>LNGL01000047.1:56200-78894 GCA_001510565.1 Knoxdaviesia proteae
ACGCCCAGCACGCTGCGCGCCGGCTCGCTGTGGATCCGGGCTGTTACCGCGCCGCACTTTCACTGGTACCTGCAGACCGTGCCGCAGAACATCCCCGGGACCGCTGTGCTCGGCCCGCCCGCCTCGGCCGGCCAGTACAACGTGGTCGACGGCCAGCTGGTCAGCCAGGGCGGCGGCAACGCCTCGCTGCCGCTGTACATGCACGTCGAGCAGCCCGATGACCTCACCCAGCGCAAGCTGGCCACCTGGTTCAACACCACCGAGAACCCGTTCGGCACGTTTGTGTTCAGCGGCGACGCGGTGACCTGGTCCGCCGCCGGCGTGCAGCGCCAGAACCTCGCCGCGTGGCTCGTGTGCGGTGATGGCGACTTGTTCATTAACACTGGCGCGTATGCATACATGACCCCGGAAGGCTGCTCTGACCATACTGTAAGTTTGTTCTCAGTCTCCTTTTGCTTGGTTGCCCTCACTAACGCTCTTATGTTCGCAGATTCACTTCTATAACGGCGCGACCGCTGATGCGTAAGTTAGGGTTGGGGTTAGACCCTAGACTCCGACGACTATCACAGCCCCTCTTCTGGGCTTCATCGGCTGGGTTGGTACGATCAAGTGGGCGTCACGGAATCACAGTTGGAAGGATCAAGTTCAATGTCATGTGTTAGGATTAATAGGAGCCTAATAGTAATAATACCTAAGTAATCCGACCCGCATCCTCCTCCGCCTTTGGGGGTAATCTGCAACCATGGCAAACTTTTTGATTTCTTTTGCACTCACTCTCACTCAGTGAATCTTCCTGCATCCTCCAAACTTGTAGTGTGATACACACATCTCCATACCAATCACCAATGGCGCCTGCGTAACCAGGCAGTGGCCCTAGTCCAGGTGAGAACACCAGGAACACAATCAGACGGGCAGTCTGTATCCCAGACTTAGTCGTCCCCTTACTCCTCACTACTGGTCAGACCATCGTCTTCTGATTCGGCAGCGATCGCAGGGTCCAGGGGAAAGTTGACATTCAGCAGGCCAAAGGCAAACAGGGCCTCATTGACATTCCACTGGCGAGGGTTGAACACCGGCTCCTCCCATCTTATGGAAACCATACCGTGGAGCTCCGACCCGGGGCGAACTGTCAGACGGGTCAATGTGGGACGGCTGTTATCAAGCTTGACCGTCACGTACAACGACCCGGTGGCCTCGTCGGTCGAAATGGTCTGGCTGCCCCGAAACTGGTTGCGGAAGTGCTGAGCCTTCTCAGCAACAATCAGCATGATCATTGCCTGGGTCTCTCTGTCGGTTCCAATTGCTGGCGAGATAGAGTTCACGGAAGCACGCCGAGAGATGGCCATGAAAACGTCAACACCGAAGCTGTCGGTCAGCGCCAGCTTGGTCCAGAACAAGCCCAGCGCATGGTTGTACCGCCGAGTGTCAATTCCGCGCCACGAGCGGACAATCTGGTTAGAAATCGGCTCCTGGGTCGCGGCGCGAATCACAGGCTGGAACCGCTTGTTCGCATGTTCATCGTCAGTTTCCACATGGATCATGGCCTCGGTGTAGCGCTTCATCATGACTCCGAAGACATGATTGAATTCTTCGAGCCCCCGAGTTCGGAGCCAGAGGCTCGGCGACTGCAAAGCTAGCCAGTTCGGAGGGTGATATAGGAACCATGCGGGGACGGCATTGGCAAAAGCCAGGTTAACTAAGCCCACCACTCGCAGCGTGTTCGGGTCGACAATGATATTTTCGGGGTCAATGGCGTCGACCTGGAGCACGAAGCGGCGAACTTCAAACTCGTTGGCGCGGGGCATCAGGCCCATGGGATCCTGCATGGCCCATCCAAAGGAGACCATGCGGGTATCGCAAATGTTCCGCAAAGTCTTTCTCATGGCCCAAATCCGGGCAGCGTGCATTGCGGAGGTGGCAAGTCCGTGCTGGGAAGACAGGTGGGCCTCATGCAGGTCGGCCAGATGATCGAAATACTCGGCCACAGTGCCGATAGGCTCCTTCTTGATCGCCCGGTCGGCGGGGACGTCTCCGAGGCTAAGCAGGTTGTTGTGGTTCAGAGTGTAAGGACCGGCAATAATCTCGAAGCGGCTGGCAACATCCGGGTTGCCCGATCTGTCAAAGTCAAGATCGTCCGGGTCGGCGGCGGCCGGAAGATCGCGGATTGGACCAATGCGGCCACCGGTGGTAAAGCGGATGTCGGACATACGCAGAGTGATGTCTGCGATGTCTTCAAACACGGTATCAAGCTCCTCTCCCGGGTACCGCGGCTCTTCCCGCTCGACGCCGACATACTTGGCCATAAGGGCACTCAGGGGGACACCATGAATGGTCTTGTAGACGATAAATGGTCCAATCAGCTTGGCCATTTCTCGGTCATCGAGAGGGATGATTGGGCCGTGAAGAATGAGTTCGGGAACGGGCACCTTGTCATGCATCTTCATCAGATCGAACATCATGGCTTCGTCCTCCACAATCTGCTCTCGCCGGGCAGTGAGGCCCGGGTTGTAGACCCGGACATCAACAGGCTCGTGGATGTCGCTAGCGAAGTCATAGTGCAGAACGGTTGAAAGGCCATTTTCAGTCAAACTCGTGCACTCAACCATGTTCTCCACACCATTGCCGAATCTGCTGATCTGGGCCGGAGTCAGGCACGACTCCGCCACAAAAGTTCCAATTTCTTCATGAAACATGTCCAGAGCATCGGTCCACATCGCCGTGAGGAGAACACACTTCTTCTGCGTGTAGACGTCCGGATCGACGCGGAACATCCGTTCCGTGGTGTTCTGGTGGGTGTCCACAGACCACCGGTCACGAATATCCATGATCCTATGACAAGAGATGATTTTAGGGTTAGATGCTAACGTTGAAAGGGAGATGGAAAGAGAAAGGAAAGAAAAAGAAAAAAGACAAATAAAGCGAAAAGAAGAGAGATAATATCAAGTGAACATACAGAAAGAGTAATACTACCTTATGATAAAGATGGTGGTGGTCGACAAAGATGGTCAATGAAGAAAGGGTGGTGATGAAGGTTGAAAGGAGGAAAAAGAAGAAAAGGTTTGAAGATGGGAGAAAGAACAGAAGAAGGGTGAGATTAGGGTGAGATTGTTTTTGGCATCATGACGAGATAAAGAGGTAAATTCATCTAGATGTTCTAGTCAGTATAAGTTATCTCAGAAGACAAAAAGAGGCAGCATATAGAGGACGTTGAGGATGAAAGGACTCACCAGGAGGTAGAGTTAGGCGTATTGAGCAGCTAGTATCGACATGAACGGAACCCAGGCCATAATCCACTCTAAGGTGTGATATATAGCTTCAATACCCTAATCAACCACTCTTTACTTGGTTCAAGAGGTAGAAGATCGTTAGAAGAGAGAGAGGGGGAGGGAGAGCTATCAAATAACCCTAAGGGGGCCAGGGTATCACGTCTTTAAACGAGATGTCCCACACACAAAGACATTAACAGTCCACGAGGAGTAGTAACAGGGCTTAGGCCATGAACTATAGACACAAGATATATAATCCCACAAAGAGCAGAAAGCAGAAAGCAGAAAATCAAACCAGACGAACCAAACAGATACTTAATGATTCACTACATAGACAGCCCCACCCTCTAACCCACCAGGATAATGAAAGACTCCGCCAGAAAACACAAAAAGAAAAAAAGAGATAGGAAAGAATATTAAAAGGAAATACAAGAAACGCCAGAACCAGTTTATCCCATTCATCATCCGTCATCAGAGTGACAAGCATCCTTTTTTTGGTAGAACACCTTTCTATCATGTGGTCTTTTTTTCTATCCGTACTGAGAGTATTTTAGTGTGCCAGAAAGACACTGTGAGGAGGAGAAATAAGGTCACTTCTTGCGCTGAAGCAAGCAGTGGTATCCCCACTTCCGCCGGTACTCCTCCGGCACAAACGGAAGATCAGGGACCCACAGGGCGCGGGCAATGGGGTGCGTGGCCGCGGTGTCGAGGAGCGGCACGCACTTGATCTTCTGCCAGGTATTGGTATCGGCCGCGTAGTCGGGCTCCAGCTCTGTGGTGGGAACCGGAGTGCCCGGGCCACGGTTGGGGAAGCGCGAGTCGACCAGGAACTTGCACTGCGACGTCGACGACAGGTACTTGCTGGGGTCCTCTTCGTTGCGGTCGTTCAGCCCGTTGGTCGGCGTCCACGTGCCGCCCCAGAAGCCCACGCCGTACTTCGCCTCGTTGAACTCGCCCGGGAGCAGGCCGTGGAACTCGGAGCGCACAAACTTGGCGTGCATGTTTCGCGGTAGGAAGAACGACGTCGGGAAGCGGTACCAGTCCTTGCCGTAGCACACAAAGTCGCCGCGGCCGCCGAGCGGAGTGCTGCCGTCGACGCCCTCGTTCAGGGGCGAGTACAGCTTCATCGGGGCCGAGTACGCCTCGTACACACCGTAGATGCGGGCCGAGCTGATAATCACACTGGCCAGTAGCACACCGGTGGCAACGAGCAGTTTGAGCTTGCCGGGAATCTTGGCCACGAGCGTGCCGGGCTTTGTGGACCCCATCGCGTACAGCAGAATATGCGAGGCAATGGCGGCGTTGAGAACCAGGAACGGGTACATCGGGTACATGAAGCGCTCCTCCTTGTGAGGCTGCTTGGAGAAGATAGCCAGCCACATATAGAAGGGAGACAGGAACACAAGGGTGCGCAGGCCCGACTGGACTCCAATAGAGGACCGGACAAAGATCTTCTGCAGAACGAACAGCGGAAGAGACAGCAGGGCCAGCACAAACCAGATGTTGAAGTTCAGAGCCAGATTGCGGAAGTAAAAGGTCCACGGCTCAGTTCCGTACAGGTTGGGACCGCCGGACTTTGAGAGGATGTTGTACTCGACAATGTTCCAGGTGACGGCGATGATCTTGCGGTAGAAGAAGGTATTGAAGCAGCTGTCGAGGAACTATAGGGGGAGAGCGTGGGTTAGCTGTTGAGTCGATTATCTCATATACAGATGGCGGAGAGAAAATCGACATATAGCTTACCACCATGAGGAGGGCAGCCACAATACCACGGCCAATGCGGATAAACGACTGGAAGAAGCTCTCAGTGCCTCCCAGCCAGCCCAGGAGGAAATCCTCGGCAAGGAATGGCAGGCACAGAGCTCCAGCAAACGGCCATCCAAACACAGCACCAAACCAGAAGGCATAGAGGCCCAACGAGGTGCGCACACCACCAGCCCAGTTGAGAAAGGCGGCGGTTCCGAGAATGCTCGTGTACATGGCAAAGGTCGACGGCAGGTAGGCCGTGCTGGCGTGGAAGAAGCCGGGGCTGGTGATAGCAATGATCAGGTAAAGCATCGACACGCGGCCGTTCAGCGTCAGGCTGAGGTTGCGGAACAGCACCGTCTGGCACAGGGCGCACACCAGCGCAAAGAAGTAGCGCAGGAAGTAGAACTCGCTGACCTTGTCGGGGCGCGGGAGCAGGCGGCGGAGGTTGGCCACCAGAGCGTGGACGGCAATGTAGGTCCAGCTCCGCAGGCCGTACTCGGGCGAGTACTCCCATGTCTGCAGGCCGTAGCCATGCGAGAGGTAGTGCGTCGGCTCCCAGTAGTTGTAGGTCTCGTCGCAGTCGTTGATGGGCGAGAAGAGCGCCGAGATCAGGTTCGCGCCGAAGAACCAGTAGAAGGCCGTCTTGGGTTCGATGGGGAATCGCGAAGGTTTTCTGCAGTAGGAGTCAGTCCGTCAGTTATCTAGATCGCAGTGGGATGAGGTCACGTCGGCCGGACTCGGATCGGCGATTCTAGCCGAGACAAACGCCATCAAGCGATTCGAGGACTTACTTCCGCTTCGCATGGCTCGCGTCAGGATGGGTAAACTCCGATTTCTTCGCCGGCGCCGGAGAAGGAGCCGCAGCCACAGCTTTGGCGGCACTGCTGCCAGTTTTTTTGGGAGGCATCGTTTCTCAGTCTCTCTTTGTATGGTAAGCCCAGGACACACCAAGTGTTAGGAGGGAATGAATGTCTCACAACGGCAAGGGTTCAATTAAGTCTTATAAACAGGACGGAGATAGAAATGAGGAATTAGGGAAGAGAAAGAAGACAAAATATAGTGTCAGTAAGGCTACACATGTAAGATTATTAACCTCCCTTTTTCAGCCTCTTTTTCCCCTGGATGATGTGTGTAAAAGAGGAAAAGCTGAAGTTTTGGGGGAGCTGAAGCTGAAGCTGAAGTGTCAAAAGCTGTTGGGGGAAAAAGTGGGATGTTGAACCCCGGGAAAACTGGGGGAGAAAGCTGTACAGGGGTCAACATACGATGCTAGGGTTAGGGTTTGTTGTGTTCCCCCAGAACTCGACATGGTGCATCATCGTCCGAGTAATGGACAGTTTCCATAGCCCTAACTTTTAAGACTAGATTCACATTTGACCTATCTAATAAGGCTTGGGTGTTCAATGGCTTTCCAGTAATATCCAGATACCTCATTCCGACCTCGAAATTATTAAGTGTGCTGAACCGAATCACATGAAAGCAATTAATATAGATTTTCTAGGATTTCTTATCTTATCGTGACATTATCTTATCGACAATCTTATCTCTTTTTTTTTTTTTTTTTGCTTCCTACACTATCTCAGTATTTACTTTGACTTCTATTTTTCACTCACGAGCAGCAAACCTATTTCTTCTTCTTCCATAATTCTCCACGTTATCTCCTGTGCTTCTCTTTCTCTCCATATTTCACTTCACCTTTTGTTACATGAACTTCTACAACGTCCCTTCATTGAGACCGAATTGATCATCTGTAAAGAAAGCCGCAAATGTCTTCCTCAGACGTCCCTGCTCAGGGCCTTCCTCAGGCCACTGAGCCAGGCACTCTGCAGGTTGAAGACGTTAAAATGGAGGACACCGACGTTGCTGTTGACGTGACTGGAACTGACGCCCCTGAGTTGAACGTTTTGACTGCTCAAACTCCCCAGCCGGATCCTGAGGAGGGTTCGTCTCGGACCGAGGCTGCCAGTCACTCGGGTGAGGTTGAGATGCAGGATGCCCACGATGGCGCACATGTGTCGAACGGGTTGCCTTCGGGTGCCGCCCCGGAGCTTACTGATGCTCTGGAGGCCGCGTTGGCCGCCCTATACGAGCAGGCCGACACTCCTACTACGGCTTCTCTTCCTCCTACTCTCACGACTCCTCTTCCTCCTTCTACGACCGCGACGCAATCCCTTGCACAGGCCGACACTGACGTTCCCGATACGCCTCCTCCCGTTGTTGACAACACCTCGACAACCCCGCTTCTTCCTACCGACCCGACTCAAACCGGCGACGCTACTCAGAACGGCGACACCGCCATGGAGGTTTCCGCCCCCACCACCGCAGACACAGACGAAGCTGGGGCCATAGGCGAAGCCGAATGGGAGGTCGATTCGTCGCCGTACGAGTCCTCATCGGACTCCAGCAGCTCCGATAGCTCCGACGAAGACGACGATGAAGATGGCGAGCTGCTCGGCATCGAAGAGACAGCCCGGCTGCTCATGCAAGTCGACGACGAGTCTGACGACGACGG
Source organism: Knoxdaviesia proteae (assembly GCA_001510565.1). Taxonomy (NCBI): domain Eukaryota; kingdom Fungi; phylum Ascomycota; class Sordariomycetes; order Microascales; family Gondwanamycetaceae; genus Knoxdaviesia; species Knoxdaviesia proteae. Next base: position 63,725 of record LNGL01000047.1, read on the forward strand.
CGCCGAGCGCGGCGCGCGCACGGTGCGCACCAAGAACGAACTTGCGGAGCCCGCGGTCCCGCGGCCGGCCATCACGCTGACGGCCAACGACCCGATCGAGCCGCTCGGCGTGATCCAGCAGATCGTCGACAACATGGTGCTGGTGCAGGCGTACACATCGGGCGAGTACCGCGTGCTCGACGCCGGCTCGGTGCTGTGCACGCCCGACCGCGCCGTCATCGCCGCGGTGTCCGAGCCTCTCGGCAAGGTCTCCAGCCCGCTGTACCTCGCCTACCTGGAATCGGCCGCCCTGCTGGCCGAGCTCAACCTGGAGGTCGGCTCGAAGGTCTGCTACCCGCCGGCGCACGCGCAGTACGTGTTCACGCAGGCGCTCAAGAACCTGAAGGGATCGGATGCGTCAAATATCCACGATGAAGAGGTTGGTGGGGATGAGGTGGAGTTTTCCGATGACGAGAAGGAGGCGGAGTATAAGCGCCAGAAGAAGATGGCGCGCAAGGAGCGTGCGGCCGCTGCGGGCGGTCCGGGCGGTCCGGGCGGTAACCGCAATGCTGGGCACCCCGGTGGCGGCGGCGGCAGTGGCGGCGGCTCTGACGACGATGGGCCGTACAAGCGGCTCACGCGCCCCGCGTCACTGGCTGCTGGCCCGGCGTTCGCCAATAGCCGGGAAGAGTCGCCGCCTCGTTCTGGCAGCTCGCGGGGAGACCGGCGGGATATCCGCGGGGGTAGTATGCGTGGTGGTGGTGGCAGAGGCCGTGGCGATAGCGGTCCGGGAGGACGTGGTGGATTCCGTGGTGGTCGCGGTGGAAGCTACGGCGATGGAGGGTACCGCCGTAGTGGGTATTCACAGCCGCCTGGCGCGCGCGGCGGCTTCCGGGGTGGCCACACGCAGTTCCGGGGCGACTACCAGGGGCACACTGGCCCCAGTAACAACCAGTACCAGCATCACCAGGGCCAGAACCAGCACTACCAGCAACAACAACCCCCTCAGGCGTACAACCAACAACAGTACAACCAGTACCAGACCCAGCCGTCGCAACAGCAACACCACCAGCAACACCACCAGCAGCAGCAGCAGCAGCAACAGCAGCAACAGCCTGCTCCCAACGCGTACGGCTTCAGCGCACCCCGATTCTCCGCCCCCGCCGCAGCCCCGTCCACGAACAACCCGCCCTCGGCGCAATTCAACCCCTTCGCCTCGATGCAGTTCAACCAGCAGCTGGTCGCCGCAGCCGCCAGCGCGGGCCTGTCTGTGCCGCCGCCCCCGCCGGCGAATCTGCACAACATGTTCCCCCCTCCCGGAGCGCCCGCTTCGGCCCAGCAGCCCCAGCAGCAGTTGTTCAGCCCGGCGCTGCTGGGCTTGCTCGTGCAGGCCCAGGCCATTGCCGCTCAACAACAGCAGCAGCAGCAGCAGCAGCATTCAGCTGGACACGGCCAGTACGGCAATGGTGGCGCTGGTGGTGCGCCCCCTCCACCCCCTGGTTCCTCCGCGTACCGGCCTTGAAACGCATCACCAAAGACAGTAGGGAGCGACACTGTTTCTGGATCTGGGATTCCGTGCACACACCAGGACGTAAGTTCAAGGACCTGGGGACTTTTGATTTTTGATTTTTCCTTTTAGGTATGGGGAACTGGTGTTTTAGGAGGCCACGAACATAAAAAGAACTTGGGATTCTGGGGTTGATTATTGGGCGGGAAAAAAGGTTCCTCGTCTATGTGTATATCCTGTTTGATAGATACGACGATACTCAAAATCAAAGGGCCGTTTTTTTCCCCTGGTACACACATGATATCTTTTGCTCCAACGCAAAACCTTTCTCGATGGCTTGTCTGTTACTCATTTGTTTTACTTTTGGATTCTCGGTGTCCCCGGACTTCCCAAGGGAGCTTTGAATCAGATCAAGTAACACACATAGAAACTCGGCATGTACTCACTTTCTCGATATCAGGATCTCGCCTCAGGCGGTGCATATAGCAGGGCAATTGGAGCGGGCCGCGTTGATATTAAGGCAAACGAGTGAGACACAAAAAGAAAGGAGCTCAAACGAGTGCCTGCGGTATGAACATGAACTAGTACAAGCATGCGCCGGAGAGAAGAAAAAGCGAACAAGCCGCTGACCGCATACTGTTCCTGGAATCGGACCGGCAAACCCTAAGACGTAGACATTCCGGATTCACGATATTTCGGGGGCCGCTAACCCTTAGAGCTGATAAGCTTAGCCGCGAACACGCCGAATTCTTTTTGTGCCGGTTCTTCGTGCCGCGCCAAGCGCCCACGGCAGGGACTTCTGGCCAATCAGAGGAGGCGGAGCGGCTGGTCGGCTGGGTACGTAACCCGATTCCCCAGTCCAGTGAGTCTGGCCGTGAAACTTCCACCAAAGTCCCACGCAGCAGCAGTCCCGGATTCCTGGTTCTTACCGATCTCGGCACATGCTCCGTGCGTGGGTGCGAGACCCCGGGCTAATGTACTCCGGCGGTCACTCGGAGGCGATTTTTTTTTCTTTTTAAAACTGGGATGTTCCTAGCTGGTTGGCACACAACGCCCTATTGAACACCAAGCGGCCAGCTCGTGGGCCTGGGCCACCATCGAGCTGTGACGAGACCCCCTCACGGCCTCACCTGAAGGTTGAAGCTACCGACGCCAGCACAGGAGGCCACGCCGGTCACGTGTTGGGTTCGTTCGGAAGGAGGAGCTTTTGTACTACACGAATCAGTTCAAGCAGAGAGAGAGAGAGAGAGATAGACGGTGAGAGCCTCATTCTGTATCGGGCTGGTACCGTCGGTGGCACTTTTAGGCACCGGCCCAGTGATTGTCACACATGCCATGACATTATCGGGTACGGAGTGATATAAGGCCCGGTATAACCAGCACATATCCTGTTGGTAAGGCCTTATGGTATGGCGTGTGGCTGGGCCGGCCATACTGTCCCAGATTAGCGGCACCAGTCCAGACCCCTCCCCATACACCAAGAGAGGACATCTTGAAAACTGCACTTGGGACTGATAAGCAAACCTAAAGGCAATTTCAACCGATCAACTTCCTGGTAAAACCAGCCGCCCCCTTATCTACATGCGCTGATAGTTGAGCAAGATAATCCAGTACTAACATACCCAGATATCAGGCCGGATCGACATCTCCACCCGATCTAACTGGGTACCGGAGTCGACATCAACGCCACGGCCCAGCTTGGCATCAAGTTCATTGACCAGGCCGTCAGCGAGGGCGCCAATCTGGTCGCCTTTGCGGAGCTGTAGTTCCCCGGGTAAGAAAATACCCCCTACACCTTCCTCTCAAGTAAGACATCACCCAGTTCCACTGACATTGAAACAAGAAAAACCTTTGTGTCTATATATCCGCGTACTAGTGACGGCGCTGGCTGGAAGGCCGCGTGGCTCCAGGACTGCGCCGAGGCCTCGATCGTGGTGGGCGACGACTACTGGAACCTGCTGGTTGCGGCAGCCAAGCGCCACTCCGTATACGTGGCGTTCGGATTCTCTGAGCGCGTCGGTGACTTGATCGGCATGGCCCAGGCGCTTCTTGGCGCCGACGCTGAGGTGCTCATCCACCGCCATTAGCTCCGACCTTCGGGCGGAGAGCGGGCTATCTGGAGTGATGGAACGGTCGAGCAGCTCGAGGTTGTTGAGACGCCGTGCGGACGCCTTGGTCTGCTCGAGTGCTGGGCGTGCGCGTTCTCTCAGGAACTTACAGTCTCTTCCACCCGGGCCATGACCTTCCCGATGCAAGCCCAGGCCGAGGCCATCCACATCGCCGCCTGGCCCTACGCCCCCGACGTGGGCGATGTTGCCGCGCTCTTCTTCGAGACCGCCGAATTCAACATAGCGGCTGCGGCGCTGTCCGCCGTTAATAGTCGCGCCTATGCCCTGTTACCCACCATTGGTCGGGCGGCGATCTATGGGCCGGACGGCCGCGAGATGGCGTTGCTGGCTGCGTATGTCCCGGTCAAGAGCAGCCCTTATCTCATGGTGTCTATCAATACTACCGGATTCACCAATCACTCCTGATAACAAAATCAATGGCGAGCAGTCCCATCTGGGGTATTTTGGAGGAGATCCGTGCTGGTTGGCCGGAGGGCGTGCATAACGTGCCCAAGGAGAAGAAAGGTGACCGGATATGAGATGATAGGAACCGGGACAGAGATGATATCTGCCGACGGATAATCGAACCCGGCCGATTCAGTGGCGAGCGTGGGAACTCCGAGCGAGCTCTTTGAAATACACGAGGTTGTGGCCGATGTGAACGGATAGAGAAAAGAACTACCAGCAGGTGGTGTAGAGGCCTAGGTCAGCATGATCTTGATGTATTCCGAGGACGCATAGTCCGCCATCTCCGTCCCTCTCCTGATGGCTTTTGCACTTCCAGTCCTTTGAACCAAGATGCAGAAGGCAGTGACTCGGAAAAGAAATCGGTTCCCGGCCGTGACTCTCGTGTTTCACATTGCTTACTGCAATTCCTCAGCTTGCAAATGCCCTCGGAAGCAGTAATCTGTACCTCAGCACTCAGTGTCTTGAGGGTTCTGTTCATGAACGTTCAAAGGAGCCAACAGAGACAATCTTAACCCCAACCCTAACCGCAGCAAACATCCCCAATTACCGGGTCTCAGGTGTACACACAGAGTCGAGACGAGAATGGTTCCACACTCAATCAAGAAACCGGGAAGACCACATGGATGCCAGTGGAAATCTAGATATGCAAATCCCTACACGTGCAGCCGATGAATCTCCATGTTCGTGCCCTGACCCCAAACCCTAATATACACAAAATTACGGCATACCGGGGAGCAGTTGGCGAACGAAGGCATGAAGAGGAAGGAGCGGGGGAAGCCCAGATTCCCACCGAAAGCGAACAAGGGCCTATCGAACAACACAGAAGTTCGTCCGTCCAAAATGAGACACTCTTTTTTAGCAACACAACAAGTTCTTGCTTGCTCTTTGACGCTCTGTTGAGACCTTGCTTAAGCAACGGAGAAAGAAAAAGAAACTAGGATCGGTTAACCCAGAGAAGCGTCAGAAGAAGGGCAAAGGAGATTAGAGGAAGATAATTTGCCTCTTTTCTTATTTTGCGCAAAACAAAAAACAAAAAAAAGGGTCAGAGAGAAAGAGGTCTGACCGCCGCTCCGGAGATTCAAGCCTCCCCGAACGAGCCTGTGGAGACACTGAGGATTCCGTCGAGAGGGGTAAAAAATAATAATAATTCACATTTACAGGTGAAGGAGGTCCGTGTTGTGGGCTGCAGGTTGCTCACGAGAACACCTTCGAATCGTAGGCCAGAAGACCGAATTTGCGCCATGCTTGTGGATCAGCTAACAAAACAGTGTGAGTAACCCGAAGTCCCTGGTCGAGGATTCTGTCGATCCGGTTCAGGCCCGGGTTGGCTGCAGACGTGAAGGAGGACAAGAGAGAGAGGATGTGTGAGACGCTTGTGATTGCAGCGGTGGACGGCATGATCGTGAATTGGCTTTCAACTCGTATTGCGTGGGCGTGCTTTGGGAGTCTTGCCTACTTGGTCTACGATTCTTCTTCGACGCTCTAGATAACCATCGTTAAAAGGCTCTTCGTATGCGGTGTGGGAGACAAGATGCTCGTGTTTGGGGACCTACGCCGTTCAGCTGTTCAGAGTCCTGCTATTGGAGGGAGCCGACACCACGTGTGAACATGGCTTTCGTTCTCTCTGGCTCTGAGAGGGCAGTTTGCTTTTGATGTTGTATGTGAAATAAAGCGGTCTGTGTGGTTGCTGCTGATGCCAAGTGCCCGTGTGTTCCCTCTTTCTCCGTGTGCGCAAACTAGTCTAAGTCCGCCGAGGGGGGGATTGGCCGATGGCTGGTGTGTGGTCGGATCCTGATGTAACGCTGAGAGCTGTGAACTGGCGAATGGGCTGCTGGTGTGGCCGTGCTTGACCGCCAGAAGAGAGAGAGAGAGGCAGAGAGATGAAAAAGGGTTTCTGTGGCTGTCGTATTAGTCGGTGCAATCGCGGAGGGCGAGGCTCGAGAGCGAAAGTCACCGTGGTACGCGTTTGAGTATCCCCCGCGCTGGCATGATGCTTGTCGTCGGCTGATTCTTCTTCTCGCTTTTATCGACACGATAGACCGAAAACTAAATGTAACGCGCATTCCGTATATGGAGATATCTGTCAGTCTGTGACGATGGTGTCTTTTCTATCTGGCTTAGTCCGGAGCCCGGTCTGCTCAGAAGGGGTAAGTAGTTAAAAGAGAATAGCTGAGATTCCTCGGGCGTTGGAATGTGCCTAGGACTGACTAACTCTAGTGGCTGTGAGATTGATCTTGCGGAAGACAAGTGCGCTAGACTGTTCGAATTGCAGCGTGGCCGTCTGTCGGATTTTGGATTTATCGATTTGGGACGTTTCAGCTTGGAGGGACAGGGGGGATACGAAAAAAAGAAGAGGTGTGGATGGAATGGAGGAAAATGGACTGCATGGCTTTGGGTGGGCAGTCAGCCAGTGAGAGTTCCTGGTCGAGACGGAGATATCGCATTCTGGTAGGGTTAGACCCTCAGATTGGTGGGCGGTGCTGGGTGTCGGAGCGATGTTATTGCTGCCGAGATCGTGCAGGCACTGAAACAAGTGCCAGTGGGTGGTGCCGTCTTCTCTCAGCTTCACGCACCACCACCCAACGGCCCGTCTGCATCGTGCCGTGTGTGCGTTTGGACTTGTTTATCAGCCGTACGCACACCGTTTATTGCTTCCTTTTTCGGTGTTTCTGGTCTGTGAAAAACTCGTGCCGTTTGATGTGATCGTCTCGCAGCGAACAACGAGCAGATCAAGTCCAAGGATCGGCAGAGTTTTTGGCAGGACCTTTATTTGGTTTTGGTTTCGGTTTTTTTGTTTGGTGTTTGGTAGATCGTAACGTAATGGGTGAGTTGTGAGTTGGCATGGGCACGTTCTTGGGAGGGCCGATAAGATTCGGGGACGATAGACAAGGTCTTGAGAGGTTATTGGGAGTAATGTTGTACAGTACTAGGGTATGTGGTCTACTGTACAACTGTAAAACAGTGCTAAAGCTAACTGTGGTATGCAAGTTGGAGATGTCATTGACACTCATGAAAATAGGGGCGACGTGATGAGATGCAGTTCGTGGTGGTGTGAAGACAAACAGGGAGAAAAGCAAAGATGGTGGCTCGCGTAGAAAAAGCGTGTTCCAAATAAACGATGCTCCAGATGGCGAGAAAAGTGAGCAAATCCCCCCGTGATTTATCGGGAGTGGTGTGGTGGTCAGCACTTGCCATTGCCGTGCTTTTTCCTATTGAGGGGCTCTCTCTTTCCTCTTTCATGAAGTGGTGGTGGCAGCAACCACAAGGTTTCGGCGGGAGAAGGCGCAAACAACAGCATGTTGTTGTTGTTCCTGCTTCCAGCTTGCAATCCGGGCAAAAATCCTTCTCAGGCAGGTACCACCTGCCGCCAGCCAATAGGAAGGCGCGTGCCCCTGGAATTCGAGGAGATTTCTTGGTCATGCAGGAGCAGGGGTACGGAAAGGCCAGCCCCACATCGGCGGGTTTCACTGCTGTGATTGGCCGACTGCGAACCAGGATGCAATTCTGCTACCGGGTCTCGGGCCCTCTTCGCTGGAAGGATGCTGCAGGTACCGGGCGCAATGTACCTTAATTGTGTCCAAAGGATACAAAGTTACAAGCTAAGTCACCAACACGGTTGGAGTCTGAGAGCGGGGCTTCACTCAGCAAACGTGAAGGAAGAGGGCTATACAGTCCAGTACTGTACTGTACTGTACTGTCCTGTATCGTGCCCCTCACTGTCGTTCTTCTCCGTCGGCCCCTTGTCGTAGGATCGGGCGACGGATAACTGTGCGGTGGGAGAACTGGGTAAAATTGCAGGCCAGACATGTTTTTGCGAGAAAAGGAAATGTGATCATGCGAGGATAAAATCCAACAAAAGTCGGATCTCTTATGAACAACGAGAAAGACAAGAAGACGCAATGCTACGTCGAGATAGGGACGGCTCCTGACAAAGGAATGTGTCATTGGATTTGCACAGGACGGTTTGTACCACCAATCTGGATTATCTCGTGGGATGAACGGTCAAGTACAGTACGTACGACTGCGACGTAAGTCCGTCATGATGGGAAGGAAGAAAAAAGCGAAGTTAGTTCAGATGCCATGGCACATTCCAATATGAGTTGTGCGTGCTTATATCGCCGACCTTTATTTACTATTAAGTATGTATATTCCTCGACGCAGAAATCCTCCTACGCACGCCCCCAGGTTCTGCTCCTGTTTCGTCATGACCAGTGGTCCAAAAACCACTTTCACTTTGTCCCACTTTCTTGACGTTAGGGTACTGCTAAAAACTCCGGTGTTTTGTGCTTGACACTTCTGCACCTTGAGGCAGCCGCAACACACACATTTTGGGGAGTCAAGCTCGTATCGAGACTTAAAAAAATCCGGAGCTGAAAAAAGGTCAGGTCTAGGCCTAGTGACGATTCGCTTCTCTCTTTCTCCTTTCTTGGCTCGTTTGAAGAGACGCAAATCTTGCTCCGCCTCCGCTAAATAATTAAGCGGAAACCGTGACAGAAAGAGCATTGCTGTTAGTGAGTGTTCTTCTAGAAGCCAAGCCTGCCTTTACCTAGACTTAGTACTGTTAGCAGTCGGAGACCTAAAAATCGATATGGGGAGATGCTTAGTTCTTCCAGCGCGCCTCGTAGGGATGCCTAGCTCGCCCCCGTTGGTGGCAATTTCCTTCCCGTACAATCGAGCCTTCCGTTGAAGCCATTTTTATCACGAGATCTTTGAGGTGGATGGAGTCGCATATTGCATCTTGTACCTTGCTCGTTTATCTATAGTATGAGCGCACAATGGCCGGCGTTATCTGGCGTACGGTTAATTTGTCGCCGTGGTCCCTTTGCGCACAACCTGGTGATTGATGACGCAGGAATCCTTGCGCTTTTCATAATTTGACCTTCTTGCCGTTGGGGCCTCCACCCAACAGACAGACGGGAAGAAGTTGGTTGGTGGTGTGGTGGCACTATCATGGGAATAATTGCACTATTGTACGGTATCCATAGTGTGGTGCTATATTAACTCGACGGAGTGCTGCTGCATTACCCGATCCAAGGTTTGTTGCGCGTTTGCAATGTAGAGAGGGAAAAACTTCCGTTGCATGCATGCACAGCAGGTTAAAAACACCAGGTTTTTTTTTTTTTAACCGAGTAATCAAACGTTTATATAGGAGTCGGTATGAAACTGAGACTGGAATTTGCCCGTTGTGCACGCGGGAAATCCGTGCTACAGTTGACCATTGCTGGTCTGCAGCCATAGCTCTCGATCTTCTTCTCTCTGGCGCTTCTACCCTTTGTTCTGGAGTCTTGGAAATTGTCCAGTGTAAGCACAGCCTATGCATGCTCAGTTCACGGCAGTGGAATTTTTGCCGGCTGATAGCGGGCTCAGTTGGTGGGCAGGCATGTAAAGTCAAACGATCAGGAAACTGTCAGCACTGCTACAATGCATATCGCCTCATGTAGTGTTCAGTACTGTACATGTACTTTCAGACACACACACACGTTCTTGCTTGTGTTAGTTGTACCTGCTTGATGCGTACAGTACGGCTGCACTGACACTACGACTGGTACCTGCCGATTTGGACAGCCTGAGACTACATTTCCTTCCCGGAAAGCACGACCGCCATATTCTGCATCGCGACTTCCTCGTTCACCTCTTGAGAGAGCACACTACAGCACCGGATGACCGGGTCGTCGGGCTGCAGAGAAGTTGCAACTGACAAACCTTGCAAACAGGGCAGGATTACAGGTTTCAATCTCACCTGCTCCTGCCCTGTAGGCCGCTTAGTGCAGGCTGCGTGAGAAGGTGCGCCTGCGCCTGGTGCTTCTCTTGCCTTCATGCCATCCAATTTCCCTGTCCTAGGCCCCGGCCTTTCCCTGCCTTTTTCTCTACACCGTTCCTTCCTTGCCTTTTTTTCTCTGCTCCAGGATCTGTCAGACCCCTGCCCGCTTTCTGGCTGGAATCCTGTTTCTTTTCTTTTCTTTTCTTTTCTTCTTCTGTTTGGGGTCCCTCCCTTTTTCCTCCTTTCCTTTCCTCTTTTTTTTGTTTTGTTCTGTACGCTCGTTCGTCCCCCTCATCCCCGAACCATCGTCGTTGTCTACGATACCACTGCAAGGCGGTTCTCATGACTTCGTCATTTCGTCCATTCGTTTCTTTGTTTGTTCGCGAATAATATTTATTCAGTCCTTTCGTTTCGTCCTTTTGCTTTTTTTCTGCTACTTCGATAGTCTTCTTTTTCTTCTATCATTTCCTTCTTTTTGTCCCTTCGTGCTGCTCATTTTTACATATACGTATCTTCACTCTCATCAACTCTAAAGATATATATATATATACACCTCTTCCTTTCGATCTACCTCCTCTTTTTTCCATTTAGACCCTCTGCGAAGGCAAACGACAACTTGATTGTGTGCTCATTTCAACCACGAAGATCGCTTACCCTCCGGAAAGCCAAAATATCTGTCCTACCCTACCGTCCACCACCAAGCCGTAGGAATCGAGACACTAGTAAACTCTGCCTACTAGATTGGCCTTGATCTTCGTCTTCACTTCTCTTCTATCTCTCTTCTGTCCATTCTGCGCTGCTGGACGTCCGCGCTTCCGGATTTCAATTTCGATCATCATCCCATTTTTGCGTTACTCCTACGTCAACGTCTCACTCTCTCACCAAGGTCTCTTTTGGCTCCCTTGTCTCATCAAAGACTTGCAAACTGCGGAGGGAGAAGCATTCAGAGAAAGACGAAACAGAGACAATCACAACAAGTGTCTCTCCCTTCAACGATTTTTGCTGCTCTGCTCTTCAGCCACTGAGACACTCTCGACACTGTTTACCTAGGCCGAGTGTATCCCGTCTACCCGTACTCTGCGTCGCTCCGTCACCTCAAACACACCACCAACACCGCCACCGCAAGCCACGGTTATCTGGCCGTGACTTTTTTCTTCCCCGGTTGGTCTGGCCGTGCATCTCTTGATGTGTATGAGCACAGCTTTCCATAATGCGCGTCTCAGACCTGAGACTACGTCTGATTAAAAAGTCTCCCCAGTGGATTGCTCCAACTGTTCCCTGGTGGGTTCCAGCTACCACTTCGGCTGTCACCACCACGCCTGTGGTAACTCCTACTCCAACACCAACTCCTGCTTCCACTACGAAATCTCCCGATTCTGTCACGACCCCAAAAGCGTCGTCCTCCCCCGACAGTAATAACAACAACAACAACAACAACAACAACAACAATAACAATAGCAACAATAACGACAACTCCAACAACAGCAACAACGACAACTCCAAATCCAACGACAACACCAACAACGACAGCAACAACAATAGCAGCAACAACGACAGCGGCAGCAGCAGCAGCAACAACAACATGGACAGCAACGACAACGGCCAGGCCACGGTCACCCAGGTCCAGTTCCGGACCGTGACCCAGGACAGCCTCTCGGCCCAAGTCACCCCCGAGGCCGTTCTTGAAACGGACCCGAACCTGCCCACCGTCATTTCCATCGCCACTGTCACCGTCGTTCCGACGAACCTCGTGTTTGCTGGAGATTTGGACTCTTCAACTTCCGCCACTCGCACCGCTGCAGCTACCGAGAATGCCCCTATTACCGCCTCCACCTCAACTTCTACGCCCTCTGCTAAGTCGTCTGATGATGGAACGAGCGGAGCTGTGAAGGCCGGAATTGCCTTGGGAATCATGGCTGGAATTCTAGTGATCGGATTTTTGATCTGGTTCATCTTCAGCCGCCGCCGTCGCCAGCGCGAGCAGGATGACGAGAAGGCGAACGGTGGCCCGTTCTCCGACAACCACGCTCTTCCCAATCTGCCAGCTTCTTCCGAGCGCGATCTCCCGCCAACCCCGATCCACGCCCCGAGAATCAGCCTGCGCCCCGTTACCCAGTTCTTCCCGGGCTGGAACGGCGACAAGAATGGCAACCGCTCCGCCGCCGGTGCCGCAAACCCCCACCAGCAAGCTGATAACGGAAGATCTCTTGGAGCTGCTGGCGCCTGGGGACGTCCGTCAACATCTGCTAGCAACAACCCCTCGAACCCCTTTGGAAATAACGCCGAACTTGTACAAGCCCCTCCTAACGACCACCCGACCGCCCGATCTCTCAGCCCGATTTCCGACCAAGATGCCGGTGCGTACAACGCTCGCCCCGTCAGCCCTATGAACAACGAGCCCAGCCGCCAGTACCAGTCGCAACCACGATCGGATGCGCCTTCGCTACACCCCGATGGTGCCACTGGCATGGGAATGCAGCGTAAGGCCTCTCGTCGCGATGCTCCCCGCCGCCTGGACTTGACCGTTGGATCTCCGACCCAGCCCGCGCCTCCCAGCCCTGCTGACACCGAGTTCAGTGTCCATTCCATCTCGCCAGGCCAGCAACTGCCGCCTTCGTCCAGTGCCGGAGCCATTGCCGCTGCGGGAGGACCCAATGTGTCAACTGTGCACCGCGTGCAATTGGATTTCAAGCCGACCCTCGAGGATGAGATGGAACTGAGAGCTGGACACCTTGTACGACTCCTGCACGAATACGACGATGGCTGGGCACTGTGCATCCGCCTCGACCGGTCTCAGCAGGGTGTTGTCCCACGCACTTGCCTGTCGACCCGCCCCGTGAAGCCCCGGAGTCCGAACAGCCCCCCTGGCTCGGCTCGCCCCATGACGCCCACCAGCCAGACCAGTGCTGGTTCCTACGGACAAACCCAATCCCCGAGCCCCACCTCGCAAGTGAAGGCCCGTGGCCCCACCAACATGAACCCCGTGAACGGCGGATTCCAGCCTAGCCGCATCCCGGTGTCGGTATCGTCTTCGCCACCGGGTAAGAAGTTCTCTCCGGGGCAAGCTTACTAGGCTTGTGCCTGTGATGACAGAATAAAATAAACTCAACCGAAACAACCACACCAAAAGACTCTATCGACACACGAACTTTGAGCGAACTCGCTTGACGGTATGCCACACCCCAGCTCTATTTCATCTCTCTTCATATCCTTTCATCTCCTCTGGATCACCATCTTATTACCGATTTACACCATATCACATCCTCCACACTTATGTACCCGTGTATATCACGCGCTGTGTGTCAACATTTCTCTCCTTTATACTGTCTCTCTCTCTTTTTTTCCTTTCTATCTGTCTGTTTTCTGTTCTTGCTTCAGAGCTTCCACGGTATATGCGGTAGTGGTTTTAAGGGGGGGTTTTAGCTTTCATTTACATGATGTTTTTGGGAAATAGTCTTTTTTCGTGTCTCTCTACCACATTTCCTTAACTTTCTTTTCTATCCTTTTTTTTTCTCTTGTGTCACGTACTATTTGTTCTCTTGAGCATGAATTTATTTTCTTGGATTCACTGCGTTCTCATCCCATATCTGCGTGTCCGTTTTGTTCTGTTTCACTACTCTGTTCCGGTTCAACCTTGCTACTTGTATAGCCCTGGCCCTGGTAGCTATCTCACGAATTCGCTCTGGCTGGTTTTTCTTTTCTTGGATTCTTTTCTCTTGATCTATGTCCACGGCTTCATTCCCCTCTGCTTTTGTGTATTTCGCTTCGCTTATGAAAATGTGTGTGCTATGCACACATGACGTGGGTAATCCCTCCTTCATTCCCGGTTTTCTTTTCTTTTTGATTTCTTCTGTATGGAACCCCACCACCACTACAGCTCTCATTAGGAGGCGGGACCCTGCGGCGAGATTTATATATCCATGAATTTCCTTTTCTAAAGTGTTATCGATTATTATGATGTCGTGTCTAGACGTTGTACTTTGAGTAGAGATGTTAGATCATTACAGTGAACGATGAGTTGAGTCAGGGGCCATTTTCTTTCTAGGAATTATGAATGCGTTTTTAAGATTCGTGTGACATTACTGCTTGTATGTTGGGTGACTTTTCGTGTATTTCAATTCTCTAATGTGTTGCTTGATTTTGTAGCACTGAAAAAGACCCCATCACCAGTGCTCCGGCTAACTAACCTCGTTGTAGCCGAGCTCGCTCTATCAGCCGAAAAAAAAAAAGGCAACACGATCTACCCGGACTCCGGCAACAAATCAGAGCATCGAGCTGAAATGCAGGAACGAGATACACACAGAACCAAAAAGAAAAAAAAAAGGAATTCGGCTCGAGTCGGTAATCGGTATATATAACAAACACAATGGAAAAAACTAGCGCCCAAAGCAGCCAAGTGCGACGACCAGAGAAAAAAAAAAGCTGCAGAACATTTAAGACAAAACGAAGAAGAAAACTGCTTCTGAAAATGCCATCCCTGGATTCGGGTTCGGGAGCTGTGCAAACAAAAAAAGACAAAAGTGTATCCAGAAAAAAGAAAAAAAGAAAAACAAAGAGCTGAGCCGACTACTACACACACACCACGGCATTCGCTCTTCTCACGGCTTTTTTCTTCTCTAACCAAACACCTTGTTCATGGCCTGGTGGGCCAGCTCGACGCCGAGGAAGGTGGCGGCGTTGGCGGGCACAGCGCGGGCCAGGGCGGGGCCGAAGCCGGGGAAGAAGGCGCGGTAGCCGCCCTTGGCGTACAGCTCGCGCACGACGCTGCCGATGGAGACGTTGCCCTCGGCGGTCTGCAGGCGCGACTTGACGGTGTCGATGGGGAAGACGGGCACCCACATGGCGATGCCGGCGCCGGCGCCGGCGCAGGTGATGGCGGTAAGCGAGAGGGTGCCGGTGGGCTTGCCGGTGTGCGGGTCGACGGGGGTCAGGGCGCGCTTGATGTACTCGTAGGCGGCGAAGTAGGCGGCAGAGCCGGGGCCGTCGCGGGCGAGGGTGGCGGCGGAGCCGCGGAAGACGGAGCGCAGGCCGCCCTCGCGGTACAGCTGGCGCACGACGTCGGTGCCGCCCGAGTAGCGCGGCTTCTCGCCGGGGGCGAGCTCCTTCTGGCCCTGCACCTGCAGGATGACCTTGACGCGCTCAAAGGGGGCGGTGATGGCGGTCATGGGGATGGCGGAGAAGAAGCCGGCGGCGGAGATCTGGCCGATGGAGAGCGAGCCGTCGGGCGAGACGGGAGAGATTGCGCGGACGATGTCCTTGCCGAGGTCGTAGCCCCAGAACGAGACGGCAACTGTGGGGAAGCGACGCAGGTGAGTAAAGGGTGTCGGGGGTTTTCTTTCTTTTTTTT
>LNGL01000047.1:81769-126446 GCA_001510565.1 Knoxdaviesia proteae
GATCACGCATGAAAAACTCACTTCCCTTGGTCCGTCCATCACCGCCGTAATCGACAGTTTTAATCTACATCCTTTCTGGACGTACAGCCTCCCCCCACATTCCACGCACGAGCGCCGTCGCATGGCACACGCTTTTCTTTATCCCCTGATTATGTCAATTTTCCTCTTCTTAAACACGCCTTTGGTCCCTTCCCCGTCTGACTTCTCTCGCCTTCCTCCCGCTCGTCCGTTCGTTCCTTCTTTCGCCTTCCACACAGGTCACCCCCCAGCCGCCAATCACGTCTGCTGCCTGTTTCGTTCCTTCCCGCCGTAACAGCATGCACACCCGCACCTGATCTGATATCCCCGTATCAGACCACGCCATCGCTCCTTCCTGCCTCTCCCCAGCTTTCCTAGCGTGCCTGCCCAACTTTCCCCCGTGGGGAGGGAGGAGCAGCGACTGAAATCGCCACTGGCTGACTTTCCCAGGGCCAGCTTGTTTCTACAGGGCAGGAACCCGCACCCTAAATGTGTGTCCGAACTTTGTTGTCTCTTTCTTCACGTCACATAGCAGCATCACGCAACCTTCAACTTTATTGAGAGAACTTGGGTACGTGTATTAAAAAGCGATACTAACGAGAAAAGAAAAGAGAGGAGAGAAAACAACTAAATTCCGAGCCTACCGAGCGAAAATAGTTGCATGCTAGGCAGGCTGTACGCAAAACAAGACAGAAAGAAAAAAAGAAAAAAAGCTCGACATCCCCGGAAGCACGCCATTTGTCCACCGGGGAAGAGGGTGGGATATCATAAATGCTGCGTTTTTAAGAAAACTCCCGCCGAAGAGGTTGGCCGAGAGTGAAAACTAAGAGAAAAAAAAAGAAAGCATACCCGCGTGCGCCAGACCCCAGAAGGGAGATCATGAAAGGAGGGAGAAAAAAAAAAGAAAAAAAGGGGGGGAATAACAGGAGCCTTCAGAGACTCGGAGTGGGGATGCTGAACTCTCGAGCGTCAAGCCCGGGGTCGGAACAAAAGAAACACGGAAAAGTCTAATGAAAAAGAGAAAAAGAAAAAAAAAAGAAACCGGAACGAGGCGAAACCACGACACTACACCCCCCCTACCGCCCGCTGCTGCTCGTCCACAACCCAGTCGGGACGGTGCGCTCGGTCGACTTGGTGCTCTCGGACGTCGCTGAACTTGCCCTTGCGAGCCCGGTCGCCAACGCCTCTTTGTGGTGCACGTTGCTGAGAAGCAGCGGCGAGATGATGCGCCGCATCGGCGTGCCGATGAATCCATCGTCCATCATCGCCGGCTCCCCAAGCGTCGCCGATCCCTCCGGAGACGACCGCTGCTTGCCCCCCGACATATCGCCCGCGAGCCCGCCAATCGACATCGTCAGCGTGCTGCCGCTGTTGTGGCTGCCCACCGTCGCCGACGTGCGCGGCGACGAGAACTTACGCTTATGGTCGAAATCCGGCAACATGTCGTCCTCGTCATCGTCGGCATCTTCAAAGTCGTCCAGGCCGAGCACTCCGCTACTGCTGCCAGTACTGCCGGCCTTCGAAATACGCAGCGAGTCCGGCGACCACAGCCCGCTTCCCATGCCCCAGGACGACTCCGACGTGGTCCGCGCCTTGGGCGCAAACGCCTGGGTGTACGCGCTCGTTCCCGACGAAAACGAAAGAACTCCGCTTCCCACCGTGATACCGCCCGTCGCGCCCGTCGCCGGCACACCGCTTGCCACAGTAGACGCACTCATGGTTGGCGAAGAGATTCCGCGCACCGTGTAATAGTCGCTAGTGCCACTAGCATTCGACAGGCGTCGCATGCTTCCAAGCGAGGCATTGAGCGTCGGGCTGCGCTGCTGGCTGTTCCACTGCGACGAGGTCGAGCTCAGAGAGAGCGGGTGCTGTGCCAGACCCGAAGTCGGCCCGGCTGTCGGAGCCGAAGTTGGCGACAGAACCGGCGATCCGGATCCGGTGCCATTAATCAGCGCGGAAATCCGGCCGCGGCTCAGCTGGTGGTTGTGGCTGCTGAACGATCCCGCCCGGCCGCTGGCCGATGCTGTCGATGAGGTACGGAGATGCTCGGTGCTGGCAAACATTTTCACCTCGTACAGCTCATGGACGGGCACCTGCGACGGCCCGGTGCTGATATTGGGTTTCCGAATTGCCATCGTCAGAGACGCCATGCCAATATCCATCAACGCCGGCTGGTTGGTGATGGCTCCAATCAGCGCATTGCACCCAGCACCGTGTGATACCAGAATCACAACCGTCTCGACGTCGTCGTCCTCGTCGTCTTGGGTGGTAGGCGTTGTCGTAGTTCTGACTTGTTCAGAGCTTGATCGTCTAGCATCGGGAGATCCTTCCTCGCTGGAGTACCAGTTGACTAGGTTCTGAACTCCAGATCGGAACCGCCGATGCATCGACGTCCACTCCTCGCCGTACAACCCACCATCTCCCCATTCCAGAGGAGGCACCGACGAGTCCCATTGGTAGTCAAACCGGACACAAGAATCCCGTGCATGTCCGACATATCCGTCGGGGATTTTAGCCGCGAGGGACACGGCGTAGTGCGGAATGGGCGCGGCGTAACTGTTGGTATCGGCCCCCGAAACTCCACCAGGGAGATTTACCGCCTGGTAATCGGTGGGTGCGGAACCGTCGTCAATGGCCTCTTCGTCGGCTTCCGAAATGCTGCTAGCCCCGGTCCACAAACGAGCTGACGTGGGGCTTGCGACGGTGGCACTGGTAGGAGAGCTGGGCGCAACGGTCGAAAGATGGCTGGGATAGATCTCGCGCTTCAGGAGGTCGGCTTTGGCCGTCGACAGCATGACTGAAGACCGAGGAGGAGGGGTGATTTTCTCAAAGTACTCGGTGCATAGCCACTCTCCAAGGAAACTGTCAAGCCGTAGGGTAGCCCGTTTAGACTTTCGTGGAGGCTGCAGAGGGTGTGAGACAGTGGCTGAAGTGGACGAAGTAGTGGCGGGCGAGTCCCGATAATCGATGGTAGAGTATGTTCCAACAATAGGGTTAGGAATGGCCATCAGAGATGCTGTGCTGTTCGACCGTTCGCGGTGGCGTCTAGCTATCGAGCTGGTCGCTGGCACAGTGACAGGCTGGGCCAAGCCGGCGCTGATGCCAATGGAGGTCTGGATGCATCTCAGGAAGGGAGACGAATGGATGACGACCTTGAATTTCCGCTTCTTTCGCGGATTGCCATTCTCGTCATCGTTTGCCGAACGCCGTGAGATGCCGAAAGGATCTTGAGACGGGTCGCTGTTCTCAGCCTCCTGGGCAAGCATGGCGGCAATGCGTGCGCCAAGGGCCTTGGATTGTAGCCATCCGCCATAGGTCAGAGGAGGATCGTAGGGAGTCGCAGAGGTCTGTACCCAAGTCTTGTCGGAGGCATCGAGTCGTGTTCCGTGTCTGCAAAAACGGGAGTGCACGTGTGGTTAGTGGCTAAGATAGGAGGAGACCCGGACAAATAAAAGCACGTGTGAATTTTTGGCGACTTACCTCACGACAAACATGTAAGCGGGAGGAGGACCCATGTTTTGGAGATTGAGTTTGGAGATGGGAAAACTGAGTGTTGGGAGGAAAAGAAGCTCGAGGGAAGAAGAAAAGAAAGACGAAGAAAAAATGCAGATAGCTTGTGATGGGAATCGAAAAGGAGGTCAACAGGAGCAAGAGATGGTCAAGCGAAGTGGTATGACGAGGGCCTGGCAAACCAGGGTAGACACAAAATTGGAAAGTGAAGAGGCAGCAGGCCAGATTTGTAGGTTGTGAGCAGATGTGAACGCACGTGAAAGTGGCCACAACAGGCTTTTTTTTTTTGGCTTGTTTCCTGTTTATTTTGGTACAGGCTAAGTGGGAGGAGCCTGGTCGTTGAACAAATAAATGGGTAAAGTGCACAGGGATGTTCGTGTCAAGGTGCCAGGATGAGATGAAGACGTGTTAGCAGATGTACAGTATGGGAAGCCAGTATTCGTATCTCGTATCTCTGAAGTCGGGAATGCTAGATAAGATGGTGCTTGATTGGGACGGAAATGTTCAAGATGAACAGGCCGGAAGGAGGAAGTGATATATATAAATCAGATGAACGGGGCTTCTTTTCGTGGTTCGCCCTCCCACGGAAGTTTTGCTAGACCCAAGGGCCGATGGTCGTCAAAATGATGGCCGGGCTGGGTTTTGGCCTCCAGGGCGAAATGGTGTGTGATAGGCAGCGCCTCCGCCACGGGGGTTTCGTGGTTGGTCAGAAGCGGATTGCACAGGGCGAAATGACGAATGGCCAGGCCAGGGCGGCAGTGTTTGAAAAAGGTTGAAGGAAGAAAAGCGAAGCGGTTTCAGAGACAGCTCGCTCTTTGTTTGGGTCAAGCTGCCACGGCCTGTGGTGAAGGCGAGGGCGAGAAAAAGCGCAGTGCACGCACGGCCAGCTGCCTGAATATGGCTGATGGCGTCGGGGACGGCGGCGGCCGACTTTTTCTCTCTGTTTTCTCAGTGGCGAGTGGTGAAACGACAGGCGGGAGAATGTCTCTGGTTTATTTATTGAGACAGGACTTCCATGTATTAGGAGATCGGATTGGAGGGCCTGAGGGGGTTAAGACAGAGATGTCTGAGGCTTGGCTGAAGGAGGAAGAAGGAAGTTGGAGTATGTATGTATGTATGTAAGTGTTGATAGGCGAGGGACAGCAGGCCAGTCGGAATGTTCGTCGCAAAGTGGCAGAAGGATGTGTGGAAATGGCACGACTAACGAGAAGAGGAAGCGGCAAGGGACGAGAAGAGAAGACCAATGCAGTCACGCGGGCGCCGTGTGCGAGAGGGACGGAGTAAGAGAAAGATCTGCAGTTGTGGCTATTGTTTGATTATTCCTTGGCTGCCATACTTCTTGTTCCCTCAGCATGTGTCTGGTTTGAGTAGAAGAACCGTGATGACTGTGCGGTTGGATGTAATGTTCCGCAGGCTTCCAACGTGATCTGACGGCGTTCTGGTACGATTTGTGGGTGGTCTGGTGATATAGATCGACTCAGAAGTGACGAATCAGTCTCACAGGAAATAGTCAGACTCCAAGCTGTCTCGGAAGGTGGAGTGAAGAGACAGAGAGAGAGAGAGAGAGGGAGAGGGAGAGAGGGAGAGAGGGAGAGAGGGAGAGAGAGGAGAGAGAGAGTGTGTGTGTGTGATTGAGGCTGTCGGATCAAGAGCGGAGAAGAAGTCGCAGACACGTCCAGACGAAGGAAAAGATGAAGGGAAAGAGCCAGAAGAGCGTTTCAAAAAGGACCTGGCAAACAAGGGAAGCGGAGAAAAGGTGGTCGGGCCGGCAATGGAAAAATCACCGTGGTTTGTCACTGGAGAGCAGAGCGGCAAAAGGAAAAGCGTTGGAACATACGTAGGGCGAAGTTCTCGGGCAGCACACAGGCCAATACTCGCAAGCCAAAAAATCTATGTATTTTCCACGGAAGTTGGCAGTGCAAGGGAATGGCTGGCCAAAGAGGGGGCGGAGAGGGAACGTCGGCGGCCAAAAGATGAGCGGATGCCAGGGGCTGAAGCGGTTAAGCTGGGGTACGCTTTGAGCCCTGAGTCGGGGGTCGGGGGTCGGAGTCTCGGTTCAGAATGTCTGTGGATGTGCGTGGGCCTGAGCCTTGAGCGTATTGCCTGGGCTGCGTGAAGGTCGAAGGTGATGCAGTGAGGGGAGACCAAAACATCTGGATGAGACACAGAAGACGAGGAGTGTGAAAGACAGCGAGAGAGATGGAGATGTCGGGGCTTTGCTTTGTGAAAATAGTCGGCAGACTCGTAATGTGGTGCCGGGAGACGAGAGGATGCTGTGGAGTGTTGTTATATCCGGAGACAACAAGCACGACTGTCAAGGAACTTGGAAATATGCGTTTGCTTGATCTAGGAGCTTCACACAGAACTGGATGGTTACTGTTGTTCGATCGGGGTGACGGTGGTTTTATGGCTGACTGTACACAGTGAGACGACGAGAATCGCAGATATAATCATTTAATAAGGGGACTTTGCAGAGATTAGAATAGCCTTGAAATTGAGGGACGGTGATCACAGTGAGACGAGAGAGACAGAGAGGTGGAAGAGAGAGATAAAAATGAGAGAGAGAGATATAAGGAATGAAGCGATCTTCGAAAGTAATTCTTCTGTGCCCTGGAATTTGCACTTTGTGTGGGGAGGGGAGGAGCGGAATTCAAGCTAGGAAAAAAAAATTCAGTGATGGCGACATGCGGAAGGAGCGATCGCGATGGATGATTCCCTTCGTTCCTTCCATGGCATTAATTTTCTGGATATATCAAGCTAACGTGGTCCATGAAACCCACCTTCGTTCGAACTACGAGTGTTTAGTGAGGTGGGGACGACAGGCACTTTTTTTTTCTCACTCGCAAAAGCGTAGCTCGAGCGAAGGTAATGCGAAAGCGAGTGCAAGCCAAAATAAGCATGTGATTGTCACATTGTGACGAAGGAGGGGAAAACAAGAAAGGGTCAGCCCCCCATGCTCGTTTTTTTGTTCTCCAAAAAAAAAATGGAAACTTGATAGCGTGGGTGGGTTACAGTACGCAGTCGGTGCGCACGGCTTGCCAGGAAGGAAGGCACAACCTGGCCCGTACACGGCCTGCCTGCCTACAGTGGCAACAGGGCTTGGAACGGTGGTTTCCGTGAGGGGAGGAAGGAACGACCTGCCCACCTTTGGGTGTTTGAGCAGGAGAGCAAGAAGGCGGAGATCTCAGAGTGAGGAGGATCAACGAGATTTTTGAAGGCGACAAAATAGGTTCTTCAGCTTGGAGTGTTCATGGACCCTAAGGAACCCTAATGCCTGTTCCACGAACGAGCCATTCCAACATTCCAAAGCCCGCTCGTAGGCTCAGAAGCCTAAAGATTAGCGCCTGCATTCTCGGCCCGCCCGCATGTGCGCCCTGTGCCGTTCCTGGCTGCCCGGTTCTGAGTAAGTACTCCGTAAATCGGCAGCACAGAGAGGATTGTGACTTCTGATGTATGGTCAGGGTTAAGTAGGTATATAGCTAAAGCCGGCGCCCTTCTGACGATCTTCCCTCCCCAAGCCACACAAACCACCTCAATAATCTGGGCTTTTTTCAAAACGTTCTTTCAGCTCAAGCTGCAGACATATGCCTGCTTCTCGGCTACTCACCCGGCCTTGTTCCCCGCTGACTTACTTGTTTCCCAGGTACTATTTTGGGCATTGAATGATTAGTCGTCCGCCGCTGGTTGGAAGGCCAGCACACGTTAATTTCAAACGCCTCCTACGGCATCTTGCAGAAAAAGCACATGTCAACACGCACACACATCATGTCATCATCCCGTGTTATCCAAGCCACTCGCATCAGAATGGTGTTGGAGCTCGAGCGATTGTCTTGCCCTGAGAGACAACCTTTTGTTGCTTGGCCACACAGTGTCGTTGAAGTCGGCTTTTCGCGGTCCGATATCGTGGGTACGTCACTCTGTGGATTTTCTTTTTGGCTGGTGGGTTGAGATGACTCTGAACCCAGCACAGTGCACCGGCCCAGGAATAGGGGGTTAATGAAGGCATATACCCCGGAGCTCGGAGTGTGCAGAGTTGTTCTCGTCCGTATCTTATAGGTTTCAATTGAGATGGAGATAACTGACGCATGAGTCGGGCGTCTCGTAAGCACCCGTGAAGGTGGCGGAGTTTCCAGGGTTTGACGAAACCCTCAAGCAGCAAGCACATCAGCGCCCTTCAAGAAGACGGTATCAGTATCAGAAACCAGAGAGCTGTTAGAAACGGGACACCCTCGATGGTTTTCCTCTGGGCCTCATCTCAGGCACAGACCAGCCCTTGTGCGTCGACGAGGCGTTGCCATTGGCCAAGCTGGGAAGTTCCGTGTTTGATTAGGGTTTAGGGTTATCTGACATATTGTCAGCTGACAGCAGCTGGCCACAGCTGATATTAAGCTGCTGCAACATTACAAATCGAACTTCTGGAAAGAAATTGGATCGGATTGTCTCCTTTGTCACTTTTGCCTGACAAAATGAAGCTGGTGATACTTGTCGCCCAAGTCCGGTTCCTCGTGTCCCGAAGTTCAAAACCCGCCAAAGGAGATGTCGCAGCTCCGAAATTCGTTCCTTTTGTATTCTAAACTTTTCGCTCATTGTTGACGACGTCATCGGTTATCTCTTCTCGGTACTTTCGGTTTCTTTTCAACACAACAACCATGCACCTGTCGTCGGTCCTCCGGGTGCCGGCTCTGCTGCTGGCAGCACTGCTGGCCACGGCGCCGGGCGCGGTGCACGCGCAACACACGAGCAACTGGGCGGTGCTGGTCGGCACGTCGCGGTTCTGGTTCAACTACCGCCACCTGGCGAATGTGCTGTCGATCTACCGCACGGTGAAGCGGCTGGGCATTCCGGACTCGCAGATCATCCTCATGCTGCCGGACGACATGGCGTGCAACCCGCGCAACGCGTTCCCGGGCACCGTGTACAGCAACTCCGACCGCGCCGTCGATCTGTACGGCGACAACATCGAGGTCGACTACCGCGGCTACGAGGTCACCGTCGAGAACTTCATCCGCCTGCTGACCGACCGCGTCGGCGCCGAGATGCCCCGCAGCAAGCGACTGTTGACCGACGATCGCAGCAATATCCTGGTGTATATGACCGGCCATGGCGGCAACGAGTTCCTCAAGTTCCAGGACGCCGAGGAGATTGGCGCGTTTGATCTGGCGGATGCCTTTGAGCAGATGTGGGAGAAGAAGAGGTGTGTAGATCCTCGTGGTCCTCTACGATGATGGCATGTTTATACTAACGCCGGTGGGACAGATACCACGAAATCCTCTTCATGATCGACACCTGCCAGGCCAACACCATGTACAGCAAGCTCTACTCGCCCAACATCATCGCCACCGGCTCCGCTGAACTCGACCAGTCCTCATACTCGCACCACGCCGACAACGACGTCGGCGTGGCGGTGATCGACCGCTTCACCTTCTACATCCTCGAGTACCTGGAGAGCCAGGTACAGGACATGAGCAGCAAAACCACGCTGGGCGACATGTTCGACAGCTACGACCCGGCCAAGATCCACTCGACGCCCGGCGTGCGCTACGACCTGTTCCGCGGCGGCGCCAACACGGCGCGCAGCCGCCTGATCACCGACTTCTTCGGCAACGTGCAGAACGTCGAGGTGCAGCAGCAGGCCGCCGGCGGCGTCAACGCTACCCGCCAGGAGGAGGAGCTGCTGCAGCTCAGCAAGACGATTGCGGAGCTCCGCCGCCGGGCCGATGTCCAGGAGGAGGCTGATAAGGAGGCGGCGGCGGCTGATGATGCGCTGCGCAGTAGCAGTGAGTCGGCGGCTGCCGCGGCTGCCACCCTCGCGTCGGCCAACGAGTCCGGGAAGTCGGCGGGCGCTGCTGGCGGTGTCCACGAGAAGATCCACACGGCCCAGCCTCTCACCGATAGCAACTGGATGTCCAAGAAGATTGCCGGTGCCACTGTGGTGGCTGGCTGCATGCTGATCTGGGGAGTCAGTTCCTATGTTGGCCTGTAGTCTTGTCGGTACTTGCTCGGGTGCTTGTGATGTTGTGTTCTCCGGGAATGATATCCCTCTCTGTGTGCATTATCTGTCCTTGAGTGGTCAGTTGGGAGTAAATACTGTTGGATTCTTGTAGTTTCAGTTCTGAGCGGCGTTTTGCTTATCCTTATCTCTTCCTGCGATCCCATCACCGTGTGTTGTAGATATATCAAGTGGATTCATGAAAGTTGTTCATGTGAGAATCATGTGTATTCATGGTGGTGATGCGTGAAGTGATATAAAAGTGCTAGATGAGAGAAAGGGTAGAATGATCGATTGTTGGCGAGGATTTGCTTATAAAACGGCCGTTTCCGAAGCTATCGCGAATTATTAGCCTTGTACCCTAATTTTCGCCCCTAATTATTTTTCTCTCCTGCACATACAAAACCCTCCGAGAACTCACCTTCCAAATACCGTCATGACCCCTCCTACCATCCCTGATTCTCCTCAAGATATACCAGTGAGCATCTCCTTGTATATCAATTCTCCGTTCACCCACCACTTGCTAACCTCTCGTCTCTTCAGATCCCCAAACTTCGTCCAGTCCGGCTTCCGTGGCGTCCGCTGACCTCGCGCGCCATCGCCTGGTCGAGTGACGGCGAGCTGGCCGTCGCCTCAGACGACGCCGTGCATGTCTTCCTCCCGATATTTGCGGCGCGGCAGGACGCCGAAGAGGACCGGTGGGAGACCGACTCGGGCAGCGGCGATGGCTCCACCGACGAGGAGGTGGCCGATGACGGCGACGCTGAGATGCTGGGGATGAACGGCGAGTTCAGCGGGCGCGGGTCGAGTCCCGTGGCGGTTGGGTCGGCTGCGGATGAGCCCCCGCCGGCGCAGCAGAGCGCGCCGCGCCAGTTCTCCGGCCCGCACGTGTGCATCCCGGTCAAATCCGCCGCCACCGCACCAACCACCGTCCCCGCGCCGCAGCTGCCGATCCCGCAGCCGCTGGCGCAGGCGCTCACACTCACGTGGTCGCCGATCGGCTTGGGGCTGAACGGCCGGCCGGTGCTTGCGGTGCTGCTCTCGACGGGCTTTGTGGCTGTGTACGGCGAGGCGCCGTTCCGGCGGTGGAGCCTGCCGAGCGCGGCAACCGCCACGGCGGGGGCAGACCCGCGGACATCTCTGGGGAGAGACGCAGGCCCCTCGGAGGACGCGGCGGTGGTGACGGTGCGCTCGCTGGACGCGTGGATGCAGCTGTGGACGATGGGCGACAACATGCCGGAGCTCGCCACGGTCACGCGCGCCGGCCACCGCCGCCAGGCGCGCAAAGGCGCGGCGGCCGCACCAGCACCCGGAGGACGCCACGCCCGGGGCCGTGTAGCTGCGACTTCGGACGACTTTATCGCTGCGGTGGCGTGGGCGCCGGCACTCCCGGCGGCCGGGCGGCCGGTGCGCGGGCGGGCGATCCTGGCCTACGCGACCGATATTGGCGAGGTTGTGGTGGTTGCTGTGCATAACCGGCTGACCAACTACGACGCGCAGCAGCGCGACGGCGAACTGCCGTGGGAGATGGTCGAGATGGCGCGGTTTGCGGCGTGTGGGCCGCATGCGCCGCCGGCGCCAGCGCCAGACAGCGAGACCGGCGGGGCGGCTGTCGGTGCGGACGATGACCTGGACGTGCGGGCCGCGAGTCTGAGTCTGGCGTGGTCGGCGTGGGTCAAGGACGACGACCGCGCTTCGTCGTCGCTNNCGTCGCTGGGCCCGTGGACGGCGACGCTGGCGTACATGGCGCGGGACTACGTGGGCTTTCGCCGCATCACTGTGAAGGATGTGGGCGGCGGCTATTCGGCCAGCTCGCCGTCTGGGATACATCGCTGGATTCCGCATGTGGATGTCGATGAGTATGACTCTCTGGGGGTGTGCATGCATCTGGAGGCTGATGCATTTTATGAGTGGGAAGAAGGGGTAAGTGGCGTACCAACAGCCCACATATCGCTTGCTGCCTATCTGCTGACGTTCATTCTAGATCATCAAGGAAGACGCTGGCAAAGTTGGCCGGGGCGTAATCATCACACCGTTTGAAGCGAAGCCGTTCAAAGTGTTCATCACCGGCCCCAAACAGCCGCCCATTCCCCTACACAGCCCGTCTCTCTGTGGTTCGAAAGATCTCGACGGCAGCATAGAACGAAATCCCATCGCAGGTAATGCTCTCCATGCACCGCATCTTCCGCCTGGGCGTATCTTGCTAATCCATGTTCAGGCATTATAATCGAGCCACTCCGCGCATCACCGCCGGGCCCCACCCCCCGGTTCTCGTTTGTCCGGTCGGCTGTGACCAGCACCACCGTCGACTCCTGGCTGGAGCACGTCCCGCCGCCACGCCGCGACGCGCCGCTTCCGCAATGGGCCGAGCGCATCCGCCGGGCCGTGGCGCTGGAGCTGCCGGAATCTACCGTGATGAAGGGGGTCGACTCGGACTCGGACAGCGGCGACGAGGTTGCGCTGGATGGCGCTGGCAGGGGGACTGGCGATGACGAGGACGACGAGGACGGGGAGGACGAGGACGACGACGAGGATGACGATGAGGATGGCGCGTCGGGGGACGAGGAGGACGACGACGATGCGGATGAGGAGGAGGATGACGACGTGGACGATGACGATGCCGGTGCCGGCGGGCTTGTGGCGGCGGCCGAGCCCTCGCTCCACCCATTCAGCATCCGCATCTGGGGGCTGGCGCGTGGCCCGTTCGCAACGGGCACCTCGGCGCTGCTGTACACGAAACGCAGCACGGTTCGCTCGCCGGACGCCACAGTCCCCAAGTCCAAGCTTGCCTTCGCATGGCCGCCATCTACGCCGACGTCCCTGTCTCTCGGCCCTCCCACTGCCGTTTCTGCCGCTGGATCTCCTGTTGGAGTCGGTTCACCTCCCGTGTCGACTGAGGCAGCCCTCTGGGGCTGGATGTACGGTGCCGGAGCACCTGTACCTGGCATTTTCGACGGAGACGTCGCCAACAGCCAGACTGACGCCCGGCCACTCCGTGCGCTGTTCTCCCAGGTGTCCTTCGCCCAGCAATGTCCATTCTGCGACGGCGATCTCCACCGCGTCTCCATCAGCCGGACAGAGTGTGCCGACGGCCACGCCTTCGGTAAGTCCTGCATCTGCCTGCATTCTTAGGGTGTAACCCACACGCCTAACCCTTAGTATTCTCGTCGCCGCTAACAAGAAACCATTGGTGTGAAGCGGCGTGCTCGGCCAGCGGAACCGCCATTCTCGCCCCGGGAATCTCCATGATGTGTGGACTGTGTGGCCGGCGCCGGCTGCACGCTGATGAACTGCGCCGGGTCATCCGGGAACATCTGCCGGACAAGGCGGCCGAGCTGGACCAGGCGATACATGGAGATGGGGGACAGTGTAATATCTGTGGTGGGAAGTTCATATGATATGGAATACGTCAACAAATATATACACATACAAATTTACATAGAAATGTACATAGGACGCACAATGAAATTGAAAATGCCATGAAAAATGCCGGCCGTTCGCTAACCAGTGAGCCGGCAAACGGGGTAAATCACCCCGGCGAGAAGTCCCGGTGTTCATTCCGCCCGAAAGTGGAATGTTCGGGAACGGTGGGTGGGTTTTAATGCTTGCCATATTCGGCGACCATTTGGGGTACTGCTTTGAAACCGCGCTTCACCCCTCCAAAAAGGTACCTGCCTCCGAATTGCGACATCGGCGCAACACTTCTTACAAGGCTTCCTCCGTTCATCCGTGCGGCTTTACAAAAGACAACCTTCTTCCTCCTTTCCGGCATCTGAATGCCTCTTCCCGACACCAAGTTCATCTCGACCTTCCCAGTATCAATTGAAGCAGAACTTCCATAACGCCTCCCCCGCATTCCCCGGTATCGATAACAACCTGTCCAGAAAATGTCCACCGCCGAAGCCGCCCGTCTCTTCTTCTCGTCGCCACACTTCGCCGTCGTCGGCGCCAGCGCGAACAAAGCTAAGTTCGGCTACAAGAGCGAGTGTCCCCTCCCCTCCTCCCTCTGCATGTGTCTGTCTCCCACTAACCCAACCTCCCCCCACAGTCTTCCGCTGGTACAAACTCCACAACCTGTCCGTAACACCCATCAACCCCACCACGCCCTCCATCGCCGTCGCCCTCGCCCGCCCCGGCTCCTCCGAAGACGCCCCCACGCTGCCGACCCTCGCTGCGCTGCCCGACCCCGCCGCCACCAGCGTCTCCGTCATCACCCCGCCCGCCGCCACCCTCAACGTGCTGCACGAGGCCCGCGCGCTCGGCATCCCCGCCGTGTGGCTGCAGCCCGGTAGCTTCGACCAGGCCGTGCTGGAGTATGCCCGCGAAGAGGGGGCGTTCAAGGCCGTGGTGGCCGGCCCCGGCGGCGACGGCGATGAGGGCTGGTGTGTGCTTGTTGATGGCGAGAAGGCTTTGAATATGGCGGGGAAGCTGTGAACGTCACGTCCAATACATATACATGCATGAATGATAAGACCCGAATGAAATGCATTTGCCCACGTGGCTTACGGAGGAACACACTGGCATGAAATAGAAACAGTATTGAGAAACGAAACGATGTGGCATTACGAAAAAAGAGGTCCCATGAACCTAGAGCCTAGCACCCTGACGGGGTGGGAATGGTATTGCCCATGCAGAACGCCAGCTCTTCATCAGAAAGGATGAAGAAGCAATAAAAAAACGGAGAACAAAAAAAGCAACCATGCAACAGCCCGAATTAGCATTCAGAACGCCGTTGTGAAAATGAGCCAGCCCACCAGTAACCGTCCATGTCCTTGGAAAGAATGAGAAAAGAAAAAGCAAAACCCCCCAGATCGCCATCGTCGTGTCATCATCAGACCTTGAGCACCGTTCGTTTGAGACGCAGCTGAACATCACATCACGGCAAAAAGCCTTACAGCAGTTTAGATCATATCGTCAAGATCCATAACATAGTCAAGGAACGACGGGCCGGGATGGGTGTCGCCACAGCAAGGGCAAATCTGGCTATCACCGTCACCCGACGGCACGTGGCGGCTGTTCTCCGTGTGCTTGGGGTAGCCGCTCTCGCGTCCAAAGGCTACCCAGCTCCGCTCCTCGCTGTCGCGCGAGACCGGCACGCGCTTCCAGATCACCGACGAGCCCAGGCCAGGCCACTGGGGATGTCCAGGCTCAGGCGGAACCGACCGGCGCGGCACATCGGGCTGCAACGGACCCAATAGAGTAACAGCCGGGTGGAAGACCGGAGCATGACCATTGCTGCCCTGGCTGGCGCCACCACTGGACGAGTCGTTGCTGTCACCCGATGAAGACTTCTCACATTGAGGAACCAGCCAGCCCCGAATCACGCGCGAGCAGCAACCGGTACCGCTCAGGGGCTTCATTCCCGAGCGGTTCTGGAAGAAGGTTGCCGGGCCCGAGATAAGCAGACCACCGTCCTTCAGCATGCCGGTGAGCTCCGACGAAGCCTTGTAGCCGGGTTCGTCGTCCGGCATGCCGGTGATTTGCAGCTCGTTCAGGGTGCATCCGAGCTCGTGGGAAGCCAGGTCGTGGAACTCGGATCCAGTGAAGGCCAGAACAAAGGGCGCAAAGTTGACCAGGTCAAGCCGCAGAGACAGCAGGTTCGGAAATAGCCGCGCCGGAGGTTCAGTCACCGACGTGGTGTTGACGCTCTGCGGGGACGTGTAAGGGGGCCGCAGGGCCATCAGAAAATCCGACACCTGGTTCCAAGAGTAGCTGCGGAAGCCACTTCGCTCGAGTCTATTGGGCTGAGGGCGGCGCTGCACTCTCAGGGTCATATTTCGCTTGAAGCTGAAGTGATACTCGCGAGACATGGAGTAACGGTCATCGTCGCTGTCGGTAAAGTACTGAGCAACGATGCGGAAGGTTACCTGCTTGACCTGCGATCGGATCGACACATCCAGATCGCCAAACTTGCGGAGAGCCTGGCAGGTTGTGAAGGTGAACTTGTTACGGGACCAGAGGAGGCGGTAGCCCTCGCGGTGGAAGAGCTTGCATGTAGCCAGGAGATTGATGTTGATGCCCCGGGTAACGTCCCGCTCGGGCGCGGACAGATTCTCCGGCTTCAGCTTCGACAGCGGATCAATGATAGTCTTGGGATTAGTGACACTGTACTCCAAGATGCGCAGGAGGAGTTCGAGCGGCAGGTACGGGTTTGTAGGCTTCGAGCCGCCCGTGCTGCGGCGGGTGGTGCGGCGGGTTCCGGCAGTGACTTCGGCATTGTACATGTAGTCGGAGGAAACCGCGGACCAGGAAACGCCGTTTTCGCGAAGAAGCCGCTTAAGCTTCAAGTTCTCGTCGCTCAGGGACTTGTTCTTCGCGTGTAGATCGGGGTTGTAGAGCTCTTCGACCTGAGAATCAGGATCACGACACTCCCACGGGATCATCTGTTCATCACCGTCAAGCAAGTTGCCCGGCAAGTCCATGGTGGGTGGTTAGCGGGAAAAACAGAACGAAAAAAAAAACAAGAACAGAAAACCCCCCAGTGGAATCCCAGAGCGTGAAACGGGAGTGTGTAGGAGGGAAGAAAGAACGAAGGAAAGAAAGAATGAAGGAAAGAAAGAAAACATAAACTTACCTCCATGGTCAGATGCTATACGTCGGGGTATTTAGACACAAGATAGTATCATGAGTCATCAAAAGCAGCACCAACAGTAATAACAACACCAAATAGCAGTATCAGGATCGAAGCCGAATACCAAAGATCAAAACAAAAACCTGGAGCAAGATGATCTTGAAGCACTGATATGGCCACTATCTGATTGGTGGGGGATCAGGTCTGATTGGCTGAATAGGTGTTATCCGTGGTGGTCCGTACTCCGATCTCGCTGGTGATATGGTCACAAGATGAATTTCTTATAGGTGAGAGGAGTGAAAACAAAGCAGAAGAGATAAGTGCAGAGTCTTTGATCCTGAGATTTATGAGGGCATCTAGAACTAGGAGAGAAGGGGAGGAGACTCGGAGATAAAGCAGGCAAAGTTAAAGGAAGGCTATGAGTTCCTGTTAAGTATCTTAATTCGAGAATTAGAGCAGTGCTATCATAAATTTCAGGAGGAGGGCATTCAAGAAGGAGGTAGAGAGTGATTATGAGGAAAATAACGTGAGGAGTAAAAGTTAATGGTAGAGGACGAAAAAAAAAAGAGGTGATGATAGGGGGAAAAGAAAAGGAAGAAGAGAAGAAAGATGAAAAAGAATAAAGGCGGACAAACATAAAACACACACATAAAATATCTAGCCGGTGATAGGTAGCAAGGAAGGGATAAGGAAGGTGCAGCTAGCAGAAGGAGCTAGGGAAGGAGCAATAGAGAATAGAAAGAGCATTATAGTGGCGTGGATAGCTCCTGCTAACTCAGCTTTTACTTGGAAGTTTAGAGAGAACAAACGGAAGCAGAAGGAAGCTTTGTCAGGGCGGCTAGGAGGCAAATAGATGAAGGAAGGAAGGATCCATGTGGTACCTGCCACAAGCAAATATACTGTAGGCTCTTTCAGTCAGCGTGCTATGCTTGATTTCATCAGGGTAGGGAAATTATATTGGCATTCTCACTTGCTCAGGCTTCAAATCAGTCACTGAATTCCCCCCCCCCCCCCCCCCCCCCCNNNNCCCCCCAAGTCGGTGAAGAAGCGGGCTTGTTTTTTGCCAGATTCTGTTGCCACACTTGCATCAAGCAAGAGATATTTTGTGGGCCTTGAGCAGGTGCCGGATACGGGCTCTTTAGCGGGTGGTGGTCGCTGAAAGCAAGGCCTGCATCTACCGTAGCGGGCAGAGATGTTCTGGATTGGCAGTGAGAAATCTATTCATAGAACTGCGTACGAACCACCAACTTCACGCACAAAGCTTCCCACCCGGTGAGGAGCGAGCGAGTACATGTACATATGCGTGTGCATCACCTACACGTAGTACAGGACATGTAAGTGTATATGCAGCCAGCCATGTCTTTTGAATAGGCCATCCGGTAACCCCGAAACCGCCGGACGTTGGAACCAGAAGTTGCAGTCAACAGGCGGGGAGCGGACATGCTCACTTTGATACATGCTTGGGCACCGGTGGCCTGAACACCAGGGCTACGATCTCTCTGTGTGTGTGTGGGTGGGTGGGTGAGAGAGTGTGTGTGTGGGTGGGTGGATGAGAGAGAGTGTGTGTGAGTGTGAGTAGAGTATCATTGGAGTCAAGGAACCGAAAGCGAGAGGATAAATACACGGGTATACTGCGCTGCACTGCACCCGCTCACGTTACCGAGAGCGTGCTCCCATTTGGTGATATCCGGTTGGTGCGATGGCGCCCTGGATCATGATATTTCGGCCCCGGTATCGTGACTGACCGTGACCGTGAGAGTCTTGGAGTCTTGGTATGGGCCGTTCGCTGAGAATCTGCTGTCAGTGCCGTGAATCCCAGATTTGCCCGAACCTCCGCCATGTCGCCGTAAGTTAGGTTCAGAAAGCAGGTCTCCTGTCCTGGCTACAGACATTTACATATGAATGAAGTAAGGAGGTATGTCATCGCTCGCCGTTTGTTTCTTTGTTGCAGCTAGTACATACAAAAAATGGTGTGGTTGCATATCTCTGCACTGCATAACACCATCGCGCGTTTGTGCACCCCATCCCGGACGTGCATACCTCGTTTTATTCCATTCCCTCCGTTCGCTCTGGGTTTTTGGGGCCTGGTCCGGTCCTGTATCCACATAAAAAAGCCAACCCAACGTGCAGAAATGTGCTGCATATATATCTATGGTTGGCGGTGTTCTGGGATCCTGCAAGGTTGGCCGGCTGGGGAGGAACGAAATGGGGGGTGGGAGAATGCGTGTGCTGGTTCGGGCATTTTCTCGGATTGGGAGTTTTTTCTTCTTTCTTTTTGACATCTCCTCTCGGTCGCTCGCGTGTGCGATCTCGTTTGTTCGCCTAGGAGGTGGCGGAAACGGCTTGTTCTGAGAATCTTCGGTGTGGGTTGCGTTGGGAGACATCCCGTTTGCCTGGCCGCGGTCGGTTGGGTATTCTGCGTTCGTTCTTCCTAGTCGGACAGAGTCCATCATAGGCAGTTCGTACTTTCATACTGCGAGCGCAGCCTCCGATTGCCTGCATTTTCGGAGAAGCCCTTCCCTTGTTCACCAGACAATAATCTAGGTTTAATACCTGGTTTTGCATGCCAAGATTAACTTGTTTTTATATCATTCCCTAGGAAACCCAATAACCCAACCACCTCTATCCGTAGTATTCCGTAGTATCCCGATGTATTCCGTACGGTATTCCCTGGTGTGTGCCGAGCTGAAAAGACCTGCCTCAGTACGAGCATAGCGAACCCCCTACTGATTCCCAGCATAGTCGGCCTTCCAGATCCGGTCCCACACGCTCTGGTCGACCGCAAACTGCCTCACATAGTCGTGCTCCAGCTCGTGGGTCCGCTTCCCCAGCAGCACGAGACTGTGCAGCGGCGGGCCCAGCGCATCATCGGCCGCGCAGAGCTGCGCCAGGGTTCCCGCCACGAACTTCTCGGTGCGGCCGCCGACGCGCGCGGCGCCGATGGCCAGACTATCCGGCCCGTACGCGCCCTCGTTGCGCGCCGCCTCGATCTCCAGCAGCTGCTGCGCGCACTGGCCGACGGTCATGAAGCGCGGCGGCTCGTACACCACGCGGCCGCGCGCCATGGCCGCGAAGTCCGGCTCCTTGACCTTGATGTCCAGCAGCACCAGCGTGTGCAGCCCGATGTCGCGGTTCTCCTTCACCCGCGGGTAGAACGAGTCCGGCCGCCAGTTGTCGGTGAAGAACACCATCGAGATCGTCTGGCCGAAGTTGTACAGCTGCAGGCCGGCGGCGCCGATTGCCGACATGATCGACGCGTTCGGGACTGTGCGCACCGGGATCGAGAGCTCACGCGCGCGGATGACGAGGTCGGTATGGGTCGTGGCTCTGTTTGTGTGTAGAAGGCGTCGAAAGTCGGTTAGATGGGAATCATCTTGCTTGTTGACGAGCATGTCGACGACCGTAGAACTTACCCAAATGGGTCACCAACCACGAGAAAGGCAACATCTTCTGTTTGCGCGTCGCGGAGGATCTCGTCGCTATTGGATTCGACCATTTCCCGGTCTGCTACCACCACTAGCCGTTCATAGTAAGCCTCCTACTGTATGGGTTTCTCCTGTTAGAAGCTGGAATCAACGACGGGACCGGGGAAGCTTCACTGGGGTTCAACCCACCAATTTTTCTTTGTCCACCAAGAGGATGCTTGTGTACGCCTCCAGGTATACTCTCGACGCCTTCTTGACCACCTCGAGGCCCTTCACGGTAATATCGGTCTCGTCGCCGAGACCCAATCCGACGAGAAACAGCATGCTGAAACGAATGGGACAGAGCTGTTTGACCTGTTGGTTTTGCTGGAAAAGAGTAGCCTTCACGCTGGTAACTCTTTTTTTTCTTCTTTTTTTTTGGAGGGGTGAATCTTATATGCACGATACCCCGCCAAAATTTATAGGCCATAAGAATCAATGCATGGCTCATGCTTAATTCTTTTTTTTTCAATAACCCTTATTCAGCTTTCGTGTAATTTTCGCTTCCCCAACTTTGAATCTCCTTAACCTCCCGACTACCAAGACCCCCCAGAGTACCACGATTCACCCTCAACCCGCGAATTCCCATTCCTTTCGAAAACCGACACCTCTGTACACATCCCCCAAACCCACAAACCCCGAGCCTCCAGATCCCCCGAGCAGAAATGGCCGACTCCAAAAAGACCAACAGCGCGTACGGCGCGCCGGCCGGCGACACCGACTTCCGCAAAACATACGACCTGGACGAGTACGCGGCGAAAGCCAAAGCCCGCGAGGCGAGCGAGCGCGAGGAAGCCAAGGCGCGCTACGAGGCGAAGCTGGCGGGCAAGAAGTACCACAAGCCGCTGACGGGCTCGGAGACGCTGACGTCGGCGCGCAACCGCGCGCTGGACGTCAGCGCCATGGTCGGCAAGACGCAGCTGGTGCCGGCGGGCGCGGGGGTCGGGCGGCGCGGCCGCGGGGCCGGCTTCTACTGCGACGCGTGCGACCTGACCTTCAAGGACAACAAGCAGTTCGTCGAGCACATGAACACGCCGCAGCACCTGATCAACTCCGGCCAGACCATGGAGGTCAAGCGCGCCTCGGCGGCCGACGTGCGCGAGCGCATCCTGGCGCTGGTGCGCCGGCAGGAGGAGCTTGAGGCGGAGAAGACCACCTCGCTGGCCGATCGGCTGGCGATGCGCGAGAAGGAGATGGAGAAGGAGGCGGAGGAGAAGCGGCGGCGGCGGCGGGAGGAGGCGAATCGGCGGCGGGAGCAGCGCGAGGCGGCGGAGAAGGAGCGGGTGCAGTACGGCGATGATGTGCGGGTAGAGGGCGAACACGACGAGGATGACATGATGGCGCAGATGGGGTTCACCGGCTTTGGGGCGATGAAGAAGTGAAGGCCCCGGTCGGTGCTTGTCATCCTCACCCGGTCCAGTCCAGCCGCGCCCTCAATGGTACGCAGGCCAGCTGTTCGCTGACCCCGTCTATCTGGCAGGGCACGACGGATTCAGAAAGCACGGCGATTGTCTTTGTCGACGTCAACGCCGTGTATCCTGCTCGGTTGGTTCCAAGCAGTTCGGGGTTCAGGCGCTGTTTCATGGCCAGATCCATCTTCGGGTTAGACCCTACCCAGGCCTCTCGATCCTTCCACGCTTCATCAGCCAGTCAGAAGCGAGTCTACGGCTCTCGACACCATTGAGTGCCGTCTTCCATTCACTTCTACGCCATACAGCGCCCTCACTCACACCCGGTTATGCCCCCATATGTACATGAACCTCGATAGATGCATTTCCGCGACCCATTTTCCGCCGATATATAGAGTCCCGCGCATAAATGGGCGCCAAATTCAAGCCACACTTTAACCACCACACACACTTTCGGGCTTATGCCACCACTTTTGGATGTCGCCCCCAGTCTTCGCACATGCCCACTTTATGTGAGTGCTGCTTGGTCAATGTTCCACGCCTTTTGCTTCCTTTTTTTTGTCTCTCCCAAAGTCTTGACCGTCTCGTGATATCCTCAAATCCTGTTTGTTCATATTTTCTCCCATCTTGGCTTCTGTCCGTTAACGAGTCTATTCTAGAACTTTTGCACTCATACAACATTTCTTGCCTGGGTTGTTCTGCTCTCTCACCCCAGTTCGTTCTCTCATCATCGGACCCCTCCGCTATTTTAATCCTCTTCAGCCCCGCCACCCCTCTAAACGACCTCCGAACAACTCCTCTTGATACCCTCCTCGCACAAACTTTTGCCCACGCCGCTCAAGCTCGTCGATCCGTGGGGCCCCGGTTCTCTCAGACCAGATCTCCTGCCCGCGTCTATTTCTTCCGCTTCGGCCCCGCTTCCGAAACCCGTGCGAACTTCCGAAACTCGTGCGAGGGGACGCACCGTCTAGATAGTCTCTCTCTCTTTCTCTCTCTCTTTCTCTCTCTCTCTCGACACCCTCTCTCTTCGCTCTTCACGCTCCTTTTTTCCCCCCACCGGCGTTCCCTCTTTCCAACCATGTCGAACAGCACCGCGGCCGCTGCCGGTGCGCTGCTACGCCGGCAGCTCAAGGAGATGCAGCGGGGGCACGATATCCCCGGGATCTCGTGCGGTCTCGTGAACGACAACAACATCTTCGAGTGGGAGGTGATGCTGATGATCAACGACGACTGCAAGTACTATGGAGGTAAGCCGGGACGTCAGCCGCACGTGAAATGCTTCTTCAGCTAGCGCCAAACCACTAACAACCCCTCTCGATGTCCTCGCAGGCGGCAACTTCCGCGCCCACCTGCTCTTCCCGCCGGACTACCCCCTGATGCCGCCGGCGATGACCTTCCAGACGCCGATCCCGTTCCACCCGAACATCTACGAGAACGGCAAGCTGTGCATCTCGATCCTGCACCCGCCCGAGGAGGACCAGTACGGCTACGAGGCCGCGTCCGAGCGCTGGTCGCCCGTGCAGACCCCCGAGACCATCCTGCTGAGCATCATCAGCCTGTTCCACAGCCCCAACGACGAGTCGCCCGCCAACGTCGAGGCTGCGCGCCTGCTGCGCGAGGACCGCGAGGGCAAGAGCAAGGACTTCCGTCGGCGGTGCCGCAAGTGCGTGCGGGAATCGTTGGGTGAGGATTGAGTGTGTCCGTGGCTTGCGTGGGACTCGTCAAGTCCTCTTTGCCCAAACTAGCCAGCTTCTGCATTTTTCCTTCTTTTTTTTTTCCACCCAGCGGACTCAATACTCTCATCGTGCTTGTTGGTCTGTCTGTCTTTTATTGTGCTCTGTTTTGTACTCTATTTAGCCATGGTTGCATGATCCTCGTTTATTTCTTCTTCGGCAACTCTGGCATGCAGGACTCATCGCACTCTACATCGTGCGAATGTCCACCTGCCAGGGCGGATGAAGAGGCAAAATTAGATCTGGAAACGGAACAAGCCTATAGCGAGGCGTTGGACTCTTTTTCTCTGATCCCCTTTCTTTTTCTCATTTTATGTGTCTCTTTCCAAATTTGCCATCTATATATCACCTCCAGCCGTCCATTAGGTTCTAGAAACCTAAAAATCACATAGTATCCCATATTCCAGAGACCGACCGCGTACTCATAATGCGGTAGGTGGTTCACACGACAAGAGCTGATGTCACAAAAAGAAATGGTAGAAAACTAAAGCATCGTGGTATTGTGAAAACATCAGGACGGAACAGAAGGAACAGAAAGACAAAAAGTCCTATACCCAAGAGACCGAAGCAGCAAAAGGATCCCGTAATTAGTGTAAGATGTCCTACAGACTGTAATTTCTCTTTCTGCTCTGACAACCTCAATTACCGCTTAACAATACCCAACTCCTTTCCAACAGTGCTCTCCCACTCCTGGTCCCACCGGTGCTTGCTCTCAGCAATCGCGCCGTCCCGCAGCTTCATCAGCTCCTTGTGGCCGCCGCGCGCGAGCAGCCGCTTGAGGATGACGCCGAGCTCCTTGGACGTCTTGAAGCCGCAGCCGTTGACGTCCTCCTTGACCAGCTCGCCAATGGTCTCGTAGCCGGCGTAGGCCGCCACCGGCAGCCCCGAGCCGAACATGTCGACAATCTTCATCGGCAGGTCAACGCCCGAGCTGGACGTGTGCAGTGAGATGCCCAGGTCGGCGCACGCCAGGAGCGTGGCGTACTCGCGCGTGCTCAGCCAGGCTGTTTGCACAATCACGCTGCCCAAGCGGCCGCTGTCCATCAGCTTCTTCGTGAACTCCTCAAAGGCGGCGCGCTGCGGGCCCTTTCCGGTGATGATGACGAGGGCGGGGATATGCGGGCCGGTCGAGTACTCCACCAGGCCTTCAAGGAGGATCGCAAAGTCTT
The DNA here is from genome assembly GCA_001510565.1 of Knoxdaviesia proteae. Lineage (NCBI taxonomy): Eukaryota > Fungi > Ascomycota > Sordariomycetes > Microascales > Gondwanamycetaceae > Knoxdaviesia > Knoxdaviesia proteae. The sequence goes on from LNGL01000047.1 coordinate 105,633, forward strand.
CATCGGGGGTCCAGGACGTCGCGCTCACAATCAGGCGCATGTTGTTGTTGATCAGGCTTTCGGCGAACGGCTTGGTCTGGGGGAGTGTCGACAGGAAGGTCTCGCGGGCCTGCTTCGAGGTGATGGGCTTGAAGGTGCTGGCGGGGCGGTCGTGCATGGTGAACACAGGCTTCCGGACCTTGTACGGCTTGTCGCGGAGCTTGTTGGCCATGCCGTCGGTGACAGTGATGTTGTAGTCACCAGTCCGGCTGGCAAAAAACTGTTCATAGTGGCGGTAGAAGAAGGTGAGCGGGTTGAACTTGCGGCCGGCGTCCATCAGAGTGAAGCCAAAGTTGTGCCAGTCAACAATGATCTTGCTGCCCCGCATAACGGAGATGAGATAGGCAACGTGGAGGGTCGGGATTGCGGGAGGGGTCTAAAAGTGGTGATCCTTATGTCAGTAAAAGCTGTTTTTCCCCAAAAACACTTTCCCCTTTTTTTTTAAAAAAAAAAAAAAGGAAGGTCTTTTGCGGAAGGAATACACGCGAACATCAGATACGAACCTGGATAAGAACCATCTTCGCAGCAGGAGTCTGGTAGGCCATTACCACCCACAGCGAGTAACTGCTGTAGGCGGCCTTCAACGGAAGGCCAATCAGCCAGTTGTCGTTCCACGAAATCCAGTTCGGAGCCGGCTCAATGGGGTAAAACTCGATGTTCGGGTTCATGGAAATATCAGGGTGGCGAGCAGTTTCTAGCCGGTTAGGGAGAGTGTCAGCAAAATCGGACCTTTTGTGCAAAGTCGCAGGCGAGGGCGAAGCAGGAATTTACCTTTATACCCGATCAGGTCGACCTTATAGCCCTGCTTCGCGAAGCTCAGAGCGTGATACTGGATGCGCGGACTTCTTCCAATGTCACCCACAACCACCACCTGGATGTGGTTGTCTTTGTTGGCCTTCGTCGGGACGTAGGAGGTAGGAAAGATGCCCATCCACTTGATGATTCCAAACACTATGCCAGTGGCTATGACACCCAGCACCATGGACACACCGAACATAGTGGCATCCATCTCGTCCATTGTTGCGGTAGTACCTTTCGGTGTTCAGAAAAAGGTCAAGAGAGTCTCGTTAGGTGTAGAATAAAGAGTTGTGCTTTACCCAAGAGGAAGAAGCAGCTCGGAGGAGACGATCAGAGAAGAGGACCCTCACACATGTGGCTTCGTGTCCTTAACAGGCTGATCAAGATCACAAGATTAGATAGAAGATAGAAGGTAGAAAACACAACAATTGGTGTGAGAACGGGGGAGGAGAAGAAAGGAAGAAGAAAATGAGAAGAGGAGGAAAAGAAAGAAAACAAACCCGAAAAGAAGAAGATCAAAGAGGGAGTGCGCAAGGCAGTTACGCGATTATGGATTATGGATTATGGATTATGGATTATGCGACACCGTGGCAGGAGCTTTGCTTGGATGCTCCTTCCTTCCCCCAATTGCGTAGGTGGGAAAGCTTCCTCTAAGTATAGGCGTAATTTATTACCACATCCTGTTTTGACATTTCCAGGGCTTGATCACTTTAAATACCCCACATTGCCCCTACAAAATACCTGGTGGTCCACAGCGGGAAAGCATCGATGGGATTCTCCTGGCTTCCCTCCTTCGTTACCAAAAAGCCCGGCGGAGAGAAAGCAATCCATGGCATTGCAAAAGTTCTTCGATAAGCCGTCTCGTCGATCAATCTTTTGGTGGTGGTTGGTTAGGTGCTGTGTTTGTGTGTGTGTGCCTTTTCAACATGTGTCCCCATATATGGCCAAGCCTTTTCGTTGGTGGGGACCAGGCCTCTATCGGCGCTTCAAAGTCCATCCAAGGTCAATTCCTCCTGCCCAGTTAGGAACCCCGGCAATACTGGGGGGGGATTGGCAGGCAAAGTCTCGAGTACATGTGTGGCACTATATAATATGCGCTGGGGTCAGCGTACCGGGTACAACAGCTTCCTTACTGGGTTTGGTGTGGGAAGCTTATCGGAGGCGTTACAGGCCCGTGATAAGAGCACGCGAGTTTGCATAACAGGCGGCGGCGCTCGCTGTGGAAAGATGGAACAGTTGGGCGAAGCTTGGCAGTGAGATTGCGCCTGGGAGGTGGGCGAGAACTGGAGATGTGGCCAGATGGTTGGCAAGATTTGAGTATCTTGGAGTCAATGTTGGGTTGGGAATAGGGGTGTGTCTTGAGGTGACATCGTGAATATGGTGTGCAAGTGATCTTTCGTTATCGAGTCTTCAAGTCTTCAAGGCTTGGTCGATAAGCTCGATCTAGAAAGTTGGAGGATGTATGTGTGATCTGTATGGAGGAGCTCATAGATACAGCTTGACATTTCACATCTCTTGCATTGAGTTGTCGGCTTGTGGCAGGCAAATTTGAGGGTAGATGCCGTGATAGCGAGACAGTCAACTGGGCGGTCGTCTTGAGACATTGAAGCAATCACTTACACAAGTATTGGTTAACTCGTGTCTCACTTTTCCTATAGTCAATACAGCTCAACTTCCTGCTGAGTTCAAGTCAGATCAAGGCAGGTAGGTCAAGGTGGCCTTAACCCTGATATCAACCCTAATGTGTTCCACGGCGTATCACATGCAAAGCCACGTGAGATACACCCGTGGGCTCAACCCTACAGCCGTCAGGTTCTCGCGACAAGGCCTCCCTCTAGATGGAATGTGACTACACGGGGCACGCCCTATAGGGTGCAAGTGCCTGTGACATATCTTGGACTATGACTTTCCGCCGGCTACAGGCATTGTCTGTTACAGATTTACTCGCAAAAGGTATCAGTCATGCAACCACGGGAATGCAGAGTCGTCTCACCCACACCCGTGCTGGCCAACAGATAGGCACTGCGTAGTACCCATTACTGTAATCAACTGGAGGCATGAACCACACGACACATGAGATGAACTAGCACTTGCGCCAGTACACACAAGTTTTGCAGGCCGGCAATAAGTTGATGTCAAAGGCGGCTCTTGCCAGACTCAACCACCCAGCGATACGGTGATATGATATGTGCATAAGCCGGGAAGCGCCATTTCGAGTTGGACTTACGTAGCGGCATGACTGCGAGTGTCCCGCATGCGCCCACCGACACATGCAGGTGCGCGCTGACAGACGCACTCTGACCAACTTTATTACCCAAGCTATTTGTCCACCAAAAGAACAGGGAGGCGAGTTGGAAGCCTCATTCACATGTGGTGTGGTTGGCGCTGTGATTGGCTGAGGAGGAGGTGGTGAATCCGATCCCGATGGAGACACCGCTTGTTGACATGCCATCAGCCACAGGGACGAGCGAATCGGGTTCAATGTTCGGTGGGCTTCAAGAGGGGAGAGGAACTGGTTATATGCACATGATGTCGACTCGGAAGGAACAAGCAGAGTACTGTAATGGAACCTGGGAGTGAAAAGGCGCGTCCAGCCTTCATCTTGGTGATAAGAAGAGCACAAGAGGGAGAAAAGAGATTTCCTAGCGACTTTTGGCGGGGTGGGCAGCCCAATTCCCGACGGTCATAGAGTGGCGATGTTGCGGGTGGTAACCACATCTGCTGGAGTCTGATTGGCCTTGGCGGGCGCCTTGGGGTTCCTGAGGATCTAACGGGCGCTCATTTGCGTTGTTCTTACTTGACCTTTTCATCCTCCCACACGTGTGCTCTGGGCTCTCTCGATTAGACCCTGACATGACAGGCCGGCCGTGAGATAAAACAATCATGTGCGAGGCCCAGAAGAGGAACAGACGAAAAGCAGGAAAGAAGCCGTTTGAGCCTCGTTATAGGCATTTCCCCCAACCCGCCCAAGACTTCAAGACTTCGGATCCTTGCATTTCCGCCCGTTTAACAGCATATCCCGAAATATATGAAATCATAAGCCTTTGCAAAAGCTCAATCGCATTTGGCTAAAGAAGACACATAAAAATTCATTAGTGCCAGCAACTTCCTCTTCGTCGCTGGGCGATCGCTCCTGCCATGGATATAAACGATCTCTCTCGGTCAGCGTCTTTCTCTTTCTCATTTCCTCTTTATCTACCAGCCTTCCCCCCGTCTAGTTTTTTCTTCTATCTTTTATCCATTAGTGTCTTGGGTGTCTCTCTCTTTTTCTTTTTTTTCCCTCCTCTCTTTTTTTCTTCTTCTTCCTCTTTCTCCTCCCTCCAGTTTTCGTCTTCTTCCCCTCCATCCTCTCGTCTCCCTTCCGTCCCTCTTTTTTTGCCTTCTTTTCTTCGCATCATCTTCCCCCGCGCCGCTGAGCACGGCCCTTCAACTGTTCGAATCGGCGGCACAGACTGATAGCCCGGGTTGTCACCTGCTTTTCTCATCCATCTCCGCCGGCAGACCCTCTGAGCCCAGTACGACGCCAGCTACTGAAAGGAAACGCCAGCATCGTGCTGTTGTAGCTTCGGAGCACCACAGCAACATCTGCCCAGCATATCGCCAAATTGATTGCTCCCGGCTGTACGCAAACTGTGGTCCATACAACACGCCCAACCAACGACCCTGCTTGTTGCCAAGCCCTGAAGACCGCATTGTGGAGAGCTGGGATCAGCTCCTCGCCCCTATTCGCCAACACGATCTCTCTCCCCTTCCTCCTGTGCCGCCGTGAAAACCTAAGCAGACGCCTTTACCGGTATCCTGCAGTGTGCACGCATACGATATATCCAAGTCCATGCATACAGAAACACTACAGACTCATAGTACAGACATATATATCACCATCCTCTTGTCCACCCTATAGCATTTTTTCTCAATATTCTATGTTACTCTTTTTATCTTTAATTGTTTTGTCCTGCTCCCTCTGCATCACATCTCCAAGTCGTCATTTTTCGGCGCCAGATCGGACAACCAGTTCCTATCACTTATCATCCCTGACCCAACTGCTATCACTATAGCAGCGTCATCAGTCCCGTCCGTGCACTGATTCTCACACCTTTGACCCTGCCCGCCCCCATTCAATTGAATTCTGGCTATTCTTCTTCTCTTCGAATATATCCTCATATTACCTGCCTCATATCTTCCGATCGCCACCGGTTCCTGCATTTAACTCTACGCCGTACGCCTAGCGCTCCCGACATTCTCGCAAAAATACGTGGCTTCTGATTGACGGGCCTGCGCAGATCAAGGATTGTCCAGTGGATTCCAGTTCCATATTTACTCTTCTCCTTTTTCTGAGTTTGAGGCTTGATCGTTCCCTCCAGACAGCGGACTCTATATTTCCTCTCTGATATACGTCTTTGCTTTGTTCAGGCGCATGCAGGCGGCGCAGATCTCTCTCTCTCCCTCTCTCTCTTCCACTTTAAAAGATGGCTTCTTATATGTTGACAGCAAACTCCCTTCCTTCCGACAATCGCCACCTTCATTCGCACTCTCCATCCAGCTCTCCCCAGCTCTCCCAATCTCAGTTTGCCGCCCTCCGAAGCACTGTTGGCGGACCCCCCTTTTCCTCCCACCGCATCATCAGTCACAACCGATCTCAGAGCAGCCTGCGGAACTCGTGGACGCCTGATGGAGACATGTCGCCTCTAAATTCAGACCCGACCACTTCGTCGGAGAGCTTGAGCACCGGCCAGAGTAAATCTGTGGCTATTGGCAGGATGCAGCGTCGTACGAGTCGGGCCGCCCAAACAAACGGACAGAATGGCGGCTGGTTGAAGAGCCCGGGCCAGAGCGTTGTCCAGTTGGCCAGCCTGGATCATGATCACGGCCATGACCACAGCCATGATAACTGCGATCATAGCCATGATCATGACCATGACCATGACCATGACCACGACCATAGCAGCTTTCCCCAGATCAAAGTCCACAACCATGGCCATTGCTCCGACCACGACCATGATCATGAACACGACCACGACCACGCACATTCCCACAATCACAGTCACAGTCACAGCCACAGCCATGATCACGACCATGATCATGAGCATAAACTCCGCGCTCTAGATCCCAACTCCCACCTTCACGATCACGACCATGGCCATGGCCACGATACGCACTCCCACCCCTCTCATGCCGACGGACACGCCCACTCACACTCCCCCAGCGACAAGTCCAGATTCACAAAGTTCATCATGCAATACACATCGGCGTGGCCTGTTCTGAACACAATTCTGGCCGAGAAGGACTCGAGACGTATATTCTACTACATGCTGTGAGTGCGGTTCCTGCCCATAGGCAACGTCAACATGGAAGACTTGAATATTCCAACTAACCTCGATTCACCCTCTTCCCCCTTCTCCCAGGCTCAATGTTTCGTTCATGCTTGTCCAAGCATTCTATGGATATGTCACCGACTCTCTCGGCCTGTTGAGCGACACTATTCACATGTTCTTCGACTGCGTTGCGCTGCTTGTCGGTCTCTTGGCTGCGGTTCTTGGCAAACGCCCTCCCAGCCAGCGCTTTCCCTATGGATTGGGCAAAATCGAGACTCTCAGCGGGTTTGCAAACGGAATCCTTCTTGTGTATGTCATACCCCTTTCCCCCTCCTTCTGACAGTGCTCCCAGTCATGTTCCTAACCACCGCTTCTCTCTACCCTAAAACAGCCTCCTCAGCATCGAGATCATCTTCGAAACCTTTGAACGCCTTCTGGAGGGAACCGAGACCAAGCGCCTGAACGAATTGCTCATCGTCAGCACCCTAGGCATGCTTGTCAACCTTGTGGGCATGTTTGCGTTTGGCCACCATCACCATCACGGCCACGATCACGGCCACGATCACTCGCACGACAACGAGAATATGCACGGCATTTACCTTCACGTCCTCGCCGATACCCTGGGTAGTGCGTCGGTGGTTGTGTCAACAATCCTCACCAAGATCACTGGCCAGTCATTCTGGGACCAGATCGCGTCGGCCTGCATTTCGATCCTTATTCTCCTTTCGTCCAAGCCTCTCGTCATCTCATCGGCGCGGAACCTGCTCATTGGCATCCCCAACACCGTCGAATACAACCTGCGCAACACCCTTGCAGGCATCGCGCAGCAGCGGGGTGTTGTGGCTTATGCGACGCCGAAGTTCTGGCTCGATGACCGACAAGGCAGCGAGCACCGTGGTCATGACCATAGCCATGGGCATGACCACCACGACCATGACCACGATCACGACCATGATCACGACCATGATCACGACCACAGCCATGCGGCGTCGCAAAAGTTGGTTGGAATTGTGCACGTTGTTGCCGGCCGGGGACACAGCCTTGACGACGTGCGCGACCGTGTGCGTAACTTCCTTTCGGAGCACAACGTCGACGCTGTCGTGCAAGTTGAGCGCGAAGACGATAACACATGCTGGTGTGGAAGTAGTCGAGCCGGGTCGGGCGTTGTCCCGATGAGCCCGTTCAAGACTCAGTGATTGTAACTTTTGTCTCTGTTTCGGATCCAACCTTTTTGGTCTTCTTTTGGGGGGTTAACGGTGTTCTGTTGGTTTTTTTGGGGGTTTTTTTTCTCGATTATTTTCAAACTTCATTTCTTCATGTACTGCGGAAGCTCCCAGGACAATCTGGAGGGGCCCCAGTTGGAAGAAGACCTTCAAGCTGAGCGGCGTTTTCTTTTCTTTCGAGTCTATGATGAAGGAGGGCTCTTTTTTGTATATACGGATGTTACATCATCGTCTGAAATTCGGTGTGAACTCATCTTTTTAGGTCGCCCGCATCATTTTTATTATTGCTTTCCTCGAGAGGAAGATTATTCTGCTGTGAAATGAAGAGGGAGAAATGCAATGATTCTAGATATAGCGTCCGGTGGGAGAACTTATGCACGTTATGCCGCCGAGCCAGGTTAGTGCACCTCGGAGTTCCGAATTGATGTCAGTCGACCATAAGCGGGGCGGCAAGAAACGGCCTTATTCAGCACCGATTGATACATGATGACATGCGGCCGTTTGATCTTCTTGATATAAATTCCACCATCAGCCTCGAAATCTGGGAGGCGACCAATATCTTCAGTTCACGATATAATGGTTTACAATTCATGTGCTTAAACAGAGACCATGTCAATCTTTGGGTAAGCGACACTTTCGCCCCCTACCAGAGAATATGGCCAGGTCCAGGGTCTAACATCTACGGCTATCTTACAGACGAGCTACATTTTCGGCCGCAGGATACGCGGCCTTCCGGCCAACTTACCCGCAGTCTCTGTTCCAGAAGGTGCTTGACTTCCACGGCGCCGGATCGCCCACGAAGACGCTGCTAGACCTTGGCTGCGGACCAGGCAATGTCACACGCGCGCTCGCACCGGCCTTCACATCCGTGCTCGCAACAGATCCGAGCGCCGGCATGGTGCAGCAAGCCGCCGCGATGACGGCCAGCGACGCAAGCCTCGCCAGCAAGATCACGTTCCGCCAGGGCAGCGCGGAAGACCTGTCGTTCGTGGCCAGCGGCAGCATCGACATGGCGGTGGCGGGGCAGGCGGCGCACTGGTTCGACTTTGCGCGGGCGTGGCCGGAGCTGGCGCGCGTGGTGCGGCCCGGCGGCACAGTCGCGCTGTGGGCGTACAAGGACAACGTGCTGGTCGGCTTCCCGGCCGCCACGCGCGTGTTCGACCGCTTCGTCTACGGGGCGGGCGAGGTGGCGCCGGGCCTGCGCGGGCTCAACGCGTTCTGGGAGCAGCCGGGGCGCGACGTCATCCGCGACGGGCTGCGGGCGATCGTGCCCCCGGACGCCGACTGGACGGGGGTGTCCCGCGCGGTGTTCGAGCCGGCGCGCGACGCGGCGGACCCGCCCGATGCGGAGGCGATGGCGGCCGCGTGGCCGCTGGCGCGGCGGCTCAAGCTCGGCGAGTTTGAGGGCTATGTGCGCACGTTCAGCGCGTACCGCGCGTGGAAGGACGCGTTTCCGGAGATCCGGAGCCGGGCGGAGGGCGGCGCCGGAGACGTGGTGGATGTCATGTTCGATCACATCCTCGAGGCGGTGCCGGAGTGGAAGGCGTATGGGGACCAGTGGCGGACTGCCGAGGTGGACTCGGTGTGGGGGACGGCGTTGATCCTGGCGAGACGGCGCGGGGCCGAGTAGGTGGGGTTGCCGGACTGGGTGTCCATCCACTCACATCTTGTCATATTCTCCTGTATGTGCGTTCCTGTGGTGTTAATGTTTTTGAACTGAATTCATGATCTGCTTGGTTGAACATTGTCGCTTCACCAACTCCGAATACCGGAACACTGCTCCTCTTGTCGGCTGCCTCCAGCTGGTGCCAGCTGGGAGGGTGGAAACCTATCTGTGGCGGGGTGGCGTATCCACTCGCGGTCACCGTTGCCGTGGGGAAAAGATACATATAAATGTACACAGTATACACAGTGGTCGCTCGTACTGTCAGGTCCTACACTGTTCACTGGTGTATTTGTTGTATTTTTATTTTATTTTTTTTGCATTGACCCAGGGAACTCCTTGATACAGATCCAAACACCGGTGACCCTTATTTACACACAAGCCTGCTCTCTCTCCCTTTTCAAGTTATCTTGAACTCCTGTTTCTCTTCAAACCATCTTCGACTTTTTCATTTTCTCTGCGACTCTCACTCGTTCTTCTACTCCTCCGATACTCTCCCGCTTTTTCTAAACACTCACAATGGTAAGCTTTGTTTTTTCTAACGTGTTTGTTCCTTTTTCTCCCCAACCCAGCTGCTCGGGATTTCCTGGGCGGAAAAAGCGTCCAGAAGTAAACACGAACAGCACGACAACAGCCGCAAAAGAAAAAAACAGGAGACCGGTTCCCCAACTAGCGTGAGGAACCGAAGTTCGCACGCCGTTGCTGTCGTGGTGCAACTTTAGCGCCTGGAATGGAGCAAGTCTTGCCACCCGCCGAATGGGGCTCTTTAGGTTGTGTTTTTTTTCGTGTGCTGTGGAAATAGACAGACAAGAGAGAGAGGAGTCATGGTTTGTTTTCATTTGTTGTTTGTGAGGGCCCAAAAAACAACAAAAAATAAGCTTCACCCGAATCGAGCCAAATCGTCTCTTCGCCTCTCTCCCTCTCGTCTCGATTTCCGCTCATCGCAAGTGCAAAGACTCGAAAGAGAACAAAATTCATAAACACCCACGCATACTCAACAAGCAAAAGACGAAAACAGACGTGCAACAATGGCAGCCACGGCAGCTCCATCTTCTAACCAGTTCGAACCGCAGGCTTCGACCAACTACAAGGAGGCGTTTACGCTGTTCGACAAGCGCGGCGGCGGCCGGGTGACTCTCGACAGCCTGGGTGATTTGCTGCGCGCGTGTGGCCAGAACCCGACTCTGGCGGAGATCCGCGACTTGGAGAAGTCGGTGGGAGGAGACTGTGAGTGGCCCTGACTGAAAAGCCCCCCGAGACACAAGACAAGACAAGGTTGAAGATCGGAATCCGGGATACGGTGGGCGGAGAGACGGAGCACCGAGAAGAGACGGAGCAGCCGTTTGTCTCCCGCCGAGGAAACCTTAGCTAACAGCAATCTGCAACCCTCTGGCTACAGTCGACTTCGAGACCTTCCAGCGCGTTCTTAACCGCCCCGGCGGCTTTCGTGACCCTGGCGAGCCGGAGGAATACTGCCGTGGATTCCAGGTGTTCGACAAGGACATGACGGGCTTCATTGGCGTCGGCCAGCTCAAGTACATCCTGACGAATCTGGGCGAGAAGATGTCGGACGACGAGGTTGAGGAGCTCCTCAAGGCTGTCGACACCACCTCTGGACAGGTCAACTACACCGGTAAGGAGCTCTCTTTTCCATCACAAGGGCTTGGACCCCGTCATGAGAGTCGTGTATGGGACTTGGTGCCGTTTCTAACTACTATTTGTATCTCATTAGACCTTGTCCGGACGATCCTGTCGAACTAATCGCTCTCCTCTCGACAACCTCCTTCTCCTCCGATCTCGATATTAATACCCCCGAGTCCAGCTTCCTCTGACTCTCTCTGTCTCTCTCTCTCTCTCTGTCTCTCTTTCTCCTCATTCCTTCGTCGGCCCGCCTTCTTTCTCTTGTGGACATCGTGTGTCGGGCTCCTGACACTGTGTATTTGACGCAGAGCTTCAGGATTCCGTGAATACCACAATTGGGGCCGTTGAATTTTGTTTCAGACTGGCGAATTTGGGATTGGCTGCCGACTTAACGAATTCGGACATGTGCATGGCTTTATATTACTAGGTTTTCTTTCTCTTCTTTTTTTTGTATCCCGGTTGCGTCCCTTTTTCCATCGTTTGTCTTTTCCCAGTCGCGTCTATGTACGTGATGCTTCAAGAATAGGATTTGGCGTTCAGCGCGCCCTCTCACTGTCCCTCTTTTCTCTGGATGCTAAACCGTGAATCTTGACTGGGCGTTTGCTTGCTGCATGCTTCGAATTAAAGCCCAAACGAATACTCTCGGGGCCGTCGGCGCTGCGCTCCGGATGAGTTGCCGTTTCCAATGAGGAATCATTTGCCATGGCCCCGACCTTGGACGTATCGCGGATCTCCATTTTACAAGTATCCACACGCCCTCCTTTCACATTGGTAAGGCGTTTTCGTATGTAATCCGCGTCCACCCGGTATAGGGCTAGCATGTGATGCTTAGAGGTGCAATTTAGGAGGTTTCTGCTCCGGACTGCCTGGTGTCGCCGGCCTGTTCAGCCGGAGTAAAGATACTAGGCCGACATGGTGCAGGGCATGAACCAAACCCTAACCCTTACCCTTGGGAGCTAAATTGGCTCTTTCCACCGTTTCGAGTCGGGTCATCGCTACTTCCTGATCTCCCCTGGAACCGGCTATCTAGCTTTTGTAACAGATTGTTGAAAAAAACTCAAAATCTAAATCTTTAAACATCTCATGATAATTCCATCCATCTCCCTCTTCTAACTTCATCTATCACTCTCATCATCCTTTCTCTCTTCTTAGTGTTTCCTCATCAATTCCTTCATCCTCCTTCTGCTCTCTCGGACCATAATCGAACTACAATCACCTGCTCACCCTCGCCCCCAACGCCATTAACACACGCACACACACTGACGCGTATGCATCCCCTCCCCCCGTTCCAACAAGCATCTGTTCGGTTCCCTACTAAGGTTTGGGGGACCTTTGGATGCAGTCTTTCTCTGCCCCCCGCTCGCTCTATACGGCAGACTACCCAAGACTTGGTCCAAAGGTCCCCAAACTGCTGCAGAGATGCCCCGGCCCGCCGCCATACAGGGAAAGGGCTTGTGCGGTGACAATGGAACTCAAAACTGACCCTTTCTCCCCTCCCTCCACATGTATAGGGCTTGTGTGCGCATCCAGAATCCGGGCAATCACACACCACCATTCTGCCTCAACGGACCCTCGCTCCGCTTCTATCAGGATTTGGCTGTCGACGTTACCGTAATCACGGACGACTAATTACTCCATTGAAACAAGAAAGAAACTGGACCGCACACGTGCAGTACCCCGACACAAAGCGGTTGGCTCTCTCTAGCAGCTGTAGCGAAGCTCCAATTGCGTACTCCCTCCCTGGTGAGTGTTCGTGGGAACCCCTCATTTGCGCCGCTCGCCTCTTTGTTTGCTTGACCCAACTTGGGCTTCTTCCTGCCCGACTGAGACAAGCGGGCCCCTTTGACGGCTGTCGGTTTTGCCCAGTGTGCCATGTTCTCATACCTCGACTCTACATATCTTATAGCACCACCCACTTATATAAACCTGCGGCTATCCCTCTCCACCTCTGGCCTTCCTTCATGCTCTTGCGATTGACGATTCCCCGCATCCAGGGACACTCTCTTCTCCTTCTCACCTCTTTCGTCGTGCTGTTTATCAGTTCAACAGTCATCCTGGCGGCCCCACGCTCCCTCATTCGCATCAACTCTTTACTAACACACCTACGGTTTCCCAAACCTTACTCTGCCTTCCGCCCCGTAATCCCGGCCAATAACATCACCACCGCCGCCATGGCCCCGGAAAAGTACCGGAACCCCCCGCAGCCTCCGCCGCTGTTTAACCACTCCAAGGAGTCGATTGCTTCCAGCGCCAAGGAGCTGTGCGACGAGACCCGCAGCCTGCTCGACTCGATCGTTGCCAAGCAAACTCCCGAGACGGCCACCTTTGAGAACACCTTGCTACCCCAGGCTCTCTCTGATAACGACCAGGGAAAGCTCAACCATATCCTGGGATTCTACCAGTATGTGTCTGCGGACGCCGAGCTGCGCGCCGCCTCGTCGGCGGCCGAGGAGATGATGAACGCTTTCGGCATTGAGATGTCGATGCGTGAGGATGTGTTCAAGCTGGTTGATTCGGTCTTCCAGGCCCGCACCACTACCACCGAGACCATGGACTCGGAGTCTCTGCGTCTGCTGGAGCGTGAACACCGCGCCTACGTGAAGAACGGTCTCGGCCTGCCTGCGGGCGAGCAGCGCGACCGCTTCAAGGAGATCAAGAAGCGTCTCAGCACCCTGGCCATTGAGCTCTCGCGCAACCTCAACGAGGAGTCTGGCGGCCTTTGGTTCACCCCCGAGGAGCTTGCTGGCGTCCCCGCTGATGTTGTCGACACTCTGCAGAAGGGCACTGACGAGAACGAGGGCAAGCTTCGTCTTACCTTCAAGTACCCCGACCTGGTCCCGACTCTGAAGTTTGCTACCAATGCGGCCACCCGCAAGACGGTCTTCATTGCCAATGAGAACAAGGTGAGAAGACCCTGAACGCTGCTTCACTCCCACCGTTTCTCCACTACGAGCTAGACTGACAGTTGGTGATTTCACCCCTCGTAATAGTGCAACCAGAACGTCGCTCTGTTCAAGGAGATGCTCGTGCTTCGAGACGAGTTCTCTCGCATGCTCGGCTACGACAACTTTGCCGCCGTCAAGATTGAGGATAAGATGGCTAAGACGCCCGAGAACGTGTGGGACTTCCTCCTGGGTCTCAAGGGCAAGCTGTTCGAGGGTGGCATGAAGGAGATTGACCACCTTCTGGAGATCAAGAAGGCCGACTACGAGTCGCGCGGCGAGACCTCTGACGGCAAGTTTTGGCTCTGGGACAACAACTACTACGACCGCCTCATGATTGAGAAGGAGTTCAGTGTTGACGAGACCAAGATTGCCGAGTACTTTCCCCTCAAGTCCACCGTTGCTGGCATGCTGAAGATCTTTGAGGAGATCTTCGGGTTTGTCTTTGTTGAGCTTGGCGAGGAAGACCGTGCCCGTATCAGCTCCAGCGGCAAGGCCGAGGACATTATCTGGCACCCGGATGTCACCATGTACAGTGTGTGGAACGACGACACCGAGGGCGATGGATTCGTCGGGTACCTGTACCTCGATCTGCACCCGCGTGTTGGCAAGTACGGCCACGCCGCCAACTTCAACATGCAGCCGGGCTTCGCGGCGGCCAACGGCACGCGCCACTATCCGGCCACGGCGCTCGTGTGCAACTTCAGCAAGCCGACGCCGACCAAGCCGTCGCTGCTGAAGCATAGCGAGGTGGTGACGCTGTTCCACGAGCTGGGCCACGGCATCCACGATCTGGCGGGCCGGTGCCGGTACTCGCGGTTCCACGGCACTGAGACGGTGCTGGACTTCGTTGAGGCGCCGTCGCAGATGCTGGAGAACTGGTGCTGGACGCCCGGGGTGCTTAAGGCGCTGTCGAGACACTGGGAGACGGGCGAGAAGATTGGCGACGACCTGCTGTCGAAGCTGGTGGTCACGCGCCATGTCAACGGCGCGCTGTTCAACCTGCGCCAGCTGCACTTTGGCATCTTCGACATGACCATCCACACGCCCAAGACGCACGCTGATGCCGAGGCGCTGAACACGAGCGCGTTGTATAACCGTCTGCGCAAGGAGATTTCGGGCCGTGATGGACCCGAGGTTCTAGGCGAGTCAGAGTAAGTTTTTTCTTCCTTCATTTTCTCCATCTTTTATTCTTTTGTTTTTGTTCGCCTTCGCCTTCTTCTGCCTGCCTTCCCTCCCCTAGAGGTTTTTGGTATCCAACCGGACACCACAATAGTCTAACCATCTCTCTTTCATCTTCTCTAGCGAGTGGGCCCATGGTGAGGCCATATTCGGGCATCTCTTCGGCGGCTACGAAGCCGGCTACTACGGCTACCTTTACTCGTCGGTGTTCTCGTCCGACATGTTCTCGTCGGTGTTCAAGCAGGACCCGATGAACCACGCCGAGGGCCGGCGGTACCGCCACACGGTGCTGGAGCGCGGCGGCAGCCAGGACGAGATGCTCAGCCTGGAGCAGTTCCTGGGACGCAAGCCGTCGAGCGAGGCGTTCTACCGCGAGCTCAACATTACTGCTTAAACCCAGATGTCCTGTGTGAAGGAAGAAACAAAAATAAAGAAAATATAAACCAAAAACCAATCACATCGGGTCCCCGGACGGCGGAAACGGCTTTGTACGCATAGTTGTGCGCTGGTGGTTGAGCGGTGCTTTTCTTTGCTTGGACTTTTCGGTCTTGTTCTTTTATCCCCATGACTTCTGATATAAAGCAACCGACGGACTGATCCGGCCGTATGCTCTAGCTGGTGATTTCTTTTATACCAGATACAAATCGACGTATCTTCATGAACCCGTATACTGGCGACTTTGCAGCGAAATGCCGATGCATGTGAACAACAGTGCCCGAAGTATTTGACACTGTATTTATGCACTGTTGCTGTGCATCGATACTTATGGCCGGATTGGCAGGTACCCGAAGAATTACCGGTTTGGGCTCTATGTAAACAAACGCGATAGCTTTGGCCAATCACAGCAACCCAGCACCGGGCCTTCCAAACAATGGGCCAAAAAGCGCCTCTGTAAAGTTGAACCCTCAAAAACATCACCATCACGCATAATCTGGTGTTGTATATCTTTTTGCGTTGTTCGTTTTGCGTCTTCTCTTCCCCTTTTTCTTTTTTTTCCTGCTGTGTTTGGAACTGCAGGTCGACCTCCTTATTGTTCTCTTTTCAAGTGCGTTGAGGTATTATCTTAATCAGGTCCTCTGTTTTCTTCCGTGTTCCGGCGATTGACGCGCGACTGGTGTTTTTCTTCTTGTTTGTGTGGACGCAACAATACGACGAGCGATTCCTTATTTTTCTTGCGCACGCATTCCACGACTCCCGACCGGCGAGAAAGAATCACTCCTCCGGACTTGAGAGAGAAAACTCAATTCTCTCTCGCTACATACACTCTTCAAACAACCACAACCTCGAAGTTCTGTATGCAACCCACGACTCGAATCCGCGTCTTGACATCGCATCACGAACGACCTTTGAAAGGGGAAGCGGTCCCCGACTTTTAATCTTTACCTCTTTACACCCAATTCACCTCGAAAATACACACACACCAACTACACAATCGGACTGCGTCGACAATGACTGCGTCGGGCGATTACTTTACCTACGACGCGCGGCTGGCGTCGTTCCAGCCGGCGCCGAAGAAACGGACGTCGGGGGCGGGAGGACGCAGCGCGAAGGCGATTCGGTGGCCGCATGCGAATTTGAAGCCGGAAGATGTACGTGTTTCTCCCCTTCCCTTCCCTTGGTGTTCATCTGTTAAACCCTTCCGGCTCGGAGGGGGTGGTGCCATGCTCTCCCATCTCGGTGCGACTCGCTTCACCCGCAAACAAAGCAACCGACTGACACACAGCTCCCCCGATCCTGCAGCTCGCTCGCGCCGGTCTCTACTACGACCCGGCCCCCCACCACACCGACCACGTGGTCTGCTTCCTCTGCCAAAAGGGCCTCGACGGCTGGGAGGACGGCGACGACCCGCTGCTGGAGCATGTGCGCCACTCGCCGACGTGCGGCTGGGCCATCCTGATTGCCGTGGAGGCGGGCATCGACGGCTACGCGGCCGAGGACCCGGCGGCGGCGGCCATGGTGGAGGCGCGGCGGAACACGTTTGCCGATCGCTGGCCGCATGAGGGCAAGAAGGCGTGGAAGTGCAAGATCAAGCAGCTGGCCGAGGCCGGGTGGAAGTACACTCCGACCCCGGAGTCTGATGATATGGCGTCGTGCACCTACTGCCAGCTGGCGCTCGATGGCTGGGAGCCGGGCGACAAGCCACTGTAAGTTCTTCATTCTGCCTCCTCTTTCTCTCTCTCTCTCTCTCTCTCTCTCTCTCTCTCTGTGTGTGTGTGTGTGTGTGTGTGTGTGTGTGTGTGTGTGTGTGTGTGTCTGTCTGTCTCCAGCTAATCTAACCTTCTTCCCACAGGGCCGAACATTTCAATCGATCTCCGAACTGCCCGTTCTTCCTCCTGCAAGGCCAGGTCGCTGCGCCTAAGAAGGCAGCGCGCGGCAAGGCGGCACGGAACTCCAAGGCCTCACGCGCGTCGCTCCAATCGGTTGGAACTAATACTTCAGACATGCCCAGCTTGGGCGACCTCAGCGTTGACGGCGAGGACAGCATCATGACCAACGCATCGGTCGCGACCAACACGTCGAGGAAGGGCGGACGGGCCAAGAAGGCCACGACTACCACTGCTGCCAAGGCCCGCAAGGGCAAGGCCAAGCAAGAGCCGGCTGTGGTGGTGGCTGAAGATCCGTATGACGACGACAACAACTTGCACGAAGAGTCCACCCAGGTTGAGCTGAAGCAGGCCGACATGCTCCCGCCTGCGCCTTCGCCTCCGCCGCCCCCGCCGCCGGTTCATAAGGTGGCCAAGGGCCGGAAGCGCCAGAGCGAGGAGATGCTGGCGGAGACGGCGCCCCAGGTGGCCGAAGAGGAGCCGGTGCCCAAGAAACGGGCGCGCGGCGGCCGGGCCAAGGCTGCGGACGCGTCGGTGGTTGATTCGTCGCACATGGATGTCGACCATATCGAGTCTGCCGTGCCGGTTCCGGTGATCCCCGCCCCCAAGAAGACTGCCGCGTCGAAAAAGAAGGCGGCCCCCGCTGCGGCGAAGAACCGCAAGACTTCCACAGCCTCAGTCATGTCCACAGTCTCCACGGCCTCGATGCAGTCTGCCGTCGACTATCTGCCCGACGACGAAGAGATTGAGCGCCAGCTGGCAGCAGACCTGGAGCGGCCGCTCACCGACGACGAGGATATTTCTGTTGACTCAGACTCCGAGAGACGGCGGTCGAAAAGCCGGCTGTCGTCGTCCTCTTCAAACTCGTTCGCCGCGGCACCTCCTGCCGCCCCTGCGCCGCCATCCCTCCCGATGAGCAAGGCGGTCGGCGACTTTGCCATCTTCGACCCGAGCCCGGCCGAAGCGTCCGACGCGGAGATCGACGCGGAGCTGAAGCAGATGGAGGCGGAGGCGGTTGCCGCGCAGGAGACCGATACTAAGGTTGAGCGCGAGGTCTCGGAGGCGGATGTCGAGATGGATGCGCTGCCGGTTCCTAAGAAGGGACGCAAGGCCGCTGCGCCGCGCAAGGTTTCTAAGCAGACCAAGGCAGCGGCGGCCGAGGCGGCTGCAGCTGCAGCGCCTGCGACAGCCCCCACTACTACCGCCACTACGACGTCGAGCTACCGGACTACCCAGTCCGCGCGCCATCTGATGATGGACGACTATGACGAGGCGGACGAGCTCGGCGAAAGCACCACCAGCACTGCTACCGTGGTCAAGAAGAGCGAGCCGGCTGTTGTTGAGGCGGCTGCGCCTGCGGTCCCGGCTAAGAAGCCGCGGGGTCGGCCCCCTAAGAAGCGGGCGACCGATGAGAACGTGGCGGCAGCAGGCCCGGGGGTGGCTGCGCCGACCGTGACGGCTGTGCCTGTCCCGGTGCAGGTGTCGAAGGTTCCTCTGCCGACTTTCGCCATGTCGGCCAGCTCGTCGCAGGCGAAGCAGCTGAAGCAGTCGGTGCGGGCGGCTGGCGCCGGGATCCCCAAGAAGGCTGCCGCGCCGTTGCCGCCCAGCCCGGTGCTGCCGCCTGTCCGTGCCGCCGCTGCCGCCGAGAAGCCCCTGCCGGCGATCCCGTCGCCGGTGGCCCACCACCGCCTCCCGCAGCTGCCGTCCACGCCGCGTGTGCGCCCGTCGCCCTCGGCGTCGGCGCGCCAGGCGGCCCTCTCCCCCTCGCAGTCGCCGCAGTCGTCCGACGCCGAGAACCAGGCGCCCTCGTCCAAGCCCAGCGGCAGCGGGCCCAAGCGGCCCGTGCTGATGCCGGTTATGGCCACGCCGCAGCGCCACGCCAACAGCGGCGAGGCGGCCGCCCAGCGCCGCGGCCTGCAGACCTCGGCGCCGTGGACGGCGGTTGACCTGGAGCTGGTGTTCGAGGCGCCTGCGGGTGGTTTGGATGGCACTGCGGCGGCGGCGGCGGAGAAGGAGAAGGAGAACGCGCCGTGGAGAGCGCTGCTGGCCAAATCGGCCGACCTGAGCTCGCCGGAGAAACACATGACGGTGGAGGAGTGGATCCACCACAACGCCGGGCTGGCCGAGCAGCGGCTGAAGCATGAGTGCGAGACGCTGGTCAATCGGTTTGAGAGCGAGGGGTCGAAGGCCATCCACGCGCTGGAGGGCATTCGGGTGGATTGAGCAGCTGGGCATCGGGTGGCCCGGCTTGGGGTAGTTCAATGGGGGTGGGCAAGACTGATGTTCTTTTTTTTCGGTGGCTTTCGGTTCCTGGATGGAGTTTGTTTTTTTCGTTTTTCTTTTTATTAACCCCGTAATGAGATATTATACTGGTTCTTGTTTGAATGAACTTGTTTTTCACTCTAATGGATATGATTCTTTCGTCTCTTGGTTTGATTGTATGGGGGAGTTGTCTGCATCTAGAGACGCTTGTGATGTGACGCCCGACAATAGGGTTTAACCCTGGTTGACATACCACCAACAGCAAATGCCAAAGATGCTCGAAAATGATCAACTTGAACTGATTGATGCAAAGTCCCGCCAACAGCAAGCGAGAAAATATCAATCAAGTATGAGGGAATAAATCTGAGGATAAACTCCAGAGAAAAAAAAACCTGAAAGAGACTCAATTTTCGCCAACAGAAAAAAAATAAAAGAAAAGGTTTAACTTCCGACAGAGACAGGATTTGAACCTATGCGGCCGAAGCCATATGATTTCTAGTCATACCCATTAACCACTCTGGCACTCTGCCTTTTGAAGTTGCAGGAAGCCACCACTATCCGCTTACATAAGGGCACCATATATCCACCAGACATGTGATCCACTCTCGGGCAGTCTGGGCCCTTCTCCGTCTCCGACTTCACTCTATTCCACTTCACGTTCCGCTTCTTTTTCTGTTCACGGCGATTCTTTCCATCCCCTGGACACCGTCGTCAGAGTGGCCTTTTGGGTTCAATCTCAGAGGTACTGTGCACCCCCAGACCACTGTGGCAGGGCGGGCTGTGTACACAGCAAAGAATCTGATACGGGCTCTCGTCTCTCGTTCGTTGTTTGTTCTCATTCCCCCGAACTTGCTGAGACGGTGTGTCTTTCGGAGACGCGGAGTGGGGAGACTTTCTCTTTCCTGTTGCCTTTTCTATTCCTCGCACAGAGGTACTCGCACAAGACAAGAAACACACGGCCTTTGTTCTTGTCCCGGTCGATGTGACGTTGACCCCGGTGCACGCCGGTGGATTTTCCCCCCCTCTCTCTCCTCCTCCCTCTCTTCACGACTTCGAGAGAATACCCGAGGGACACAGAAAAGACAGAGAGCTGTGTGAGCACAGACTTCGTGAACAAGCGTGTTCGAGACCTGTCTCTCGAGCGTCCGACTCTTGTGTTGCCGGTGCCACTTCTCTTTGGGGTGAGTGAGCACACGAAGCTGCGTCGTCTTCTTCCGAAAGATCCCCTCGCCTCGCGTCGCCTCCTCCACGGCTCGAGTTGCAGATACAGGCCCTGGTGGCACACAGTCCTGTGCTCTGCTCACGTCCCTGTTGACGGCGGACCGCCGCTCTCCGCTTTTTTCTCCGATGCCTGGGGGCGAAGAGCAGATCTGAGAAATTGCTGGGCGCATGCAATCGCCCGTGTGTCTCACGAAACACTTTAGAGGG
>LNGL01000047.1:126453-167390 GCA_001510565.1 Knoxdaviesia proteae
GGGGGGGGGGGGGGGGGGGGGGGAGGAACTTCTCTTTTGATTCCTCTCGTTTGTTTTCAAGCCAAGCCGAGCAGTGTCTTGGACGGTGAAGAATATCTCGGCCTGCTGTTGGCCAACGTGCAACAAGAGAAAAGGGGGAGTGTGTGTGTGTCTCTCCTCCACTTCTTTCTCTCCCCTTTGAGATTGCGGTGGCTGGGTGTTCATGCAGTCACTACTGCGAACTCTTCACGCTTGATGCGTTCGAAGGAAGGGTCTGCATGTCTCGATGGGGCAGGGCAGCCGGGCTAAAGACGGCCGCTTGTGTAGCATGTCGGGGATACACACACACACAGGACGGATATGTGGTACACTCCAACGAAGTGTGTGCCTGACTACTGGACTAGATGGACTGTCAGCGTGTGAGGGGTCCTACCAAGAAGACACCCAGAATGCATGCTGACCAGATCAGCCTACGTGTCTTGGATTCCGAGACAGCCCGCCAGAGCGAGAAGCCCAGGTCTCGCGGTGTCTCTCTCTCTCTCTCTCTCTCTCTCTCTCTCTCTCTCTCTCTCTCTCTACACCATTGAGGCCATAACCAGCGAACGAGCGTTATTCTCCGGACACCTCCAGCTGGTCACGGAGTGCTGATCACGGTTTGGCCCCCAGATCTCCGACCTAATAAACCCAGTCTCCCACGGCATTCTAGGGTTTGGAGAACACTCCTCCGGGTCCTGGAATGCAAGCCGCCGCTGAGACCCCCAGAAAGAGAGAAAGGCAGAAGTGGCGTGCCGAAGCAAGACACGCAGACCCTCCACAGTTACGCCTTACCAAGAGGGGATAATCAGAAACAGCCGCGGAAGTGAATATATATATCTATATATCTATAGATATCTATAGATATGCAGGAAGAGAAAGAGAGATTGGGGGCGCCCTAAGCCCTATGTGCTTGTCCCTCCGATAGGGATGCCGCTGGAGATATCTCCGCCCTGTGGTTCTACAGAAGTCTGGAAGTGTGTGCATGAGATATTGCATTCCTCTCACCTCACTCACCTCGTATCCTCGAACAGGTTGAAGCACCTCTATCCATATCTCCTAACACCACCCCCCCAATACCCGAATGGCGCGTTACACACCGTTCCTAAGGTGAAGAGGGGGAAGAGGAAGGGACACATCGTACTATTGGCGGGGGCACCTCGGTCCTGATACTCGGGATCTCAGGGTTCTTGTTGGCTTTGTCTCGTACGTGGTAAGAGGTGCACGTTGAGGCATGTACAACGTGCTGTCTGGGCGCCCTGGGGCCGAGGTTGAGGACGCAGGAATACGGGTGGGGGTTTATATAGACATACCAGGCCACTGCTGGTATATCTAGCCGCAGTTGAGTCTATGCTGTCCTCGTTTCGTGGATACATGCCTGTGGTGAAGACATGATAGTTGTGAATACCCTCACCTCCTCTGCTGATCTTCACCAACAACCGCAAACACCGAAGATGGATCCATCGATCAAACCGTCGGCGGTGACGTTCGAAACGCCGGTCCCAGACGAAAAGGCCATCGATTCGGGCTCGTCGACGAACTGCCTCGAAGACCCGGACGCGGGACTCTCGGACGACGAGCGGAAGGAAAAGGTACACCGGACACGGGCCGTGGGGATAGTTTCGGTGTTTTGATACGAGGACTGATGCCCGTGTTGGATGTGCATGTGTAGGAACGCAAACTGCTGTGGAAGCTGGATCTGTATCTGCTCCCATGGGTACGTCTCTCTGTCTCTCTGTCTCTCTCTCTCTCCGTCTCTATCGATGACATCTCTCCTAACCCATCACCAGCTCTGCCTCCTCTACCTGGTGTGCTTCCTCGACCGCGCCAACATCGGCAACGCCAAAATCGCCCACCTGACACGCGACATCCCCATGTCAACGCACCAGTTCAACCAGGCGCTGACTGTCTTCTTCGTGTCGTACGCGCTGTTTGAGGCGCTGGCGAACTTCCTGCTCAAGCGGTTCCGGCCGGGCGTGTTCATCCCCGTCAGCGTGTAAGTGCGCCCTCTCTCCCTCGCCCTTCGTCTCTGTTCCAGCGTGTGCTCTCCCGGGGCGCGGACCCTCCGACAGCGGGGAGGGGTGAAGTCGTGCAATGGGTGGCACTACTAACGCGTCCACAGCATCCTCTGGGGCTTCTCCATGTTCGGCATGGGCTTCATCCACAACTGGTCGGGCCTGATGGCCGGCCGCTGGTTCCTGGGCCTGACCGAGGCCGGCCTGTTCCCGGGCATCACGTACTACCTGTCCTGCTGGTACAAGCGCAACGAGATGGGCGTCCGCGTCGCCATCTTCTTCTCGGCGGCCGCCGTGGCCGGCTCGTTCGGCGGGCTGCTGGCGGCCGCCATCCAGCTGATGGACGGCGCCGGCGGCATGTCGGGCTGGCGGTGGATCTTCATGCTCGAGGGCGCGCTCACCGTGGTGATCGGCTTCGCGTCGTTCGCCATGGTGCACGACTTCCCGCAGCGCGCGCGCTTCCTCACGGCCGACGAGCGCGCGCGCGCGCTCTTCCGCCTCAAGACCGACATGCAGGCGGCGGCCGACGCCGAGGAGTTTGCGGCCCGCGCCGTGTGGGCTGCGTTCGCCGACTGGAAGACCTACGGGTACATGGTGGTCCTGATGGG
Source organism: Knoxdaviesia proteae (assembly GCA_001510565.1). Lineage (NCBI taxonomy): Eukaryota > Fungi > Ascomycota > Sordariomycetes > Microascales > Gondwanamycetaceae > Knoxdaviesia > Knoxdaviesia proteae. The sequence continues at coordinate 129,089 of LNGL01000047.1, forward strand.
CAACGTCATGGCCGTGTACGCCTTCAGCCTGTTCCTCCCGTCGATCGTGAGCAACCTGGGCCTCACGTCGCCCGGCGACGTCGTGCGCAACCAGCTGCTCACGGTGCCCCCCTACGCGCTGGCGGGCCTCGCCACCATCGCGGCGGGCGTCTACTCCGACCGCGCCGACCGCCGCAGCGCCGTCATCTTATGCTGCCTGCCGCTGGCGGTCGCGGGCTACGCCGTGCAGATCGCCGCGCACGGCCGCCCGTGGCTGCAGTACAGCGGCATGTTCCTGGCGGCGCTGGGCATCTACCCGACGTGTCCGTGCACGATCGCGTGGATGGCGAACAACTTCGAGGGCGTGTACAAGCGCGGGATCGTGCTCGGCGTCGCCATGGGCTGGGGCAACCTGAACGGCATCGTCGCGAGCAACGTGTACTTCCACCCGCCGCGCTTCGTCGAGGGCCACGCCACCGTGCTGGCGTACCTCGTCGGGCCGTACTTTGGCGGCGTGCTGCTGATGCGGCTGCTGCTGCTGCGCGAGAACCGCTTGCGGCGGGCCGGGCGGCGGGACCATCTTGTTGAGGGGAAGTCGGCGGAGGAGATCCGTGCCTTAGGGGATGAGCGGCCGGACTTTATCTACAAGATCTAGAGAGAACAACGGTATCGGAGACGAAGACGGAGGGCCACGGTCACAGCTACGAAGGAAACAAGACACATCTCATAGAAAGGAAACATGTGTGTGTGTGTGTGTGTGTGTGTGTGTATGTATATACGGTATCGCTAATAATGAGGGAATAGTTGAGAACCAAAAATCAGGAAAAGAAAACATGAACATGAAGTGGCGGTGCGTACGAACAGAGATAAGCCGTGTTCGACCTGGTGATGATGAAAAGTGTACCATCAAGGAACGGCGGTGAACATCCAAAAAGGGGAGGGGGCTTTGAAAAAAAAAAGTATGTACATGATAGTCATCATAGAGAGCGTCTTTCCTTCTCGTTCTCTCTCTCTCGTCTCGTCTCTCTTTCGCCGATCTGTTCTCTCAGATACATATACATATATATATATATGTGCGTCTAGATGGCCCGGATACGACGTCTCTCAGTCCGACGTATCGAAGAAGCTATCCGACCGCTTCAACATGCTCAGATCCACCAGGCCCATGATGTTGCCGTCCAAGCGGCGGATGTTCTCCTCGTAGAACCACCACACGCCGGCCACGCCGGCCGCGACCAGGATCTGCGTCACGCCAAGGCCGAGGGCGTGCGACCGCAGCGCGCCCGAGCCGACCGACACGGCACGCTCGAGCGCCGGCGGCGCCACGGCCACGACCATGCCGGTGAAGAAGGTGCGCCAGAACACCACGCCGGCGGCCATGTCGGGCACGGTGCGCAGACACACAAACAGGTTCGACGAGGTGAACTGCGCCGAGCGCCAGATCAGCGGCGCCGCGGTGGCGTGCAGCGCGAAGCAGCCGGCAGCCACAAAGCCCAGCAGGATGCCCATCAGCGGGAAGTTGGGGCGGCGGCCGCCCTGCTCGCCGAACTCGGGGGCCGAGGCGGCGAACGCGGGAGCACCCGACACCGGATCGCGCGGGATCTGCGACACGGCCGAGTGCAGCTCGAGGCCAAAGCCGAGCACGCCCGACGCGGCCACCAGCGTGGCCACGCCAATGGTGGCCAGGTTCATCAGCGGCATGGTGGGCGATGAGGCGTGGAAGGTCATGGTCAGGCCGCCCATCACCACGGTCGAAAGCACGAACACGGCGGCAAACAGACCGCCAACGGCCGCCACGGTGATCTGGAACGGCAGGCCGCCGAACAGGCCCGACAGAGCGCCGGAGTAGGCCCACAGCGCACTGTAAGGGAGAAGGGTAACAAGAGCCAGGAGCACGGCGGTCGGCGCGGCAGCAGCACGCGGAGCCTGGAGGGCTGTGGTCGTCGACCAGTCGCCCTTGAACGACATGGGCTTAACAGTAGCCAGATAACGCATGGAAGTCTCCTTGATCAGGTCCCAAGTCCAGGTGCCGCGCGGAAGCAGCGGCTGCGAGGCCTGGAAGAACGAGGCCGGAGTGGGAGCGGCCGAGCCGGACAGGCTCCACGAGCGGTCGAACGAGGTCTCAGCAGCGCCGAGGGCAATCAGCGGCACAGCGACAATCATGAAGCCGTTGATGATCTCAAACTGCACGGTGAAGCGGCCGGCGTTGCGCACAGCCACGCCGCCCAACAACGGCGCACCCCAGGTAGCGGCCACTGTGAGGACGTTGTAGGCAGCAATGCGCAGGCCGCGCTCGTGCTCGAAGAAGGTGTCGTGGATCGAGGCCAGCACCAGCACGTCAAAGGCGCCCCAGCCGAGGCCCTGGAACACGCGGGCGGCCATGCACTGGGCAAAGCTGTCGAGGGTGCGCATGCACCACATCGAGCCAATAAAGATCAGGGCCATCGACGCCAGGTACACCGGGCGCTTGCCGACCAGCTTGGAGGCGATCAGGCTCAACTGGCCGGTGAAGGCCGACAGCACCAGCGGCACGGCGGTGAGGGCGGCGACGGAGGCGTAGGAGACGCCGAAGCGTGCGGCCATCGGCGCATGGGCGACGATCAGGGCGGTCTTCATGGGGCTGATCAAGCTGACGGCCACGATCAAGGCGGCAAAGTTGAGCTCCTTCTTCCAGCGCGGCCAGTTGAGCGGGTCGTCGGGGTGGTCGCTAGGCTGCGGCGACAGCTCGGTGCGGGCATCCTTGCCGGTGGCGTATTTGATGGAGCGGCCGATGCGGGATCCGGCGGTGGTGTCGGAGGCGGCGGACATGGAGTAGCGTTTAGTGGCAGCGACAGAGTAGGGGCGGGCGCCGGGAGCGGCGGAACTGAAGGTGTTGAGGGGGAGGGTGACGGGGGTGGGGGTGGAGGTGGAGGTGGAGGTTTGCGGGGGGCGCAGCGACAGGTTGGTGGGAGGGCGCGAGATGGTGGGAATCAGCTTGAACAGCGAGCGGCCGGGGATTTTCGACGAGGCCGATGTTGCCGACGTGGCAGTCACAGCGGTGTCGGAGGTGTTGGGGCGCGAATCGGGGGCGGCGAGGGTGCTGGCGTCGGAGGCGGTGGTGGCGGTGGACTTGGCGGTGGCGGGGCGATTCCGTTGCGGCGCCATAGACCGGATGACGGCAGGGAACGGCGAGTAGGAGCGGGAGCTCGGGGCGGGGCCGGTGGGCAGGCCGGTGGGCGAGGGCGAGCGATTCAACGGGCGCGAGGCAGCCGACGAGCTCATGGTCGACTTTGCGGTGCCGGGCCGGGAGTTGGCGGTGCCGGGGCGGCTCGAGGCGGCGGTCGGCGGGCGCGAAGTGTAGCCTTCATCTTTGGGCGGCAGCGGCGGCGGCACGGCGGACTCGCGGTTGATGTGGGGAGCGGAGAGAGCGGACGGCCGGAACACGGGGGCCGGCAGCGACGGAGGCTTGCTGCCGGAATCCATTTGAGGAGGAGAGAGGGACAGGGGGAGAAGAGAGGAAGCAAGAAGGTGAGGGAATGAGTGAGGGACTGGTAGATTTGGCTGTCAACAGCAGGAAATGAAGCGAATGACGATATCAGCAAGCCAGTTGCGGTTAAGAAGAAGAAATGAAGGACAGGCAGCGAAGAGGCCACAAAGAAGAATTAAAGAGAAAAAGGGAAAAAAGAAAGTATTAGGTGAAGAGAGGAGAAAAGAGGAAGAAGAAAAGAAGAAGAAAAAGGAAGAAGAAAAAGGAAGAGAAGAGAAGAAGAGAATGAAACACAGAAAAAGAAGCAAAAAATCTGTGAGCACCAGGCACACCGAAGAAGGGAAGGAAGAAGAGGGGAACGGGAAGGAGCCACACACTCTCACTTCTTGCTCTTTTTGGAGCTTGGAGGAGAAGATGGGAGGGAGATGGGAAGGAGACAAGAAAGAGAAGGAGCGAGGGGGAGAAGAGGAGAAGAGGGGAAGAGAAGAAGAGAAGAAGAGAGGAAGAAGAGAGGAAGAAGAGAGAGACAGAGAGAGAGAGAGAGACAGAGACAGAGACAGAGAGAGAGAGAGAGAGCCACAGTACCAGTGACAGTGAGACGGCCTGACAATCACTGAGCCCACAGAAAGGAAATCAGCGGTACTACCCGGACAGCAAAGCTGGCGGAAAACGGGCGAGAAGAGAGAAAAGAGATACCCTGGACAGCCCGCAAGGTGGACAGACCGCAGAAGCTCCCTGGTGGTGAAGCACAGATGCTGGCGACGGGGATCAGGGAGGATGGCGGGGAGAGAGCAAGAAGACTATGGGTCGGAAGATTGGGTATTGGGAGGGAAATGAAGTGACAGGTGCAAGATGCTGGTCGTTGAAGGGGCTGAGAAGGATGAGCGAGCTGGGCGAGGGATCTAGGGTTTGAGGAGAGCAGACTGGGTGAGGCTATCGCCAACAGATCGCGAACGAAAGAAAGGCGGACGATCACAGGAACAGCTGGAGAGACAGAAAACGAGTCAGCGAGGGACGACAGAGGCAGAGTCGGACGAGGAAAAGGAACAAGAGAAGGACGAAACGAAACGACAGCGACGCCCTCCGGCCAACGGCGGCCGGGCCGTATCCTTATACCTTCATACATCTCTTGGTCGACCTCGGACGAGGCGAGAGCGACGTCCAAGGACGTGACTGCGGAAGAATGCACGCTCACGCCTTGCATAAAAGAAAATCCTGCGTCCAAGAGTCCAGCCACACCGTCTATCCAGTCGCGCGAACCGGACCAGAGTGCATGCAGCACAAGCACACCAAAGCGCGGCCTTCATGCACGGGATGGCGCCGGCGAAACACGTCTAACGGAGGCCCCCAGCCGGGCGGGACGTAGCAGTAGGGGCACAGTGTAGTGACGAGCGACGGGACGACACGATGCAGAAGCTCGTGAAGGACATACGGTACAGTACAGTACAGTACTTCAGGAGGTCTCAATGTCATGGCGACATTATATCAGGCCCAGACTCACTACCTACTGTACTGTACTGTACTGTACACACCGTCTCCGTTGTTGCGTCCCATATCCCCTCAAGACGCGCGAGAGATGCCTGCTCCTGGTCGTGACCTACTGCCTAGTATTGTCCCTGTCTGTTTCCCCCCTGCCAGAGCCGTGTACTGTAAGTAGTGTCTAGATAGTGTCGCATCCGTTGCCTTGCAGCCGGTTGAGATGAGAGAAGGATGCAGAACACAGGGTGGAAGAGAGAGAGGCTGGCTGGCAAGAAGAACAGGAGAGAAAGACGACAGGGTCAAGGGAAAGGGAGACCAGACACACTCTCTTCGCCCCCCCTCTTCCAGTGTATTGGAGGATTCAGTACTGTAGATAAAGAGCATCGTGTATACTCTGAACTCTGTACAGTACATACAGTATCTATCTGCCTTGGTCCCCAGCGCTGCATGAACCGCCACAGTTTGGGCTTCTCCCTGCCGTTTTTCAGCCTCTTTCAAAGCATGCACGACGAAGGGATGACGAGAGGAAAGACACTCACTCACTCTTCCCTCCAAATATATCCAGAACTGCCATCCAGCAACAGACGGTCAAAGTGAACCATCACGGCTTCACCGACTCCCGCAAACGCGATATCACCACCGGTACTCCTACGACCCCGACTGCACATACTCTCGCGTATATTACTCTGCATATATACCATCAAAGCCTTTTCTTTGGGGCGCAGCCCAGCTCATCGTCATCGACGTGAGCTGATATGCCTCCCTGTCCCGTGCGTCTTCTCTTTTTTTTCCTTTTTCAGCAGCGCTGGTGGCGTTGGCCGGCCTCTGCCGTGTTGTGACTGCAGTTGGTTTGCGCGCAGTTAGTATCGAGACAAACCTGCACTTCTAGGGGGTAGCGAGAAACGGAACGCAGCTTTGCTACGAAGTGTTCACCGTCTCTCTCTCCATGTGTCTGTGTGTCGCTGTGTCTCACTCTCTCCTCCTGACCCAGAGGCTGAGAGCTCCAGCTCAGGCCCTCACGTCGCAGCAGCAGCTCCAGCAAGATGATTTTCGAGTTAAGTCAAAAGACAACAGTTAACCCAGATTCACCTACACCACTCACTCACAACTGGTGAGTTGAAGTCGATCCACCCACCCCTGCAAGGGTCAACGTTGCAGTGTCCGTCCGTGCTGAAACTCACCTGAGGCGAAACTTTTTCTCTCTGTCTCTCTGTCTCTCTGTCTCTCTGTCTCTCTCTCACACACACACTGGGAATATCACGACAGCGACATGGAGGTTATCTAGTGATATGCGAGTGTTTTCTCGTGGCTGTTGTTGGGCCAAGGCCAAAACGACGGGATATTTGTGTTGGATAAGGGTTAGGGTTGTGTCCATCTCTCGGTTCTCGGCTCGAGAAGACTCATCTTCCACAACCAGCAACTGACTTCCAAACCGACATCTCACACTTCCCCGCTCGTCTCTCTCACGCGGTTCCTCTCCCGCACAACGCACCTTTTCATGCTCTCGTCACCACCTCAAACGGAGATCTCCTCGATCGTCGATGTCTCCCTAAGTCCCCAGCCCAGCATCAACCCGTGTTATACCACACCGTACGTGTGTTGGTGAAGCCACATCATAGGAACATAACATGTCACTCTTAGGACTGTAAAGCGGTTTTCTTCCCTCGGACCACTCTTCCGAAAAAGGGGGCTATGCGTGTATCTGGCACGTCAAAACCCCCGGCTCCGGACCAGTGCCAAGCGTCAGAAACGCGGTCCAGACCTGGCAACGTGTTCTGTCGGGACACACACGCCGTGCTCTTAACTCTGGAGACACCAGAAGACTGGATGGAGCTTTCTCCAAGCAAAAAGGCATCAAGTAAAAGGTGAAAGATCCCTCCTGGGACACCGTCACCCCACAGTTCGTGAAACTGGGTGAAACACTGAAACAAAGTCACCACCGACCGTCTGGTGCAATCACATCGACATTTGAAGCTGGACTTACTGCATACAGTACATTCTGTACTGAACATCTCATGCACACAACGCAAGTCGAAGAGAGGGGGCTTGTATCTTTGTCCCCCTTCTCGCTGTCTGTGAGATCTGTAGAAGGCAAGACAAAAAAGGAAATCTCGACGGCTGTTATTCCCGACTGCTCTATCTCCGAACACGAACATCGGAGGTCAGCTCTCCGTGCGTCTTCTTTCTCAGTCCAACTTCAGTTGACCGGCTTGAGTGTCCGTGATCTGTAGACTCCTACCGAGGATGGAACGTTCCACTGCTGGCATCAAGCACATCGTGAGACCGTGGGACTCCCCCAACTTCATGCTCGCTGCCCTTCCCCCTCTTCAGCCCTGGCAGGGAATAATGCCTCTCTCCGCCCTCCTCTCTCCTCGTCACCTTTTCCATTTAACGCATGCCTTTTCTTTTTGGGTGGAACCTCTCTGGAACACGCAGATCCCCTCGCACTTGACCGGGGCACACACTCTGGTGGAAACGCCACAAAGTGTCAAAAAGAGAAAAAGTCCCGCCCTATTACCACTACTCGTGGGTGGCCGTCCGTTGCATGATCTTGTCTCGACCAGGATTTCCGAAGAAGACGATCAAGTGAAGCTGCCTCTAGAAACAGGACGGCCTGACGATCTCGGTCGTTCTCTTGGTGGTCTTCCAACGCGGTGTGGCTTGCGGCCCTGGCCTGGCTGGCGGTGTCGATCATACTCCTCACTCCTCGGTAGCCAGGGAACCACTACATGCCTGTACCATATCGTGAGAGGGGAAATCTCGGAACGGGGTGTCAAGCTGTGTGTGAGTGTGTGAGTGTGTGAGTGTGTGTGTGAGTGTAGGTGCTGCCAAGTTGAGGCAAAACGATGCATGCATTCACGATGCATACGGCGAGGAGAAACACACCCAGATCGCAGCACATCACATCCACAGGCTCTCTTACACACTGTCACACTGACTTATTCACTCACTTGCAACTGTCTGCTGTATGCCTCCCAGCTGGAATCTCCACACTGATTGCCGTGTATGAAACGGCGTCGAAAGCGAAGAACCACAAAGAACCACAAAGAACCCAAAGACCAAAAGCAACGCCAGAGAAAAAGAAACCAAAAACAAAAACGTGCTTCTCGATACTCAGACCCCAGCACTTCAACAACCCGCCCATATATCGTGCACATCGCCGTATACACCAACCACCGTGCTTTTCGCGCATCCCCATGGTTGTCCACCCGCGCGAAGAACGAAACACGAATGACTTCGCACCAGAAGATCCGTGCCTGGTTAGAAAACACCAGAAGTGATCGTGTTGACAAAACCGGGCTGTCGAGGATCACCGTTGAAAAAACATCGATGGCCTTTTGTGCGTTGGGCATGTGTTTGTGCTGCTGTTTTGTCGCTCTTCTGTATAGCCGTGATAGCCTGTGGAGTTGTTTTGCTCTTTACCCGGCCGATTGCTGCACGTAGCTTCGATCCCGCCGAAACTTTGATTCGAGCTCATCGGCCGAGAAATCCGGGAAAGCGGGGAGCTGTTGAGCGATTTCGCGTCGTGGTCACAGTCGGCGGCGGTTGGGCAACTGGCGGGAAGAGCAAGCGGGAAACCCTAACAACCCTAAACCATTCCATCTATCACGAAGTTTCCAGAGACCGGCCCTGACATGAACAAACTCAACGTATATCTAGTGCGAGGCTTCTATGTCCATTCCATATACCACCACACTGCACCTTCTCCAAGGACACAGACAGCCAGAATCATTAACTGAGAACAAACGAAATCCAATAGACAGAAGAAAATAGCTCCCAGAATACAGGGAAGAATCCATCTTTCCCACCCAGTTCCTGTTCCCCCTCCCCCTACCCCTTCACTAACAGATATTTGTCTCCTCCTCCCCAAGCCACTAGAGTAGGTACGTATATCTATCTATAAGACAAAAGAAACGATAAAAAAAGTCAAGCAACGCTGGTTCGAAAGAAGAAAAAGAGAAACTCATTCGGTAAGGTCCGGGTCTCATCACGGCTGCGACACCCACAGCATCGCCGGCCCCGCCACCGCAACATCCACCAGCTGGTGCAGCGCCGCAGCCTTCTCGCGCACCGCCACCGCCCACACGTACCCGTACAGGTCCTCCGGCACATCAGCCCCCCGCGGGCCGCCCGAACCACCACCGCCGCCGCCGCCGCCGCCGTTGCCACTGCCGGTCTTCGTGGAATTTCCGGAGCGAGACGACGATGCTTCTCCGTGGGCCACGTCCGAGAAGTGCACGTCGCCGTACGCGCCCACCCAGGCAATGTACGCAAAGTCCCCCGCCTCGCCGCCGGTGTCCTTCATCGCCGACACGCCGGCGCGAGTTACCCGCCGCCCGTCGGCCGAGGACTCCAGCGGCACCACCGCCAGCGCCGGGAGCTTGGCGGCCGGGCCCTCGAACAGCGGGGCTGCCTCGGCGCCCTTCGTCTCCGTCGTCGCGCCGGAAGACGCTTCCGCCGACGCTGCCGCCGCCGGGCAGAAGGCGCCGTAGCGCGCGGTGACGTACGAGTACACGAACTCCACCGGTAGCCCGGCCTCGCGCGGCGCGGCGGCGGCAGTGCGGCCCTGCATCATGTTGACCAGGCCCGACATGCGGGCTTTGGCGCCCAGCGCCGACGCGAGCACGGGGACCACCCACGGATCGGAGGCCGCCAGGGCACTGACCGCGCCGACATACAGCGCGGTCTGCAGGTGCAGCAGCTCTCCCGTGGTGGCCAGGAAGTCCGTGACGGTGGCGATGCGCAGCGAGTACGCACAGCGCGCCGGCACCGGCTGGCCAAAGTGCTGCAGCGAGTCGGACGCGGCAGACCGCTGCACGTAGGCCTGTGCCGCGAGCGAGTTGACCGCCGACACAATGGTGTCGGGCAGCACGCCCGACCAGATGCCGTCGGTGGACAGGCGGTCGCGCGCGGTGAACACGGCCTCCAGCAGCACGTTGTCGACCATATAGGCCAGACGCAGGATCTGCGCGGCGTTGGCCGAGAGGGCGGCGGTCCAGTTGTAGGCGGAGATGGAACCGCCGCCGGCAAGGCCGACGAGCAGCTTGTCGGTGGCATCCCCCGGCTTGGGGACGTGCGAGATGATGCCGTCGTCGAGCTTGGAGAGGTCAAGAATGGCGCCGTTCAGCGCGGGGATGGTGGCGGTGCCGGCTTGGAGGCGGCCGGAGAGCGGCGCATAGGCCGGGATGGACGAGGTGACCACGAACACGGCAGCCGCTTTGTAGGCTGCGAGCGTGTTTCCGGATGTCGGGCTGTGAAAACGAACAGGTTAGACTTGCACACAACAGTGCGCTGCGGGTAGAGAGAGAGGGAGAGAGAGGGAGAGAGAGAGAGAGAGAGAGAGAGAGGGTACTCTTACGCGTTGATGGCTCCCACCATGCCGTTTTGGCAGGCTTCGTTGTCAGGTTGGGCGTTGTAGAAGTAGATGGGCTCAGTGTCGTTGAGAGTGTACTCAAATGCAACCCCGGATGGAGAGATAGACACGGGGATGAAGCCGCTGGAAAAGCCGTTCTCCTTGGGTTGGCACGGGCTATCGAAGGTGCCTTGCACCACGGAGTGATTCTAGAGTTTACTTAGTTGGTATTCTGGCCTCATGCATATGTATTGAACTGCCTTGTATTGCACTGTTCATGGAAAAGGGAGACATACCAGCGGGTTGAATGCAAATTGGACAGTGGTGCCGGGAATCTGGAAGTTGATCTCGCTCGGCTCAAACACAAGGTCTTTCCCGCGGCCAACCTGGACTTGCAACAGCCGGCTGCCGCCGCGGGGTCGGCCCGTCGGCTCGGAACCGGTGGAGTTTTGCGCCGCTGCAGCGAACTCTTTGATTTGGTTTCCACCCAGTCTACAGACCTGTCAGACAGAAAGGACTTTGCGAATGCCACAGAGGCCAAGACTTACGGGTTGATGATCTGCACCATTCCGCCGCGGCAATCATCGGGCCGGCCGGAGAAGACGAACATGGGGTCCTCGCTGCTGATGGTGACGGTCCAGGTCACGCCGACCGGACTGGACGAGGCCGACGTGTTGGTGAAGGTGAAGCCGGAGAAGAAGCCGTTGTCCAGCGGCCGACACGGCGCAGCCAGCGAGGACTGCGTGACTGAGTGGTTCTGCTGCAGGGTTAGAGGAACTGGTTACATGCAATCTTTCCAATGCTCTGTGTGGTGGAACTTACGCCAGAGAAGAAGTTGTAGGTCACGGTATCGCCAATGGAAGCGGTGACGGTGTCGGGGTCGAACCGCAACGAGCCATCGCGGGAGACTCTGACGCTGTGTGATGCAGCGTGGGCAACAGCGGCAGAGGCAGACACCGCAGCTAGGACTCGATGGATGCTGGCCGGCATTGTGTGGATGGTGAGATTGAGGAAGAGAGAGAGAGAGAGAGAGAGAGAGAGAAAAGAACGAAAGAGAAGAAAAGGGACACCACCACACAGTAGAGGGAGATTGGGTCCCGGCTCTGTAAAGTCTTCACGACGGTGATGTCAGAGATAAGACGAAGAAAGACGGACACGCACACACACCTGTGGAATGGGCTGGACGACTCCGGAAGAAGAAAAGACGAGGAATAGAAGGAGGGGAATAGAAGAAAAATGAACTCCCGGTGATGACGAGTAGTCGTGGAGTAAGTATCAGGAAGAGTCTGAGCAGGAAGAACCAGATAGATGGGGAGGCTGCAGGGCGACAGCAGCGGCAGATTCGAGTGCGTCAGCGGTGTATTCAGGAACAACAACAACAGCTCACGCGAGGGAAAGGTTGCTGCAGCGGTGGAACCGGAAGATGTTGGAAAGACAGCGGGTGCAGGTGCACATACAATAGCCAGCGGGCAAACCAGAGGGGAACCGATAAGAGGCCGAGTGAAGAGCGTGCGAAGAAGCAGAGGGGACGGGAGATCACCGTAAGCAACTCCCACGAGATAGGGACAACAGCAGCGGCAGCAACAACAACAAACAACACAGAGACAGAGAGGGAGAAGAGCAAAAGGAAGACACACAGCCAAAAGGGAGGATCTAGGGGTAACTTGGAGGGCTCCCTAACGTTCCTGATATAGTAGACGGGATATCATAGGGAAAGCGAGAAAAAGAGAGATGAAGAGGCAGATCGACGAAGAGAAAGAAAAGAAAAGAAGAGGATTCGGGTGGAGACAGAGAAAGAGAGAGAGAGAGAGAGAGAGAGAGACCGAGGAGTAAGTTGCAAGATGAGAGGGCCTCTTAGATATCATAAATCGGGGGGCTTTGCTGCGGTGTGCACGACATGTTCACATCACAGACATCGGTAGACTACGTCGAAGTGTGCATGAAAGAAACACACAGGACGCCACCACCGCTGTGCCCCCAAGAGCAGATGGCAACAGCAGGAAAAGAGGAGGAGGAGGAGGAGGAGGAGGAGGAGCAGGGCGTGGGGTGAGACAGAACGTACTCCGAGCTGAGCAGGCGGAGAGAGAGAGAGAGAGAGAGAGAGAGAGAGAGAGAGAGAGAAGAACGACAAAGAAGGGGGCAGAGTTGACAGTTTCCGTGGCTTTATGGTGTGGAATGCTAGAGTCTCGCTCTCGTTCTGTCTCTCTCTCTCTCTCTCTCTCTCTCTCTCTCTCTCTCCAAAAACTGGGAATAGCTTCACTGGGCCGCTCCTCTCGTACCATGTACTACAACCACCACCGATACCACCACCACAAGCAGCACCACTCCTACTAGCCCTGCTCTCTCTTGCTCTCTCTCTCTCTCTTTCTCTTTCTCGGCTGTTTACTTCCTCCCGGGCACTGTACCACCTCAACCTACCCCCAAGCCATGCTTTTGCTGTTCCCGTCCGGGCCTGCTGTACCACGTCCATCTCTCCAGCCTGATAGGATCGTTTGCTACTTTGTCGTATTCTCCATGCACACACACACACACACACACACACACACACGCACCCAAGCACGCAACAAACAGCCCAAACGGACCTAAACCCGCCGCGTGCAGCCTCCCTCCGTAGCCTTTTCTAGCTGCTCTGGCTGGCCAGATTTTCTTTTTCTTTCTTTTGTGGTTGGGGGCGCACCGCCGATCAACGCCTCACAGACACGGCCCGCCGCAGACCTGTACACGAGAGAGCGAGGAAAGATGTTGCTCGAGCGTCCAGCCTCACTCCAGCGCCGCTGTCCCGGACGCCGCCGCCCAGGTGCTGATGGGAACTAAGAATAGATAGAGTGAGTGAGCGAGAGGGAAACAGGAAACAGAGCGTTGCTTTCTCTTTTTGCGGCCTGTGCTCTATATATATAACCGGTGGTATCACTTGGAACTTGGAGAGCCGTTAGATGCTCACTCGATGTGTGTGGCCCATTCACATCAACACACTCGTAGTCTCGTGCTCTGCATCCATGTGCCCCTGTCTATGACAAGACACACCCTCTCTGGGATGTCTTTCTCTCGCTTATTTGTATATAGTGTGTTCCAAGGAGAATTGAAAAAAAGGCTCTTCAAGGCCAGTCTGGGGGAAGTCCCGCGCTGGACCCGTGTGCCGGATCTCCGAAGAGGGCCCCCACTTCCTTCATTTTGGAGACGATTGCCTGCTGAGGGCTGTGTGTAGAGTCGAGCGGGCAGAAATGAGCTGGTATCACACTTCTGTAGGGTAGTCTTTGTATAGTTGATGTGCCTTCGCGATCAACCAGGCAGATGCAGGGCAGAAGAGATCCCGACGGCCCTCGGGTTTCGCAGAGAGATTAATTAGCTGTTTACCTCTCCCTGAGACCTGAGGTATCCCTCCTGTTATGTTTTTTTTCCCTTTCTCTCTCTCTATTCTCTTACTATTACGCAGCGAGTAAGAGGAGCTGTGAACTGTGCCTGTAGCTGGGCTGTTTGTATGTCTCAGATGCCCTCTTCTCCCACCCCAAAATCTCACCCGGGGCCTCTCTCAGCATCCCTCGCTTGTTGTGGCCCTCTTGTGTGTGAGCGGTAATTTCACAGCAAGCAAGAGAGAACCACCAGCGATGAACCTCGGAACCAGCGGGTGATAGTTGTATCATTCCTGCAAAACCTAGCAAAGGAAGCATATAGAGATCTCCGCGGCGTAGAAGTGGCAGTGTGAGTCTCCTTCAGCTGGCGCAAACGCAAGTATGAAGGATCAGGGGAGAACTTGACAGACATCACGCGCTCTCTCTCTCTCTCGCTCTCTCTCTCTCTTCTGAGTAAAGCCAACCCTCAATAAAAAAGGAAGACACACAAAGAAAAAGCCTCCTTGCTTTTCCAGCTGCGGGTGACGCCGGTGTCTCTCTTCTCTTCTCGCTCACGCTCAGTGCCACTTCGAAGTTGCGCCTCCGCTATTTTTACATTCGGGCTCTCTTTCTGTCCCCGCCATCTGGGCTGTATCTCTCTCTCTCTCTTTATCTTTTTACGTCTCTCTGTTTGCTGCTTCTCTCGCTTGTGGTTGTTGCACGACGCCCTGCAGAGCGTCGGTGGCGCATACGACATGCTTCCCTCGCTATTTTCTTCTCTTTTTATTTTGAGTTCCGGTGTCTCTGGCCATGGTATCTGTTCTGCCAAGAAAAACCCACTTCAATCTCGCTATGCACTGGAAGGTAATTACATCTCAGTGGGAATTAAAAAAGGGAATCGCGCGCGCGCTCTCTCTCTCTCTCTCTCGCGGGCTCCCTTGAGGGGATCACCAGCATCATTCTGGGCTGCTGAGAGGCGTGAACAAACGAAACTAAAAACAAACGGCGAGGTTACGACAACAAGTTAAAAAAAAAGAAAAAAAAAAGAGAAAGCTGGTGCTCTGTGTAATCCTCCCTTCTCGTCTTGTACGACTGACAAACGCAGACGTGTAAGTATAATCTTGTGGTCTGCTCCCTAGCTATCGTCGATGCGAGTCACTGCCCCCTCTCGAAAAAAGAAAAAAAGAAAAGAAAAAAGAAAGGAAAAAGGTAGGACGGGACGGGAGGAAAAAAAGACGTAAAGCTGTCAGAGTCTTGGAGGCTGTAATTAAAAACCATAAAAAATAGCCGAAGATGTGTGAAGATGTTAGAGACATAGAAAGAAAGTCTACAGCCGCTTCCCCGGAAGACGACCTGAGAACCATTCGTGTCTCGTATATGCTTTCACAATCTTCTTTCTTTTCCCTGCTCTTGATCTCTGGAGAGTTCTTCCTTACACTCGCTGTTCTTGCTCCGGTACCGCTTGACAGAGCCTTAGATGCCACGGTCTCACTCACTCACTCACTCACTCACTCACTCACTCACTCACTCATACATACATACACACTCTAGACCTGCCTTCGTCTCTGGCCCTCACCTAGACTAGACACCATCATAAACCCCTGATATCCCCTGCTCACTTCTGTCTCCCCGTTCTTCACTCGTCTGCTTCCTCTCTTAGCCAACCCTCTCCTCTGATCTCCCATCGACATCCCCCCATACTCCTCCGTGGATCACACCATGGAGTCCTCACGACGAACCCCCCCCAGCCGCCGCATGCTGGCCTTGAAGGGGCTCCCGTTTGCCTTCGGCCTGATCTCCGCTGTTCTGATCATCGTCACACTCGTTGCCGGCGCCAGTCCCGGCGTTCTCACCGGATACTACCTCTTCAAGGTGAGATAGAGACACCAGATGGCCACGGCGTGCCACTTACACGGGCCTAACACTTCTTCCTCACAGATCGACACCGCATCTCTCAGCCTGCCATCCCGCCTCTCCGCCTCCTCACCATACCTCGTCGACCTATCTGCCATATCCGGCACCGACTTCGTCGGCCCCAGCGTGACCGCTTCGTCGCTGAACCTCGCCAACGCGTACACCATGCACGTGTTCACCACCTGCCAGCACGACGCGAGCGGCAAGTCTACACAGTGCTCGTCGCCCATCATCGGCAGTAACTTCAACCCCGTCGACACCCTGAACCTGCAGAACACGCTGATCGCCCCCGCCGCCGACTCGCTGCGGCGGTTCCGCAGCCGCTCGGCCACCGCCACGGCCAGCGCTGCGAGCCCGCCGGGAAACCAGGCCATGCTCACCCCGGCGCTGCGCGGCGCGCTGGACACCTACGCCCACGTGTCGCCGTTCCTGGGCGTGTCGCTCATCCTCGCCTTCGTGCTCGCGCTGGGTGCCCCGGCCAGCATGCTCGCCGCCCGCCGCGTGCCGATGGCCGCCGCCATCAGCGTGGCCATGGCCCTCAGCGCCACCGTGCTGGTGCTGGCCGCCACGCTCGCCGCGACGTTCTCGGTGCGCTCGCTGCGCCACGTGCTCGCCACCGACCTGGCCGGCGGCGCCTCGGGCATTGCCGTGTCGACCGGCTCGCTGCTGGTCGCCGCCTACGTGGCCATCATCTTCCTGGCTGCCGAGACCGCCGCGCTGTTCGTCGTCGCCCGCCTCGCTCCCGGCGGCTTTCTGCACGCCCGCGCGGCCCCTGTCGTGTCCGCCGACCACAGCACCACCACCGCCGGCGGCGACGTGGTGCTCAGCCCGCGCATGATGGAGAAGCGCGTGACGCGGGGCAGCGACACCGCCACCACCATGTCGCCGTACCACTCGGACATTGACGCCGCACCTGCACCGACCGTGCGCACGGCAAACCCGGCGACCGACGCCAGCCGACTGCAGGAGCAGCGCCGCATTGCCATGCAGAAACTGACGGGCCGCGAGAGCCGCGAGGTCATGTCCGGGCCGAACCCCACTGTTAGCTCGTTCCGGACCGCGCTCTCCGGCAAGAACGGCCGGAGCCGGACATCGATTGGCTTGGCGGTGTAAGCTCGGGAACCAACGCGAAACCACATCCTTTTCTTGCGTTTTCGTTTCTCTTCTCTTTTGCGTGTTCTATCTTTTTTTGCTTCTTTTTTCTTTGCGTCGTAATGACTTGTGATGACGAGCGTGTATCAAAAACGGCTGTATCCAACCCACCCCCTTTCATTAATATCATCTGCACCCAAGTGAGATAGAGAATCACATCTGCCAGACTTACATGAGGCTTGATACTTTATCTTCTGTCTATAATACAGCTTGCCTTCTCCCTCACCATGCTCATCTATGTCGTGCTATGTTGGCCTGTCCGTTTTGTATGTTGACACTACCGCTCGTTGGGTACTGCACTGTCGTGAAGACTCTCCTCGAATGCTGTCGGATTTTGCACACTGGGGGAGAGTCGTTGGTGCTTCTAGTTACGGTGAATCCAATCGCGATGCCGCAGTAGATTAAGAACCTCCTCATGTTGTCCGTTAAATGCGTGTCAGACGGCCGTAACACGGGATACTCGCCGCTTCTCTCCTTTACCTGAGTTATGCCGGAGACTTACCTATTACACCGGACATATTGGGCTCTGTCACTGGGCGAAAACCGGAGAACCGCGAGTCTGTGGGGCTATCTGGACTGTACGAGATTATTCTGAAATAACCTGAATTACATGCTTTCTCGGAATTACAGTGGATATCTTCGGCTGTGTCTCCTATCTCTTCTCTCTCACGGACGAACGCCGGGTCTCGTCCCGGAGGTTCGGGTTAGACCCACACGCTTCGGGTTGCCTAGGGTTGCCTAGGGTTAGCATGAGCCGACGTCGTCGGCGACACTGGCCGTGTTCGGGGTCCAACGAGCAAACAGAAGACGGAGCCGGATCTTCGTATCTGTTGGCTTCTTTACTTGCTTGTTGCAACGCTCCTGGTCCGATCACTCATCAAAAGCGATGCTGTTGGGGATAAGCCTGGGTTTAACCCCTATCCCGCCTAGGGCTTCAAAAAGGGAACCCAGCTGAACTTGGCTGGCTTCGTTTCTTCTTTTTCTTTGCGCCGCATCGCTTTTTTGACACCCAAGCTCACCGAAGCATTGCGAGATGTCGAAAAGCCATCACTAGGGAAACTTCTCTTTCCACTTCCATCCAACAGACGTCCGCACTGCAAATATGGCGTTGGAGCCTCCCAATTGGCGCGACCGCGTCTATACCGCGTTCCTCGGCATCGCGCTGCTCTCAATGCTCCGTACGAGAAACCGTCGCCCTCTTTATCCACACCTGGTACTGACCCACTGGCCCTCTTAGTCGTCGACCTGCCCGACATCTACCCCGACCGCCTCTGGGTGCCGGAGAACAGCCCACTGCACTTCCTCGCCCACATCCGCACCATGTACACCACCACGTACGGCGACCCGTTCTTCACCGACATCCCCGCGCGGCCGACCTGGTTCCGCTTCTTCTCGCACGTCGAGGCCGGGTACCAGCTGCCCGCGGCGGCCGTGCTGCTGGTGCTGTTCGCGCGCGCCGTCCGGGCGGGCACCGGCGTTGGGCCGCGCACGCAGCTCGCCGCGCTGGTGTTTGCCGGCGAGGTCGCGTTTACGACCGCTGTGTGCATCTTCGATATGCTGCATTGGGATCCCGTCAAATTCCCGCAGGAGGCCAAGAACGTGTTCTTGTTCCAGCTATATGGCCCGTTTTGCTTGATTCGTAAGTCATTCTGTCCGGGCTTGTGTGGTGCTGGTGGGTGTGTGCTAACACTTCGGGGGCGTTGTACAGCGACGATCATGGCTTGTGATATGTACTACAGACTGCATGTCCGTCTCGGGGCTACCGTGGATGCAGTGAAGAAAAATCAGTGATGCGGTATTTCACTGCGGGGAGGAGACATTATATACAAATCACAGTCGACACAATATCACGGTGTGGGTATGTATATATACAGGGAATCTTTCAAAAGACAATGGAAAGAATAGTTGCTCGTTTAATCATGATGGAGATTAGGAAACCCAAGGAAATCCGGGAAAGGAAACCCGAAAGAAGGAAGAAATAAAACACGGGATATAACAGGAGAGCAGCCGCGGGGGCCTCTCCAAGCAGACTCTCAGCGGGCCGTTTCGGGAGACGGAAATACAACAGACTTTCCAATCGTACAGGCCAGAGCGGGAAAAAGAAAAACAGAAAGGAAACGAGAGAAGCAGCTGGGCAGCGGGGATCAGATCCCGTGGTCTAACCGGAGTGATACAGAGATGGAAATAGAAAAGAGAGGGGACAGTATGTAGCAGACGACAAGTGCTCATTCAATCAGAACAAAAACCCAAACCGCACACCGAAACACCACATATCGGGCAATCATCAAGTGCTGCCGCAATGTATCTCGTAGGCCATCATCGCCGATCGTCCAAGTGAAAAAAAAGAAGAAAAAAAGAAGAAGAAGGGACCGTTGTCAGTCGAGAAGGACAGAAGTTGCGAAAGAGGGAGAGAAAAGAGAGACAGAGAATAGAGGCAATCCTCTTAGTCCCGCTTGGAGTACCCCCAACCATTACCGACCCCGTTGATGCCGTGGCCCAACGGCGTAGCTCCGCCCAGCGAGCGGCCGCGCAGACGCTTCGGCAGCACGACACCAAAGAAGTAGGCGGTAGACACCAGCAAGCCGGCGCTAAACGACACAACAGCATAGAAAACGGTGCTCGCGTACACATGGCCGCCCATGCCGCGCCACTCGACCTGGCCCTCGACCTTGGGCAAGTGCGGGGTGGGGAACCAGCGCACCGAGAGGTGCAGCGGCAGCGGATCGCCGATGACGAGGCGGCGCGTAAAGTCGCCCTCCATGTGGCTGAGCGGGCTGGTGCTGTAGGCAGTGCCGGAGTCGAGCACGCCCGAGTCGTGCGGGCGGATGTGGTGCTTGGCGCTGCTGTGCAGCAGCACGTTCATGTGCGTGCTGATGTGCAGGTGGCTGCGCTGCAGCGTGCCGGCCAGCGCGAACACCAGCGGGATGTACTCGGGCGTGTACGGCTCGGCGCCGATCACCTCGACCTCGGGCGGCGGCCGCGCCGGCAGCCGGCACGCCAGCGGCGCGTCGGCGTGAATGTAGAACTCCAGCAGGTGGAAGAACGGGTCGGACACCTCGGCGATGGTGCAGTTCATGTCGGCTTCGAAGCCGTAGTAGAATTCCAGCGGCCGCCCGGTCTCGTTGCAGATGGGGAAGGCGTCGTAGATCAGCTCGTGCGTGCTCTCGTTTTCGACGTGTTCGCCGGTGTCGCTGCAGATAAGGGGAAGCAGCCGCCAGTTAGCATATTGTGCGCATGCCGCGTGTGGGCGGGGAGGTGTGTCAGACGTACGAGCTGCGGTTCATACATTGAACCTCAATGGCATCGCCATACTGGTACGACGGCAACCCGTCGTCGACATAGGTCTCTTCGGCGGCCACCGAAGCTATCAACGACGACAGCGTCGACAGAGCTGAAAAAGAAGCTGCCAGCGGCAACAGCGTCCGTAATGAGGGCATTGCTGAAGAGAGGAATCTGGCGTCGAGGCTTGAGGAGGAAGAGATACGGGGATGAGGGGTGAGGCGGTAGAGACAGCAGTGGTGGCTATCGAACTGACATGTGTTCATATGTTGCTGAAGCTGAAGCTACTGAAAGCCAACACGAGCGACGATAAGGGCGAATAGGAGGCAAAAAGGAGAGACGGAGACGGCCGTAGCTAGATGTGCTTGATAGACATAGTTGTGGCCAGTGATTCCCGTCCGAGTTCACGATGCAATTTGGAACACACCTGGCAAGAATTGGAAGGGTTGGGGAAGAAAAGAAAGGAGACCAGGGTTAATCAATTCTGCTATTCAAATCCTCAAGGGCATAGAGACGGCTTCAATAACAACCCCTGTGATGAACAGTATGCTGCATCTATTCCGCGGAGCCAAAAAGACGGGCCCAGACGCATTTTCGTCTTCGCTGTGGAAAAGCCATCCGCCACGATTCTGTTCGGCACAAGAGTTTTCACGTGAAAAGTCACCTGCAGGGAATATTTGCAATTTGAAGACTAACCCTAACTAAACGTTGCAACCCTAAATATTCAAACTGGAACGTGGTGGCGGTGGCTGGCTGTTGGACAGCAGCCTGATAAAAGATACAAAACGTATGGAGCACCTAAACATCCTCCTTTTGAAAACGTTAAACAACTCCCAGCAAACGCCGAGAAAACAGGGTCTATAGCTGCTTCTTTATGAAGCAGCGTCTAAAGAGGACGGGGGACAAATCCACCCGCCAAACCAGTCTATAAAATGACAGAAAGAGGGCCCATCGGAATGGGCAGCCCACCCCCTCGAGAAAGGGGAAAGCTTAACAACGCCTGAAAAAAAAAACCCCCCAAAAAACATGCGAATATAGTAACGTTACACTCAAGTTAAGTTCCGTGGGTTTCTGTCCCTGGAGTGGGAGAGAGAACCCGGGGAACCGACCGAGGGGCGTGTCGGCGCAGGTGCGGCCGCCGCACAAACGTATCCACTTAAGAGCCGACCGGCCCGGAGATGTGGGGCCGGCGGGTTAAGCGCGTGGGGGAGAAGATCGTGCGACTGGCGGCGGAGGTTAGAATATCTGCTTTGCATGAGGGTTGAGAGACAGACGGAAGGGGAAGCTGTACATGAAGTGGCCATTCTTCGGATATATGAAAAACGTGAAGAAATGGTTTGGGTGGGGCCGAACGTGGAGCGGCCCTGGAACGGTATCGTTGGTGGCGGGTCCGGAGGAGCCCGGTGAGGCATGCTTGAAACATTTTGGATCTGTGGTCAGACGAGGAGGACCACACACACGATATGAAGTGATGGCTGGCAGGAGACACTTGGCCACGGACGACCAACATCCGGGGCAAGGCCGGGTCCTCGAGGGCGTGGGGGGCCCATGGCGGAGGTAGAAACAGGAAGAGAAAGGCAGAGGAAAAAGAGTGAAGGAACGTTTGAGACTAGAGAGAGACTGATGAGAAGAGAAGTGGAAAGACGAGAGGGAAGGGCGGGAGGTTGAATGAATTATATACGCATTTACCTTCCCGTATGATGTCCCAAGTTCCCCGATGTCGTGTGTGGAGCCTTGCCACTTCGGCTTCCAGCTCGGGAAACCTATTTGGGACAAACATGCATCGCACTGTCGAGACTGCCGAACTGCCGGCGCACACTCAATAATATCCCTCCACGTATGGACTGCTGCCATCTGCTGTTGTCCAGATCTGCGCGAGACTAGCTGTCAAGCAGGTCCGCAAATGTACAATTCCTCTTCTCACTCGAGACCCAAGAACCCGTGGAACAGTGTTATCACGGTTACCCAACGTCCCGCCAAAACGGGAGGGCTTCGTTTCTGCCCAACCCTCGTTGTCGGTGGCAAATATCAATTGCGAGAAGAACCAGCCACGAGGAAGACATAACACCCCGGGGGGTCAGTGTCCAATGGCTGGCCGGTTCCTGAATGTCAAAAAGACGAGCGAACACAGCCAGACAGCGGAAATTGTAATTTGACTCTCTCCACTGCGCGCTGCGCGCTACTGCATGCAAACAGTTAACGGTATAAGAGAGAGGGACAGCGACGGCCAATTAATCAAGCGATCGAGGCGTCTAGTTGTCAATTTGGCTTCTCGGGGACACACAAAGAGCAATCGACAATTGACAGTCAACGGAATCTGGATTCGGAGAATTAGCGACCCAAACTTTCAAATTTGGTACAAGTCAAAGGGGCAAGGCGGGAACTTCGCATACCGAAAAAATGGACGACGTTGAGCAGACCCTAGGACAACCCTAAGATCCGAGAAGTTACAAAATCTGGCGACCGAGGAAATCTGCACACAAAACCCGCCAGCCTGGTTGTTGACCAACCGATATTCCCAGTGTGGTGCTGAGAGATAGATGCCACGAGATCGCAATTTCTGTGTTCTGGTCAGGATCTGGTCAGGATGACGCCTCGATCATGTCCACGTATGCCCACCCTTCCTTGTTCAAACTCTTCGCTGGCCAGACACTTGATCCGAAAACCATCACGACATCATGAGTCAAGCACTGTGCCTCAGTTCGGCTGCTCTCTTCGGTGGGACATCTGTTTCGGTTGTCAAAGTCTGCATATCGTGGCGTATTCTCATCTTCACTTTCTGCCTTGCGCCGCCCATCCCGGCTCGCTGGCGGAGACTTACAAGTCCGGGAGACACCCCTCGCCGGTCCTCCTCGACTCTCCTCCCCCCGGAGGAACAGGGGAAAGGGAAAAAAGAGGGCGAAAAGAGGCTGCAGCAACGGCCGCAGGAATCGGTGCCCCCTGGTCGGTATCTACAACATCCATACACTTGACATATATAAGAGCCGCCTTGCTCTGGCTGACCTCCCCTGATCCATGTCTTGGAAATATGCCCTCTCACCCTCCGTCTCTTTCTGCCTTCGCTGTTCGGCCCAAAGAGGGCCACACGTCTGCCCTCCCCCAGATAGACACACCCAACATACATGCCGATCTTGTACTTACATTTCCCTATACACTTATACCCCCTTCCGGGCTGCCTCGGCCCGTGAGGCTTTCACCACCGACGTCACAGCCTCCGCCCCACCGGCCAGTCTCGTATATCTACATCCTCGTCCAGTCACCTACCGACGTCTCTCCCTTTGCCAGATTGTGCCTCCAGGAGCCCAAACTCTACCTGTTAGCCACATTGGAGACCTCATTCTTCTTCACATTTACAAAACTCAAACACCACATCCTCTCTCTGTTCACCCCTGAAATACCAAGAACACATGTATGCCCAACATCACCCTCCTTACTTACAGATACAAAAAAAGCCACACTTATTTAGAAGAGCGAGAGCCCAGAATACACACAAGCTTTGATAAGAGACACCCAGAATTAACAGAGGCTTTCTTGCACGCCCTATAGGAAAAAGACGACGTCTGAATAGAAAGAAAAAGAAAAGTGATACAAGTTTGGTTTCCATCTCACTCCCCACCCCCAAGATACAAAAAAAAGAAAGAAAAAAAAGCAAAAAACAGAAAGGCGAAAAAGGTCCAAGTGATAAAAATGGACATCCCGGTTGAAGAAAGAAACGGTAAAAGGAGAAAATGTAGAGAAAAAAACAAAAAGGAGGCTATGCCCATCTTCCAACGGCAAAAAGCAAAAGAAGAAAAAAAAGAAAAAAAAAGCAAAAGTACACCTGTGTCTTTGTGTTCAGTCTCCCTCCCTCCTTCAATACCGCCAACTCTTAGAAAACTACCTAGCTAAGTGAGAGTGACGGAAGGGCACATACACCAAGTCTCCCGGCCGGCTTTACGCAAACCGCAGAGTGCCGCCCAGCGAAATGCGCTCCGAAAGCCCAATGACCTCGCGCTTGAGCGCCTTCAGAATCCGCCGCACCTCGCTGACATCTTTACCGCCCTCGTTGCGCCCGTGGCCCACCGCCGGCAGCGCCTGCTCGCACCGGTCCAGCAGCTGCCGCACTGCGGGGCCGGTGATACCGCCCATGCCCGCGCCCGACGACGCCGCCACCGACGCCGCCAACGGTGCACCACCGCCGGCGCCACCGCCGCCGCCGCCGGCCCGCCGCCGCACGTCGCGCGCCCACGCCTCGATCACCGCCGCAATCATCTCCACCAGCCGCGTGCGCGTCGCCGGCGTCGTGAAGCCGTAGTCCTGCGCATCGAGCACGTGCTCCAGGATCCGCACCACCATCTCGTGCGACACGTTCAGGCTCAGGAACAGCTGCACCGGCCACGCCGGGTCCGCGCCAATCGTCGCGTCCTGCGAGTTGACCACCGCGTACCGGCACAGCTCCGGCAGCAGCATGCTGACCGGGAACACGATGCTATCGCCAGATGTCCGGTTCGCAATCTCCTGCACCTTGGTCGTGACCGATTCGTACGGCAGCGGCGCGTCGTTGGCCTCCGCTCCGCCGCTGGATGCCCGCATCACCGCGTCGTCGTGGGTCTGCTGGATCAGACTCTCCCACGTGTTGGCAATCGTAGTGGCGTTGCGGTAGTCGGCCGCGTGGTAAATCAGCAAGCAGAGATCAAAGTAGTTAGCTTGATCAGCATACTCGTTGAAAAGCTGTAGGGGGGAAAAGTCAGCAAATCTGCATATCAAACCGTAGAGAAACACCACGAAGGGTGGGAACAGTCTACTTACAGTGCTCAAATCCTGAATCTTTCCATTCAGAGCCGTCTCAATCTCCGACTTCTTCTCGTCATCCAACCGGCTATCCGCCCGCAGCCGCTGTAGCAGATCATCCTGGATATGCGCCACCTCCAGCAGCTCAGCGATCGAGTGCTCGAGATACTGCCGCTGCTGGCGGCCAGCATCCGACGACTGCACGTTGACGTTGGTCTTGGCACGGCTGAGCAACGTGATGCGCTCCTGGATGCCCAGCGCCGCGTCGCCAGTCGCCACCTGGTGCTGCACCACCGCGGCATCGTAGAACCGGCTGCGATTGGTGTAGAACCGGCACAGAAGCTCGGCGTGGCGCGTGTCGGTCTGCGCCAGGCCCTCCAGGAACGTCACCACGTGCGGCGACTCGATCGTCAGGATCCGGTCCGTCCAGCCTTGCTGGATGTACCACTCGTACAGCCCAAAGTGGAACAGCTCATCGTCCGATCCGTTGACCACCTCGTACGCCTCGCGCCGCTTCGTCGTCGCGAGCGTCGGCCGCCCGTCAATCATCTCCGGCTCGCGCGTCGCCTCCGCGTCCATTTGCAGGAGCACCTTATGCACCAGGTCGTAGCAACGCGACCGCTCCTCGAAGAGAACCGCACGCGAATCGTTGGCCGGCCGCTTGTCCTTGGTCCATGCCAGCGCCGTGTTACCGCGGTCGCGCTCGTGCGCCGCCGCGAGACAGAGAACAATAGCGCCGGCATAGTAACGCAGCTCGACGTACTGGTTGACCGCAAGCTCCAGGTTGGCGAACGACAGGTTGCCCGCCACCTTCTGGAAGAGTCGCAGACTGCCGTTGAGAAGACCGCGGGACGCCGTGCTTCCAGGGGGCTGCTCCGACGCCCGCTTCAGCTGTTCTTGCGCCTTGAAGATCACCACATCATCCGGACTGCAGAAGCTGCCGCACCGGCGGCGAAGCGCATCCGCAACCGTCTCGACGTTGGATCCGTTGTCAATGTTGCGGTTCACAATAGCCTTAACCAGGACCTTAGCGAGGTCCTTGCCCGAGGACGAAGCAAAGAGGCGCTCGTACCGAAGGTCCTTCATTTGCTGGCGGGTGGGCTCGTCCAACCGCGCGAATATGTCGCTGACACGCTCATCAAACAGCATCAGCACAAACGAGATACCCTCCGAGATGCTCTCCATCAGTCTTTCTATGGCATGCAGGGCCTGGTGCTCGGCCTGGAACGCCACCTCCTCCTGCTTGCTGGAGACACGTGTAAGATCCGAGGGACCAGAGAGGCCCTGAATGAACGAGCGGTTGGCCCCAAGGAACCGCCGCAGACGTTCCAGACTCTCTTGAACAGCCACCAGCTTGGGGATAGGCACAGTCGACGCAACCTGGAATCCACCCGCAGGCGCCTTGCCAACCGTAATGACGGGAGACCGCCACAGCATGCGCACAAGTCGCGACAGGAAGAGCACGATGGCATCATGGCGAGCAGACAGTTTCACCGACTCCGTGCTAAGAGGAGTTCCATCGGCCTCGGTCATCACTGGCTGACCACCGTACTCGACAAACACAGTGCGTGACCGATCCTGGGTGGTCTGGTCGGTAGCACGGGCCGCTCCAGGACGAGCATCGCTGCCATGTCCGCAGGCAACGGCCAGCGCCGCCGAGATAGTCTCAACACGGCCGTACATCTGCACAAACTTGCGCGACTCTAGCTCGATGCTCTCGTCGCTGCCCGCTCCGCGCATGGCTGACGCGAACAAGTCGACGAGTCTCCGCCGGCGAAGGATATGGATGCCGGTGTTCGTCAGGACAGCAAACTCGCTGGGGGGCTCGTCAAACTGGACCGCCAGCTCGTTGCCAAAGCCCATCGGCTGCTTCGCCGCCGAGAACGCCTTGGTCATCATGCCAACAGCCTCAGCACGGCCGCCAATCGGGACCCAGCTTCCGTGCTCGTAGTACTTGTATGCGGACAGGGGCGGGGTGTTCTTGATGCGGCCGGTCTCCGGGGCCGACACAAACACCTGGTCTTCGTTGGGGTTGGTGTCCCTCTGGACGAAATCCAGAAAGTATCCGGGCGCGAAGCGGGTGCCGACGCGGCTAAGCATCAGAGACTTGGAGTCGAGATCGACAATGGCGTCGCCGGTCGACGAGACCATGGATGACTGGATCGACTTGCGAGATGACGACGAGGACGAAGGCGGGAACTTGATAAACTGCACCTGCATGCTCTGGGGGGCCAGGTTTGACGACGCGTTCACCATGTACGAAGCAGCGTTAGTAGCGCTAATGAACAGGCGGCATCCAGTATTAGTGAGTGCCATCAGATGCAGTTTAGACGCCTCGCGCGACGAGATGGGGCTAATGGCAACGATGCGCATCCGATCATTAAGCAGAGACGACACAGTTATCATATGGGCGATATCGCGCAGACAGTGGTTCTTCTCCTTCTCGATAACCTTGGTGAGTCGGTTAGGCGCCTCCATGTGGTAGGTCCGGATGGTAGACTTGTTCGAGAGCGTGTACAGCAGGTTCCGGGAGTCGTCAACCACGATGTCGCACAGGTTCTCACCGCTCTTGGACGAGAAGATGCCGGTCTGTAGGGAGACCACCGACGTCCAGCCGGGGTTGGTATGGTTAATCTTGCCACACCGGTTGGAAAACCAGCGCTCTTCCTGCTGGTAGTAAAGCTCGTGGACATCGGTATCGCTACTGCCACCAAAGAAAATGCGGCCATTGGCGCTTCCGGTGATGACCTTAACATCGATCCCGCGAAGAGGCAACGACATGCGCGTCTGGTACAGCGAAACGGTCTTGGTGCCGGCAGGAGTAGACTCGGCCGAGACTCCCAGAAGTATTATGTCGGAAGTGGTGGCGACGACAAGGATGTGAGTGATGGTAGCGACGAAAATGCCGGGCTTAGGCGCCACCAGAGCCACGGCCTGGATAGTATGGGCCTGATCCTCGAATCCGATGAGTTCGGGAGATGGGTGGGTGAAGTCCCAGAGATAGATGGAGTTGTCAATAACGACCCAGGCATGGTTGATCTCTGCGAAGAGGCCCATCATAGTCTGGAACTTGCTAGAGTCGTAGTGGGTGAACACCTCCTCGGGTATGGGGTACATGTGAGTTTTGTGGAAGGGAGCCCAGGATGAGTCGATATGGGACAGGTCGTATTCGGAGGACGCGCCCTGGCGGCAGTACGAGTCGAGGTCGGGGAAGCTCTCGTCGCTCTTTAGGAACTCGTTGATCGACTTAGCTGCCTTGGCGATGGGGGACAGCTGCTGGACGGGGGGGAGGGGTGTCACCGAGACGACGCCCGGGCCGAGAGACGACGGCACACCGAGGGCATCGGCGGCGGAAGGAACTTTGGTGGTCGATGAGCCGAGGGGGAGCATCGCGGATGACGACTGCAAGCTGGAAACACCGGGTCCGGCTCCAGCAGCGCCACGAGGAGGTATCGCAGAGGACGACTGGAGTTCGCTGAATAGCCGCCGGCGGGTGTTATCGCTGGTGGTAGAAGAGAACTGGCCCCCGACCGCCGGAGTGTTGATGAAGGCGCCGGGCACGGGGCGAACCGGCGTGGCGAAGGGGAAGGCCATGATTGCAGATGTGGTAGGACCTTCACAACGTGTGAAAGAGGCCTCGATCGGGATGTATGCGGTTAGAAGAGGGGGGGGGATGACCTAGACTGAGGGTAGTGGACAAGAGCTGTGAGTATAGAGCATTTCACAAGGAGCTTGAAATTTGTCTGTATGAAAGAATGAGATCGTATGCGCGCGCAGGAGGAGATGGATATTACGAGCCGCCCAGGCTGCAGGCAACAGGAACATTCACAACGCTTTACGCGCGTCAATCGCGTCAACACGTACAGGATCAACAAACTCGAGATCGCCAGTCGAGGTCACAACCCTCGAAGTGAGGTTGAAGAATTCGACAGACCGTACACACGAGGATGGAAAGAATCGAAGGCGTGGGTATAAAGGAGAGGAAGGGATTATTCGGCGATGTCAAGGTGTGTCGGCCTTGATGCCCAATTAACAGAATGAGGAAGGAAACAAATTTCCCCAGCAACCAAAACGCAAAAACAAAACCTGGAAGAAAAAAAAGGAAGAGGCTTAATTGCGGAAATCGGGGACTGGGAATTGGAAGAAGAAGAAAAAGAAAATGGGTGAAGGTAAAGCTCATCCCAATATTTTGTGTGTGTGATGTTGTTAAAAAGTTTAGAGTTGCTTTTTTTTTTTCTTTTTTCTGCCAGTAATATTTTTTGGTTGGACAACAAGAAGCTCCAGCAAATGCTGAAGGAGCTTCGCATGTACCAATCAGCGCCAAAATGTGTGTATAGATACTTCGATACTTCAGTGTTGTGAGTTTCAGGCCTAAGATTTCCGGCACAAATCTCAAAACGCGTAGAGAAATTTCGCGTAATTCTGCCATTTTGCTGTCAAAGTACTTTGCACCCATAGACATCTTAACCCTAATAAGCTGGAAGCTTCGGGTTAATGGCAAACGCCGTCGTCACGGCATCATCACGGTCACAGAACAAGGAATTTTGGTGATTTTCAAGGGCAATGCCATAAGAGTAGATCGGTATGAGGAATACTATCTAATTGATACTTTCCACAAACGCAAATAACAACCCCTCCAAGACATAATAACTAACACAGGAGAATAATATATGCCAAACGAAAACCCGAAATGAGAAGCACCAACTCCAAGAAGCTCCCCCAACCCGAAAAAGCCCACGAGGCCTGCCGTGTACCGGTGCCGTGGCCACATAACGCCGGGTTTAACTTTTTGTTGATTTGCTTGTGTGGGAAGAAAAAAAAGGAGATGGATGATAGAAGATGAGTAAGACATGTCACGCACGACACCCGCGTGAATGAGATGGGAGGAGGAGGAGTGAGGGGATGTGAGGGAGGAGGCAACAGAGGTTTGAAAAAAGAAGAACTGGGAAAGACGACACCATCATGTGTTTAGGTAGTCTTCTTCGCCTCCCGCTCGGCCTTGCGGAGAGCCCGCTTCCGGATATCGGCATGCATCTTAAGATTGTACCAGATAGCCCAGGTGTTGGACGCTCCAATAGTGTTCTCGACAATCCACAGCAGGGCGGCGTGAGACCACCAGGGCGTGTAAGTGTTGCTGTTGCGCTGGTAGTATCCGGTGCCGATCTTGGTGAGGGCAGCCTTGACAAACTCGCGCGGGCTGGGAACCATGGCGCTGGTGCGGCGAATCTTGCTCATACTGGTGGTAACCATGTAGCTCACAACAAACTGCACATCGACACCATCGGCGGAGAGCTCGCCGGCCAGAGCCTCGCTCCACGTCTGCAGGAAAGCCTTGCTTCCAGAGTAGGTGGCCAGGTACGGAGTCGGCATCCATCCAGCAAACGAGCCGACAGTCATGATCAGACCACGGCGCTTCTTCTTGAAGATAGGAGCGATCAGTTGCGTGGTCTTCAGAGTGCCCAAGCAGTTGATAGTGACAATGTTCTGCAGCTCGGTGGCGTCAGTCTCCAGGAACGGAACAGGCATGTTATGGCTCTGTCCAACGTTGTTGATGAGAATGCCAACATCGATGTCCTTGATGGTATCGGCCAACCGTGCGTAGTCCTCGGCCTTGTCCTGAGCGTAATCCATGGCCACAATGCGCGACTGGAAGCCCTTTTCGCCGTACTTGTCGTTGAGATCAGCAGCCAGAGCCTCTAGCTTAGACTGAGTCCGCGAGACCAGAACGATGTTGAAGCCGTTGGAGGCAAGTTGAGAAGCAAACTCCTTTCCGATTCCGTCCGAGGCTCCGGTGACGACGGCCCATCCAGAGCCAATCTTGCCGTATTTCCGAATCTGTGGAAGTGTGAGAACATTGCGGTTAGACCAGGGGACTAAGGCCCTAGGAGCCAAACAGGAAGACCACGGCGGCCGTCAAACCCCGTAAAGTCAACAGAAACCGCCGACAAGGAAAAACTCACTCTGGTTCCGCGGGCAAAGAAAACACCACCAATGAAGTTGACAAAGTCCAGGCCACGCATCATCACCCAGATACCGCCAACAACCGCCAGAGCCACCTGCACGGGGGCAGGGACATATTGAAAGATGGCAAACATGGCTGGTATAAGTCGCACAGATCGAGTTGGAGAGTCAATCGAAGCAGAAGAAGATATAGAGATCCCCAACCAGGTGGTTCGGTGCCTGAAGCCCCTGTGTGTTTGGCGGGGTACTGATAACGGCAGTCGATGTCGTAAGCCGCAAGCGGGAAAAAAAAATGAATGTAGTGTGTGATATGCAATGAGTGAGCAATTAAGAAATGACCAGGTGCGAGATTGTTGGTGAAGAGATCAAAAGAATGATCATGCAGAAGCGAAGATGATTGTTGGGAGATGAAATGGACAAATCAGGGGAGCTCCAGGACGATGCAAGAAAAAAAGTGGGAGAGAGCAGTTTTGGGAGCATCATGTTTCTCCACCAAAAATGTCGTCGTCTAAAAGGTCTAGAGCACTGGACCGACCCGGTCGCAGCTTCCTTAGATAAGTAGCCTAAGCGGCAGGCTCTTGCCCGACTTCCTCCCCTGCTGTTGGCATCTTGAATTAATGTATCCTATCCTAGGTAGCTTCCGAGTACAGTACATATAATGCGGTGCAGACCTATAAGGAAAAGAACGGCAATAGCGGGTGTGCAAACCGATGCGTGTGATACAACGGCCGTAAACCTGCGTTGGTTGGACCTTCCGTGCCACGGCCCACAGCAACAAAATCGACATGGCAGGAGCAAGCCAACGAAGCCACACGACCCCAAACCCTTGCTTCTCTGACGCACAAAAAACGAGCCAATTCCACCCATCCACGGTCGCACTTTCTTTCTGTGGTTCATTTCCACACCGAACCTCCAACGGAGAGAGAAGTCCGCCTGATCAAGCATGCCTGTTGTGCTGGGGCAGGAAGGGTCCTGCCGATCTTCAGGGAGCGTCGTGTCTGGCCCTGTCCACGGACTGTAAACGGAAGGCAGTCAGTCGGTGGTTCCTTCCTTCCTGTAGCGTTCCGCATGTTGCCAACGTGATCACGGCGACTTCTGCGAGTGCCTCAAAGCAAGAAACGGAGGAAGCTGCTGACAGCTGGTGGCCCATTAAAGTTGAGCCCAAGTCGCCCTAAATCGGCGTCGACATTCAGCGGTGCCACTTCCCAAAATGACCCCTGAAGGATGACATAAGCAGTGCTCTTATCCGGATTTAAGCTTCTTCATCCTGTATCTCTTTCCGTCACAGTTCTGTTTGTAAAGGGGGAAAGTCTATAATATCTCAATCATCCCATCGCCAACTCCAAAATCTGATCTCCGCTTCCGTTCACACCTCTCTCATCATCACCTCATTCTTCCACAATGGACTTCCTCAAGTCGCTTCTCCCGGTTGCGAAGGGATATCTCCCCTACTATATGCTGACGGTATGTTAAAGTCTGGACCAGCTTGCGCCAATGCTACCCACCAAAAAACCAAACACACTCCAGCTATTCACTATGCGTGTCAGGTCTTAATTTAGATGGAGTGTGAAGGAAAAAAAATTATCTACGAGACTGGTCTGACTATTCGCCGATTGGCGTGTTGTAGCTGTCGGTCATCTCCATCGGAAACTCCATCCAGAATCTGGTCACTCTGCACTTCTCGCGCCGGCTGTACAACGGCCGGTTTGTGCGCAACTCGGCACTCCCTCCGGCATCAGCCAGCTTCAACCCGGACGACAGCGTCAAGAAGTTTACTCCCGCGGCCGCTGATGCTCCGGGCGCCGTCGACCAGGTGACTCCGTTGGCAGCGCGCTGTTTCGCCGTGTGGACTCTACTCACCAGCGTGGTGCGCTGCTACGCGTCGTACCATCTGGCGTTTGGTCCGATGTACAACATCGCCATCTGGACCTACGTGGTGGCGTGGATTCATTTCGTCAGCGAGCTCACCATCTTCAAGACCATGAGTCTTGGAGGCCCTCAGTTCCTGCCGCTGACCTTTGCGACTCTCGGCATCAGCTGGATGCTGTACGCTCGGGATTTCTACGTCGAGATCGAGTCGATTTAGACTCACAGAGGATCGGTCTTTTCTTTTCCGTCGTTGGTGGCATTTTCAATGGTACATCGATCCGACGTGTTAAGGTTGGTGAGTGTCACTTCATGTGCAACTGAGCTCACGGCAATGAATATAGAGAGTTGATTGGATATTATCACAATAGACAGGCTGTTGCTATCCTCTGAATATCGCTGCTATCGACTGGTGATTAAGTTTGCTCACTATTCGTGCCTCTAAGCGTTACAAGTCTGTCTGTTTACGTGAGCCTCACATTTACGGCCCCCATGTTCCGTAGAGATATACAGGCAAAGCCCGCCAAAAAGTCCCAAACCACAAAACCAAGTCTAGATCTTGTCCCTGTATAGCAAACCGCCACAGTCACGAAGTCGGGCTGCAGCTTGCTCCGGAGTGATGTCTCGTTGCGGCTGAGCCAGTAGCTCAAAGCCAACCAGAAACTTCTTGACCGTCGCAGACCGCAGAAGCGGCGGGTAGAAATGCATGTGAAGGTAGCTGTTGTTGATCTCGTCCTCGCTTCCTTGGAGAGGAGCCTGATGAATTCCAGCGCCTGTTTTTAGGGTTAGCATGGACACTTGCTAGCCAGATGAGATTCAGGTCCGGGGAAAAAGGGGGAAACTCACTATAGGGGAAGTTGCACTCAAACAGGTTGTCGTATCGCCGGGTGACTTCCTGGATAGCCTCGGAGAACTGGGCCATCTCGTCATCACTCAAGTCGACCAGCGCGCGCACATGGCGCTTCGGCAGCACCAGCACCTCGAACGGCCAGGTAGCCCACCACGGGCACACCACGACAAAGCCGGCGTTCTGCCAGACAATGCGCTCCGACTCGCGCGCCAGCTCAAGCGCCACATAGTCGCCGAGCAGGTGGCGCCCGGCGTGGCCGGCGCGGTACTTGGTCATGGCGGCCAGCTCCAGCTGCGGCTCCTCGGGCAGGACCGACGTGGTCCAGATCTGGCAGTGCGGGTGTGGGTTTGAGCAGCCCATGGCGGCGCCCTTGTTCTCGAAGATCTGCATGTAGCGCAGCTGGTGCGGCGACGTCGGCAGGGTCTCGTCGGACTGCAGCCAGCGCTGGGCGGCCGGCGTGGTGGTCAGGGGGTTCGCGGGGTCGAGGTGGCGCGTGTAGATCTGGGTCCATTTCTGCACGGCGGGCAGGATCTCGGCGACAGTCATGTCGGCGAGGGTTACGTTGTGTTGGGCGGAGAAGGTCATGACGAAGCAGATGCCGGTGACTGGCTCGGCCTTGAGCAGGGTGGCGGCCGGGTCTGAGTTTTGGATGGTGTTAGTGCCTGAGAGCTGAGCATCTGCGGGAAGTCTAGTGATGTCCTCACCATCGGCCTGGAACGCTGGAGCATAGTTGTCTTGTTCGCTCTTGACGGCACTGTAGTCATTGACAAAGACAAAAGTATCGGCATAATCAGGATTATGATCCCCTTGGGCTCTCGAGTTTCGAGGACACAGATAGCACTGCAAGCACAAGTTAGAAACATCGTCACCAACCCTAACCCTAACAGACCCTAAACCCACCTTGGGATCATAGTTCGGAAGATCATTGCCTGACGGCGCCTCCTGCGCTCCCCTTTACATAAGCGCAAAAAATTCGGAATCAGTACGGAACTCGGAAACAATTGAAGCATCTCTAGAAGCAGCTTACTGCCAGGGGCGCTGGGTCCGGTGTGGCGAAACCAAGAGCCAGGAATCACGGAGAGGATTGTAGCGACGATGCGAGATGTCGTTCAGGACTGGGTCGGCCATGTTGAGAGAGCGAGCAAGAAGGAGACAAAAGATAAGACGCAATGGTATTATACGGATCGACTAGACGAGTGACAAGAAGTAGAAGAGGAAGAAAACTTCTCTGGGTAGTAACCGGCCCTTATATAGCATTGACAGGAAGCATCATCATCCCCACCACAATGCGATCGCGGGGAACAACACCCAGAGCTTCCAGCAGGTTTTTTGGGTTTACATGCGCCGGGGCAAACGGGGGGGAAAAGAAGCCCAGCAGTGGTATCAGGGCCCGCTTCCAGGCGCTGAACAGGTGAAACGGCGCCTGGAGCAAAACAGCTGCAGTGGATCCAATGGCCTGAACAGAAAAAGTGTGCTCGGCTCATCGTCCGCGAAGGCAAAACATCGGCAAAACACCAGCCAATTATCGGCCGACAAAGAACAGAATGGGCCAAAAAATCCAGGTGGTTCTCGCTTTTGCATGTTGAGCTCCAGTTTTTTTCCTTCCTGCTTTTGTCGCGTTACCCCAGCCTAAGTTTCTTCCTCTCTCTTCTTTTCTTCGTCACCACGTTTCCATCCCATCACCAGCGTCTTCATCGTGTCGAAATCCATCAACACTCCGCCTCCAAAATACGCGCTCGATATCAGATAAGCGACACACTCGTTTCCCCGTACGACGAGCTTGGTGTTTACAACCATCCTCTTCCCATTCTTTTCTTCATCCTGCTTTCATCCCTCCCCGCCTTTTTGTTTTCCCTTACCCAGCATTTTGATACTCCTATTGCGAGATTACATAATCCACTTTTTTCTCATCTTCGCGGGATCCGCATAGTGCGCGCACTGGCCTGACTCCAATCCGCCCCAGTCGGGGTTTGGCCGTCTGGTCATAATCGCCAGAATGGGTGTTATCAAGAAGAAGATCGGTGTTCGCGGCGGTGAAGGCGGCGTTAAATACGTCTGCGACGTGTGTACCAGCGATATCACTTCGACGGTGAGTTTGCCTGTTCTTTGATCTTGTTGCTGATTCATCTTTTGATGTTGATGCACGTACTGTGTGAGCAGCCGGCGCACACGGTGCTGGGTGTGGCATTCAAGGCTGGACTTGCGGCTCCGGGTTCCCCGACCAAACATCTGGCGACTGGTGGTGTGCGTATAGCTGTCAGATGTTTGGCCTGGGTGTTTTCCGCTATGTGCAAATGCCTCCTTGCTGTCCATTTGTTCTGACGTAGGTGGTTTCTCCCCCTCCTAGGTCCGTATTCGTTGCGCCCATTCTGCCTGCACCGACTACGATCTTTGCGTCCAATGTTTCTCGAACGGCCAGTCCAGCAACAACCACAAACCCGAAACACATCCCTACCGCGTAATAGAGCAGAACTCGTTCCCCATATTCGACCCGGAATGGGGTGCGGACGAAGAGCTCCTTCTCCTGGAGGGCGCCGAGACGTATGGCTTGGGATCATGGGCCGACATCGCCGAACACATTGGCGGCTACCGGACGAAAGACGAGGTCCGCGACCACTACCTGAAGGTGTTTGTTGACTCGCCCAAGTTCCCGCTACCGGAGCGATGCAGCCCGTTCGACATGGAGCTTGCCGAACAGATATCACGCGAGGATTTCCAGGCGCAAAAGAAGGAGCGCATTGAGTTTCGCAAAGAGGCGAAGAAGAACGAGCCGCCCCGCGATCCTAAGCTGCGGACGACGCCCAGTGTCCCAGCCCGACACGAGATCCAGGGGTATATGCCGGGTCGGCTGGAGTTTGACACTGAGTACGCCAACGAGGCCGAGGAGGCCGTGCAGCTGATGAAGTTTGAGCCGGGCGACGGCATCAACCCGCGCACCGGCGAGCTGGAGCCGGAAATGGAGCTGAAGATGACGGTGTTTGATATCTACAACTGCCGGCTGACCCAGCGTGTGCAGCGCAAGCGCGTGATGTTTGAGCACGGCCTCCTGGACTACCGCGAAAACATTAAGATTGAAAAGAAACGCACCAAGGAGGAGCGTGATCTACTCAACCGCATCAAGCCGTACGCACGCATGATGAACAAGGACGACTTCGACAGCCTGTCACAGGGGTTCCTGGACGAGCTGAATCTGCGCCAGGCCATTGGCCAGCTGCAGGAGTGGCGGACCAACAAGATTGGAGATCTGCGGAGCGGCGAGAAGTACGAGCAGGAGAAGGCATCCCGCCAACAGAAGGCCGCCCCGATGGGCTCAATGGATCGCGATCGACTCGCTTCCTTGCAGCGGAACAAGCCCGCACCTGCCCCCGAGCCGCCTGGAGCTGCGGCGTTGCTGGTGGCTCCGGAGATCCCGTTCCGGACGCTGCCCGGCGGTGGGTTGACTGCGCTGCCGTCGAATATCCACGCGGGCGAGGCTACACCGGGGCCGACCGCCAACGGAGACGGGCCCGCCCACGCCAACGGAACCACCAACGGAGCCGCAAACGGCACGGCCAACGGCACGGCGAACGGAACCACGGCGAACGGCGCTCACGCCAACGGCGAAGCCAACGGCACCACGGCGCAGCGCCACAAGTACGTTGCGCAGCCGATCCCGGGCGTCACGCCGCTGGAGCTGACACTGGAGAACGCGCCCGACCTGCACCTGCTCACGCCCGACGAAATCAAGCTGTGCGAGGTGATCCGCCTGCACCCGAAGCCGTACCTGATGATCAAGGAGCAGATCATCAAGGAGGCGATCAAGGGCAACGGCACGCTGAAGAAGCGCCAGGCGCGCGAAATCTGCCGATTGGACTCGCAGAAGGGCGGGCGCATCTTTGATTTCTTGATCCATGCCGGATGGGTTGGCAAGGCGTAAGAAGCAACCGACCGACCCATCCCGTATACATAGTGTATATGGAGGAGAGAGAGGACCGGGTTGTTCTTCCTTTTTTTTTTTCTTTCTTTTTTTTCAACTGGTCTCGTCTTAAGTTTGTGTCTTTTTGTTTTTCTTTTCGTCCTGCGTTCGTTTCGATTGATGATACACCACGGATTTGCATTTCTTGGGGGGGAGGGGTTTCTGGAGAAACATTGGGAAGGGCATGTTTTGTTTTGTTTTGTGTTTTGCTTTTTTCGTCTTTTTTCGTTTCTTTTCTCAAAGCTTGCATTATCAAGATGTGCCGTTAGTTCTAGGAAGTCTGGTGTGAATTGAGAAGTCCTCATTCGCCATTTTCTTTTCTATTGATGATGCCGCACGGTTCAATGACCGGCGAGTGGGCTATATTGGTACAACGTTAATGTGTGTCTATATATCGCGGCAAAGATGAACAGTATCGCCGCCAGAACATGATGCCAAACCCCGGAATCCACCCCAAAACTAATATACACAAGATTGATGGTGCTCAAACAGAAAGAAACGCAAGATAACGCGCTGGAAAAAAAGCCTCACAAGTTCGACAGATAGAACTTGGTATTCTCGTACACCAGGAACGTCACCCACGTGGCGGGCAGCACACGCAGAATGCCCGGGACAATGCCGCGATAGAACCCGCGCAGCCCGTCCTCGGCCCACACATGGCGGGCCACGCCGGAGACGCCGCGGCCGTAGCGAGCCTCGGCGTTGTAGTTCTGCATGCGGCTGCGCAGCACCTGGTACGGGTATGTTGCGGCGGCGGCGAAGATCTTGGCGGCGGTGGAGAGCACGAGGGTGACGTCGTTGCCGATGCGCGGGGCGCGGGCGGCGTCCTGGGGGGCGGGCGGCGGCGGCGGGCGGCGGCGGGCGAGGTACAGGCGCTTTGCCGGCTCGTAGACGGCGAACTGCACGGCGCCGTGCGACACGCCGACGAGGCTGATGGCCAGGCCGCGGT
>LNGL01000047.1:167745-187918 GCA_001510565.1 Knoxdaviesia proteae
CTGGGGTAGACTGGAGATTACGGGGCGTTAGTTTTGTGTCTCTTTCACCTGGGGGACAGGCTCCAGCAGCCCACTCACTCTGCATGCGGGTCTTGATGATGTCCAGCGGGTGGCAGGCCAGGGTGGTGGCGATACCGGCAGCGAGCCCGGCAGCCGGCTCGATTTCGGCCGGGTCGAGACGGCGGCGGCGCGACGCTTCGGTCATCGTCGCGAGCGGCCGATGGAAACACGCATGGTTTGCCCCGGACGGAGGGGGGTATCAGTTTATCAAGAAGTGAGATTGGGGGAATGGGTGAGGGTGAGTCTGGAGTTGATATGAAAGGAAGAAAAAGAAAATTAAAAAATTCCAGCTTTAATCCATGTGTTAGGGTTGGCAGACGCCTTTTCGGGTCTAGGCTGCTGCATTATGGTAGCCAAAGCCCGCGTCACCAGCAAACACAGCCAAGAATGGGCTGGCCGCAGCATTTCAAGTCAGCCATGCAGTGCTGCCATGTCGATTTTTATTTATTTAAAAAAGATAGAAAAATAAAGTAAAAAAATAAAATAAAAAGAGAAACCAATTTGATGTTCGCCTCTCCACTCAACTATTCCCTTCGATCGTCTTGCGCTTTAAGTATTGGCCCAACCAAGCACTGTGGAAAGCGACTTTGGAGTTTGACCAAGCCAGGATTGAGCAGTTCCAGCGCCAACTTCGCGACGACGAGACCAGCTGGCAGCAGCTGTCGCAGCTGGCGCGACTCTGCACTCCAGAGCCTGAAGTGCAGGAACTAAAACTGCAGCAGTGGAGCCACATGGAGTTGCTGACTACGCTACTGCTTCGTCAGCACATTCAATTTTGCATTGTGGCGTCGTGGTCTGTCTCGTGGTTCCTGCGGCAGTGGACCACATGTAGTTTCTAACGACCTTGCTGCTGAGTCAGCATATCCACATTCCGCATTGTGGCGTCGTGGCCGATCTCGTGGTTCCCACAAAAACCGCTGCGGCGCGCGGAAACGCTCGGAGACCACAAAATCAGCAGCCTCTTTCGCTTGTAACAACGACGATGGCAAGGCTTCTGCGACAGACTCACACCAGCCGTCTATCAAAGTCGGGTGGAAGCGAGAGTGGCTGCATCGTCCAGTCTTCCGCATCGCGCCGGAAGAAGCTTCACGGCGACACGAAAACTGGAGCGTTTTGTCATACCGAAAACTGCCCGGATCAGCGCACCTCCAACCGTGAAGCCGTGCCCGACTCCCGATTGCAGAAACCAGCGATGCCTGGCTGCCGGTCTCCGGGTGCCGGGGGACCTGAGTGCGGGCCGCCTGTGCCAGGGAACTTTGTCACACGCTAACTCGTGGATGCCGGACTTCTGTGCGCCGCAGTCGACTTGGAGGTCGAGTGCAACAATCAAGGTCGGGTCGAGTGTAACGGTGCACCCGACTTGATCGGGCCCCGCTGCAAGACTAACAAACACATCCGGTCCGCGTATCGTAGCAGGCGTCTAGCTTCTCCGGGTTGGACAAAACACCACGACGGACGTGGTACTGTGCTGAGCTTGCGAACAACGAGATCGGCCGGACTGCTCCCTGAAATGGGCTCTTCCCCGAGCATCCAGGGGGGGGCCCAGGGGAAAAAGAGGCGTTGCTGGGGATCTTGTGCCGTCGACAGGAACGGTAGCCGGAAAGGTGGTGGTGGGGAATCAATGGAAGCGGCACCACGCGTCCACCACGTACGCTCGCTTGCAAACCGCCCGCCCAAGTGCGGCGGCAATAAGGCACGGCGACCACTAGAGCGCCACTTGGCCGCAGTGCAAAACCCTGGCCAGGGCGACCGGCCTTTATCTGCGAAATCTTTCCACGCTCCAGCGCAATCTTAATTTCTGGCTATGTGGCTGGGCCGAGGAAGTGGCTTTGCCGCCCCACGAGAGTCGTCGTCAGCGAGGCGGCCCCGGAGCTGCACGATGTTCGGCCTAGCGCCGGGGAACCTTGAAACACTCGGCAAATTGGCTGCATGTGTACACAAAGGCACCCCTTCGATTGGTGGTGCTGAGTGGGGTCAACCGTCCGCTCACGTCGACTCTGCCGTGATGCCTTCACTCTTGCTTGCTGGAGCGAGATCCCAGGAGCGAGCGATTCAAGGTGGTTTGGTCGACCGTGATTTGCGCCCATCGAGGCCTACGCGTCGCTCGTGGAGTCTGGTTTCAGGGAGGAAGATCCCCCATGCATTACGCACCTCGCGAATCTGCCCCATCCCACGCTATGGGATCGAGAATTCTGCTAATGGACATCTAACGGTGTCGAACTTTTGCGTGCTTGGGGGCCCGCCCAGGCTCAGAGGCGTGCATACCACCCACCATGTGTTGCCAATCGAAGAGCCTTGATTCTAGACCATCGGTCGAGAGGTGACGCCTCGAAGCTTCCTCTACCGGCCGAAGTATAAGAAACTGTCTCCATCCATTCCCTGGGTGGTTGACTCGAGTCTACAGCACCCCCAACCGTCCACACAGTCTGCTTCGTTCACCAGACTACTCGCATACTTCCCTCACTGCCCGATCAGTCGAGATGCACGTCCAATCTTTCCTAGCCATCGCGGCAATTGCCTGTCTGGCATCTGCTCATCCAGGCCATGATATGACAGAAGAAATTGCCGAACGCCGGCAGTACATCAACTCTGTTCACCGAAAGGATCTCTCTCATTGCCAAG
This sequence comes from Knoxdaviesia proteae, assembly GCA_001510565.1. Lineage (NCBI taxonomy): Eukaryota > Fungi > Ascomycota > Sordariomycetes > Microascales > Gondwanamycetaceae > Knoxdaviesia > Knoxdaviesia proteae. Next base: position 170,428 of record LNGL01000047.1, read on the forward strand.
AGAAGCTCCGGGCTCGGGGCGTTGAATCCCGAAGCATTGCTCGACGGGCGGCCGCCGTGCAGGAGGCCCAGGCCATGAGAGGATTCTCGAAGAAGGACCTCGAGCAAGTGCTGGCTGAGTCTCATGATCAGTCGAACTTGGGATATGATGCCGAGACTGATCCGTCGAAGCTCTTCAGTGGCAATGCGTCCTGCCTCTTGACCCCTGAGGTGACCCAGGGGCCCTACTGTAAGAATCCCCCGTCCAATGCCTCCTCCCAACCTCCTCGACTGACCGGCCATCCGATGTAGACGTTGGTGGCGAGCTCGTGCGAAAGGATGTCACCGATTCCGAACCGGGAGTCCTTATCACCCTCGACTACCAGGTCATTGATGTTGACACTTGTGATCCCGTCCCCAACGTGTACGTCGAGATCTGGCACTGCAACAGCACCGGCGTCTACTCCGGCGTCCAAGCCAACAACAACGGCAACAGCAACGATAAGACAAACCTCGACGCAACCTTTCTACGCGGAATCCAGGAGACAGACTCAGACGGAGTCGCCCAGTTCAATTCCGTTTTCCCTGGCCACTACACCGGTCGTGCTACTCACATCCACATCATGGTCCACACCAATGCCACGCTTCTCGCCAACAACACGCTCGGCAACGATATCTATGCGTCGCACGTTGGCCAAGTCTTCTTTGACCAAGATCTCATTACCGCTGTGGAGAAGACTTCTCCTTACTTGGCAAACACTCAGCCGCTGACTGAAAACGACAACGACGACATCTTGGCCGAGGAGGCAGAGGATGTCGACCCCTTCATGGACTACGTTTATCTCGGCAACGATCTGAACAGCGGGCTCTTTGCTTGGATTGCCTTTGGCATCAACACAAGCTATTCCAGCCATGTCACCCCGGCAGCAAGCTATTATGAAGATGGTGGCGTTGCAAATCCAAATTCTGGTCCCGGCGGAGGTCCAGGCGGTCCAGGCGGTCCAGGACGCCCTGGTGGTCCGGGAGGAAACGGGACGATGTCTGCTCGTCCATCCGGCACGGCGACTTGGAGTGTTCCTCCCACAGGGGCAGCCTCCAGCTCCGAGTCGACCCCCGCAGCCTCCGGCTTCCAGTTGAACTCCACCGCCCCCAGCTCCCTGTCGAACTCCACCGCCTCCAGCTCCGAGTCGAGCCCCGCGACCATTACCAGTGCTGGCGGCGTGCGAGAGTCCAAGATCCCAGGGTATGGGGCAGTGGCGGTGGTGGGTGGCATTGGCCTCGCAATGCTGTTTCAGTGAGCCTGCGATCCATCGGGCATCAGCTATCGAGCAAGCTCCGAAGAAAGCGCCGTAGTTGTCACACCAAGAAAGCATTTCACAACCGTCAAGAGCCCTACGCTTGTCCTCCCGTCCACCTGTGCAGTGATAGATAGCTTGCAAATACGCAGGATGAGGACTTTGCTACATTGCTATGTGATTAGTGACTTCAGCCAAGATAAAACATTGCCACACATGGAACTCTCGATCAGTGATTGATGCGAACTTGACGAATGTGAAAGTAAGCCTGCACGTCCATATCGCCAGGAACATCACCTCCCCTCCATGGAGGAATTCAGAGATAAGCTCCGTACAGTCTTATAAAGGAATTCTGTGTTAAAAATAGGAAGAGGAGTCTTTCCAACCGGGCATTGGAAAGGATCAACAGACGCGACAGACTTGATGTTCCTGCTTCCTTGACTTACACCGAGACAAGGAGTCTCTTGCTTGCACGCCGGGAAGTGAGTGAACCGCCATGGCCTCCAGGAAAAGGACCAGGCTTGGATCTCGTGTTGAGTCAGTGTCGCAGTGGTGAACGGTTTAGCTCTGCGCAAAAACAATGACGTGGACGACGAGCAGTTTCATGAGTGCTTTCTACACGGCACACAGGAAAGGTAACTTCTAGCCAAGTACCTAGCCCGGCGCCGGGAGGCTGGCGACTCACTTCCGTGATGTCGACCGTCCAGCCAGCGCGCTTCACAAGGCTGACCGACGTTCCGGCACCGAAGTTTGCGCTTCGTGAAGCTACAGAAAACGGCATGACAGACCGAAGTGGTACATCTCGGGGAGTTTCGTATCAAAAACTTCATCATTGGAGTGGTATTATTGATTGGTCCATTATCACAAAACCCAACGGACGCGTGCTTTTCTCTCCGGGTTTCAACCCAAAGAAACCAGTAGAGATATATAGTAGTACAAAGTCCCAGTAAAAAAACAACACATACACCCTCTAAAACGCTTGTATTCAGATCTTCCCACAGGTACTTTCTTCCTCTCCTTTGAAAAACCTTCTTCGTGTTCATACATGCTCTGTAGTGTACAGCCGGCTAGAATCGTGAGTCTGGTCCCGTGGATTATGGCTCGGTAAATGGTTGCGAGCTTGCTTTCTCGACTGCGCCGACGGCGATACGCTTAAGAGAGGGGAGACAGGAGTCTGCGGATAACAGGAACGCATTGAAGATTAGTACAGGGCTGGATTCAGAGGCGGCTTGCTATCCTTGAGATAAGGATGCTGGGGTGGCTCGGTGTCTGCTGAGGGTGGCCGCATACCTGATGATTGAAGGCTTCGGGTCGCTCCGGGTGTATCCTAAAAGACAGCAACGAATTTATTAGTATCGACCGAGATGGCGAGCGTAGACGCGTCTGTAGTTGAGCTGTGCGTGACGTCGAAGGCATACCGAGGTAGAGAATCAGAGGAATATATCCGCTACAGAGAAGAAGAGCCAGTTAGTACCCGGCCCTGAATATCCAGCAAGCAACACATCGAAGGCCTCTTAAGCAGGGAACACGTACTAGTGAATGGCGACCTGCGACACCTCGATCAGGCGACCGATGCGCTCCTATGGCGAAAGAAAAAAAAGTCAGTGATCAGACACACGACAAGTTGAGCTCAGGGACCACCGACGACGCGAGGCTGCGCGAGGTTGCGCGAGTGTACCTTGGACTCTTCCGAGAGGGCGAACATGGTTGGAACGGCAATGGGGGAACGGATGATTGGAGAGAAGGAGATGAAACAGCCTGATGGATGGGATGAGATACGAGGGTGAAAGATGTCGTGAAGTCGTTCTTCTAATGACCAGGAAAAGTCATGGACGAAAGAGTGCTTGATAACTTTTTCTTGGACCTTGCATACCTCTGGTCAGCCACACCTGCGCCACACACATCAGCCACACTTCTTCAAGCCCTCGACATTCCTCAACGCCGACTTGACATTCATGCTCTGCTTCTTCCCGAGATAGCTGAATGCCTTTAGCTAAATCATCCACCGAGTCTTCTTGCTCTTACAAGCCTGTCTGATTCATGCCTCCCGGAATGTCCCCGTGGGAGTTCCAGCAACCTTGAAGCAGTTCCTGAAAGTGAAGCCCTCTAGAGCACTTGACAGCTGCCACCAGCTGCCCTGCGCCCATCACCTTAAACGAACCGGTAACCCTAGCAAAGATTTTGGCTTGAAAAAGTCCCCCTCCAAACAGCCAACATCAAAGTGACCATTTTCCTCGCTTTCCCAATCTTCCTTTTTATCTGTCCCGTATAACGGTCCCGGATCTCAAGAATTACACTCCTACTTGCCCCCGCTTGTCCGATATGGCCGGCCCCGTCGCCGCAGTGGAGTACATCTCCACCGGCGCAAACCGCCAAACGGCCGTCGCCGACTGGAGCGCCTCCGGATCGGGACTGTTGGCGTTTGGCGCGGACGCGAATGTGGCTATCTGGAACCCGGAGGTAAGGCAGACCTCTTTGCTATTGTTTCTTCACCCCAGCCGTACCAAACGAAACAAGATTCCTAACTGCTGTTCCCCTCCAGGCTTCCACTCCCCACGGCATCGTGCAGCTTCTCCAAGGCCACTCCAAAAGCGTAAAGGCCGTCAAATTCCTGCCCTCATTTCCCATCACCACCTCCTCCACCCCCACCGCTGCACCTGATGACCTGCTATTGACCGGCGGCGACGACCACGAGCTCCGGCTGTGGGCGCTCGACCGGGCCACCCTGCAGTACAAGTGCATGCAGACGGAGTCCGACGTGCACACCGGCCCGATCACGTGCATCACCGTGCTCAAGTCAAGGGCCTACGCCACGGGCGTGTGGATAGCCACGGGCGCGTCTGACGGAACGATCTGCATCTGGGAGCTCTATTGCGGCTTGATACGCCTCAAGCAGACCATCAAGACGGCGCCGCGGTTCTTCCCGCTGGCGCTGGCGCTGGCGTCCCTGGATGACCAGGACGACAAGTTTGTGCTGGCGGCTGGGGGGACCAAGACCTTTGTGCAGGTGTTTGTCGGGGCTCTTGACGCTGCTGAGGTTGAACGGGGTGAATCTCAGATAAGTCTAACTTTACAGGCAACAATGACCGGCCATGAAGGCTGGATCCGGTCTCTGGATTTTGTCTCGGAAGAGATTGCCAATCCAGACGGTTCTCGGGGCAACGATCTCCTGCTTGCCTCCGCCAGCCAGGACAAGTATATCCGGATATGGCGGATACACCAGGGATCTCAGCTACCAGCGATGGCCGCTGCATCGTCTGACCCGCTTGGTAGCGCATATCTCCCTGGAAGCTCGCCAGGAAACAAAGCCTACTGGCTCTCTATCCACGAACCACCGTCACCTACCGAGAAGTTCTCTATCACCTTTGAGGCCCTGCTCCTCGGCCACGAAGATTGGATCTACAGCGCCCAATGGACCCCAATGCGCTCCGACGACAGTGGCGACAAGCCGCGCCTGCTCTCGACATCTGCCGACAACTCCCTGGCCATTTGGGAGGCCGACGCCTCCTCCGGAATCTGGGTCAGCCTGGTGCGGCTCGGCGAAATCAGCCGCGAGAAGGGTGCTACCACGGCTACCGGCAGCACCGGCGGCTTCTGGACGGGGCTGTGGAGTCCCGAAGCCGGTGGCCGCTCGGTGGTGTGCTTGGGTCGCACAGGCAGCTGGCGCATGTGGACGTACAACGAGGCCGACGACTACTGGCGGCCGCAGCTAGCGGTGACGGGCCACACCCGGCCAGTTACCGGGATTTCGTGGTTCCGTGATGGGTCAGCGCTGCTGTCGACGTCGCTCGACCAGACTACCCGGCTGCACGCGCAATGGGTTGGGCCCAACGGCCGGGGCACGTGGCACGAGATGTCGCGGCCCCAGATCCACGGCTACGACCTGAACTGCATCGACGCGCTGGGCGACTCGCAGTTCGTGTCCGGTGCTGAGGAGAAGCTGATGCGGGTGTTCCGGAAACCCAAGGCTGTGGCACGGCTATTGCACACGCTGACAGGCGCGGCTGCGGCCGATGTCCAGTCGTTGCCAGATGCTGCCAGTATGCCGGTTCTGGGCCTGTCGAACAAAGCCACCGATGCCGAAGTTGACGCGGATCAAGCTACCGAGGAGACTGAGCAACAGCCACCGCTCGACCCGGCAGCGACAATCCGGCAGTCCGCCCTCGAGATCGAGCGACCGCCGTTCGAGGACAGCCTCTCACGCCACACGCTGTGGCCCGAGGTCGAGAAGCTGTACGGCCACGGCTACGAACTGTCGTGTCTGGCGGCCAGCCACGACGGCTCGCTGGTTGCCAGCGCCTGCAAGGCCAGCTCCACCACCCACGCCGTGATCCGGCTGTTTGAGACCCGCACATGGACCGAGCTCAAGCCGCCTCTGGTCGCCCACTCGCTGACGGCGACACGGCTGCGGTTCTCGCGGGACGATGCGCTGTTGCTGTCGGTTGGCCGTGATCGCCAGTGGGCTGTGTTTGCGCGCCAGGACAACCCCCCCGCAGCGGCCATGCCGTACACACTGCTGCAGGCGAACCCGCGGGGCCACTCCCGCATGATCCTGGATGCGGCGTGGGCCCCGACAACTAGCCCGCGGGCATTCGCGACAGCCGGCCGTGATAAAAAGGTGACCGTGTGGGCGGGGACTGAGACTGACGGCAAGCTTGCGTTCTCGGCGGCAGCGACCGCGCCGATGGACCACCCGGTGACGGCTGTGGACTTTCTGTGGCCGGACACATCCGAGAGCACTGGAGACGGCACAGGTTCGCTTCTGTTGGCGGCCGGTAGTGAGGCCGGCACGATCTCGATATTGAAAGTGGCTCTGAATGGGCCGACCGCCACGGTCTCGGCTGCTGTGGCTCTCGCTCCTGAGTAAGTCGGCCGCTCGATTTCAGCTTGCATCTGATGTCCTTCCATTGGTTTCTGATCTGGACTGTCCTAACCCCTTCTCCTGATACTTAGGCTCTCTCTTCCCAAGGCTGTTCTGCAACTTGCCTGGCAGCCACAACTGGACACTGTGAGTACCGATGACAAGTACAGACTCGCCGTGGCCGGTGAGGACACCTCGCTGCGGATATACGCCATACCCAAAGACGATAAAACAGAGTAGAAAAAGAATAAACCGGGGGGGTTCCAAAACATCACAGCTGCAGACAAAATGGGAACCAGGAGATATAAACGCAAGCCTCAGCTGGTCTGGCATTAAAAAGGAAGACGTGTAAATGAATTATGACTATTGCCATTATGACTAAAAAATGTAAATGAGAAAACAACAGGCCACACGCAAAAGAGAAAGGATCCTCTGCAGCCACCGTCGCTCCATTCCGCTCTCATCTCTTCCTGGCAGCTGTATCTGCTTCATATGGCGCGTTTGTATGTGCACATGCACTGATAGGAACATGTACCGTTCTGAAATCAAATCAACGAGAAAAAGAAGCAAACCTAAAGACCCGCAAGAAATTACATCTAGATGATCAAAACGCCGAAAGAGGGCCGGAGCTGTATGTCCGTGTCCGTATTATTATTGATTCCCCGCCGGGGTCCGTCCGAAGTAGTCAAACACCTGCCATTAAACCGTCCCGGGGGTGGGACCTCCGCCGACCGGAGACGTGTGTATGTGTGTATGTGTGTATGTGTGTACGTGAGTGTCGTGTCGTGTGCATGTAAGATCGTACAGCCTTTATAACTCCTCGTGGCCGAGGGCGCTCGGCACGAGTGCTTGCGCGGCATCCTTGGCCTGGAACAGGTCGACGCTGTCGCCGTTGGCGTAGAACCAGGCGCGGTTGATCAGGAACATGGCGTGTTGCGGGAGGTACAGGAAGGTGGCGATGGACACGAGGCTGATCAGCAGGAAGATGATGGACCCTGGGAGAGACGGAGGGATGTTAGTACGGAGGCTAGGACACGGCGGAGGCACGCGGCGGGACGCGGAGGTGTGCTCCGGCGGGAGGAAAGAGGCGGCGTGATCTGGACCGGCCGAATCACATACAGAAGATGAAGCGCTCGAGCGGGCTGAACATGTACGGCCCGAAGTTGACGTCCAGCTGGTACTTCTTGCGCTGCGCCCAGCCGATGAACGATCCGAAGATAGACATCGTGCAAGAGAAGAGGATGTGAGGGTTGGAGAGTGTCTTGTTGTGTGGAGAGCGACCGAGAGAGTAAGTTCACGGGTTGGGGAGCGGTAGAAGAGAGAGAGAGAGAGAGAGACAGATTTGCAGAGTTCGGGACTGGAAACGGAGGGACGGAGTGCAATGATAAGACGGAGACGTCGGGATTGGGCACCTGAACAAGTCTCATCGATCGGATCTCATTAAGGGGAAAGCCAGAAAAGGTCGCTTGATGTCACTGGCGCGGTGTATGCATTCTTTAGGCCGGAGAGATGGCCTAGTAACCCTAACGAACCCAGACGTGGAAATTTGCGTGAAGCTTTGCGCTGAAGCTTCACGGACTTTTCCACCTGGTTTATCAGAGCGTCAACCGAGTGACTCTCCCGCCCAAGACAGCGAAAGCCCTCCACAGCAAACAACCCTCCATGTCTCTCCACAGACTCTCCCCCGCCGCGGCGCTGGTCGCAGCTTGCGCGGCCGTCTTCACCCACCCGCGGCTCCCGAGCATGCGGACTCTCCCGAAGCACCTCCACGGACAACGCCCGCTCCGACCAGCCATCCCCTCGCCGGCCCGACTCCCCTTCCGGCGGGCCGAGACAGACCCCAGCTATGCACGACGGCCGCTCACCACTTCCGCAGCGTACTCGAAACAGATGCCGCCGCGCCCGCCGCCGCCGCCCGAATCCGAAATCGAGGAGTCGTTCCTGAAAGGGAGCGGGCCCGGCGGCCAGAAGATTGTGCGTTTGCTCCATCGCCACGCAAGAGGCCCTCTCTCTCTCTCTCTCTCTCTCTGTGTCCCACACCACACACCCGCCTCTCACAAACGCAGACCGCAAAACCCACACCGCAGAGACATATCCAAGGCTAACCCACACTGCAAAAATACAGAACAAAACAAGCTCGGCCGTCCAACTGCGCCACATCCCAACCGGCATCATCGTCAAATCGCAGGCCACGCGCTCGCGCTCGCAGAACCGCGCCATCGCCCGCGCCCTGCTCGCCGAGCGCCTCGACATCCTGCACAACGGCGAGCAGAGCCGCGCCGCCGTCGTCGGCGAGGACCGCCGCAAGCGCTATGCGAGCAAGGCGAAGAAGAGCCGCCGCAAGTATCGCGCCCGGGACGAGGGCGAGGACACCCTCGAAGACGACCTCGCGGGGGACGCTGGTGCTGGTGATGGTGGGATCAAGGGGGTGATGGGTGAAGCGGAGCGTGTGCCTGAGGCCGGCCTTTCTGGTCCCGGGACCGGCTCGCCTGGGTCGGGAGCACCTTTATCCCCGCCGGCGTGAGCACGGGCATGAGCCCCCGGAGGACTGGACCAGTCCTGGCCAGCTATTCCGTCTTCCGACAACTTACTGTAGTACTTGCATATTATTTTGATGTATGTAACCATCTTCAAGACAGTATTTCGCTGCTACGACAATAGCTTTCATGTGGAGACCGCAAGCCAACCTCGTCTGAGCAATGCGTCTCATGCTATCCCGCGACTTGCTTCTGCTGCTACACAATACACCAGGCATAGATGATAGAAAAGTGAAACATGGAATTCACCGAGGCCATACGACCAACGCTTAGAAGAAAGCAACACTGCACAAACTATAGATTACTGAGTGATTTTCATCTCTACCCCGCTTTCAGCCTGTCTGTTACAGCAAGAAAGCAGAAAAAAGGAGACATGTTGACACGTTAAAAAGGCGATAGAGGAGGAAACCAAACGTGACACGGAACAGAAACGCAATGAAGAGAATATTCGAAAAGGTCAAGACAAGAAGAAAGAATAATCGAGAAGTGACAAGACATTTAAGGGTCTAGGCGAAAGGATTGGAAGAAACGGGGTGAATAAAAAAAAGAGTCCAACCTCCTGACCGGACCACAACTTTTTATAAAAAAGGGTAAACTAAGAGACTCTCAACTGGGATACAGGAATGCAGAAACTGATGTTTGGCACCATATGCTGCAAATCTCCCCCAATTTCCAGGGATTCATAAGCGAGGTAGTGGAGGGCTGCGCGAAGTCGGGATACAATCAACAAGCGCTGGAGAAGGGAGGGCGAAGGCTTGGGTTAGCACTGGATCGAGATCAGGAGTTGGGTTCAGGACACGAGGAGAGCAAAGACTAACCTTAGAAGCACTTGCGGTGAACGATCGAAGGACCGCTCTCGTCGTACTCCTGCTTGGAGATCCACATCTGTTGGAAGGTCGACAGCGAGGCGAGAATCGATCCACCGATCCAGACGGAGTACTTGCGCTCGGGGGGAGCAATGATCTTGACCTTCATCGACGAAGGAGCAAGAGCAGTGATCTCCTTCTGCATACGGTCGGAGAGACCAGGGTACATGGTAGTACCACCGGACTGTGGGGGAGAAGGAAAAAAAAAAGAAATCAATTGTTAGATAACGAGTTCCACGACAAGCAAAATGAAGTGATAGAAGGAAAAGGAGTATAAGAGAACACATACCATGACAATGTTGCCATACAGGTCCTTGCGAACATCGACATCGCACTTCATGATCGACTGCCAAGTGGTGACGTGGATGCCACCGCTCTCGAGACCCAGGACCGAGGGCTGGAAGAGAGCCTCAGGAGCACGGAAACGCTCGTTGCCGATGGTGATGACCTGACCGTCGGGAAGCTCGTACGACTTCTCCAAGCTGGAGCTCTGGGCCGCAGTCTGGATCTCCTGCTCAAAGTCAAGAGCGACGTAGCAGAGCTTCTCCTTGATGTCACGGACAATTTCCCGCTCAGCGGTGGTGGAGAAAGAGTATCCGCGCTCGGCCAGGATCTTCATCAGGTAGTCGGTCAAGTCACGACCGGCCATGTCGACACGGGCAATGGCGTGGGGCAGGGCGAAACCCTCGTAGATGGGCACAACGTGGGTGACACCGTCACCGGAGTCGAGCACGATACCGGTGGTACGACCAGAGGCGTACAGCGAGAGAACGGCCTGGATGGACACGTAGAAGGCGGGAGCGTTGAAGGTCTCGAAGACAATCTGGGTCATCTTCTCACGGTTGCTCTTGGGGTTGATGGGAGCCTCGGTGAGCAGGACGGGGTGCTCCTCGGGAGCGACACGCAGCTCGTTGTAGAAGGTGTGATGCCAGATCTTCTCCATGTCGTCCCAGTTGGTGACGACACCGTGCTCGATCGGGTAGCGCAGAGTCAGGATACCACGCTTCGACTGGGCCTCATCACCAACATAGGAGTCCTTCTGGCCCATACCAATCATGATACCATGATGTCTGGGGCGTCCGACGATGGAGGCTGCGGGGAGAGAGTAAAATGGATCTGTCAGTCCTAAGGGAACATTTACAGCGATTTTTTCATGCACAAGATGTGGCCGTTTCCCCATGGCCTGCCTGTTGGTGTCCAATGGATTATCATGAATGGCTGGCTGCCTTTCATATTAGAGTGACAAGGGACAACAGCCATTCATCGTTGCACTTTCAGGAGAGTTTGTATAAAAAACCCCCCCCCAAGAACCTGGACAGAAGCTTTTTTCTTTTTGTTGCTGGCATTCAGACTGTTCCAAGGTCCAGGTCCATTTCCTGGCCAGGACAAACATTACCATAGTGGAATAGCATCACAAGCATGTGCTAGCTCACACACATATAGAGATATACAGGGAGGCGCAAAAAGGAGGTAGCAAATAAAGCGGGGTATAAACTGGAACTTACGGAAGACAGCACGAGGAGCATCATCACCAGCGAAACCGGCCTTGCACATGCCGGAACTGAATGGGAGAGAGAATTGAAGTCAGTATGAAATGCATATTTTGAATGATGCGATTTTCCGGTTAAAAGCCCATCATATTTTTCGCCCAGAAATCCCATGCTTCCTGGATTTGGGCACGCCTGCGTGGACAGCTGAAATATGGATTCTGTGTGTGAATTGTGGGCGGTGGGGGAGCCAGCAGCCAGTAAAAACTGCAGGTCGGCCGGCCGAGGAAGGCAAAAAAGCACAACCAGTGACGTGTGTGATGGTGAATGGCAGACTGGACTGTTGAGTGGGATTTAATTCTGGGGGAGCTTACCCATTGTCGATGACGAGGGCAGCGACTTCCTCTATTTGCGGGTAAAAATGAAGCACAAGTTAGTCACAATGTTCAGGATAGAAATGAAGAGTGTAAGAGTTGGTGATGATGAGAAGGGAGCGAAAAAGGGGGCAGATGATGTGGGCAGGGAAAAGGGGAGCTTCAGGTCCACCGCTGGTCTAGCGTCAAGGATTTGATGATAAAAGACCGTAGACATGACATTGAAGGGGAGGAAAAGGGGACAGAGAGGAGGAGATATAGGGAATCGAAGCCGGACGAGGTGTGAGGGGACGAGTTGTCGTGTTAAAGAGGGATGAACACGATCGCCGATTGATGAGGGCTGGTGAGGTGATGACGATATTGGCAGAGGGGGCAGTAGTGATAGGGTGAAGAGCGGTTCTCAAAGATGAGATGACGACAATGACATACCTTCCATTGTGGCTGAGAGATGGGTTGAAAAAAAAGGAGTAGAAAAGGGGGACTCGAGTCGAGAGAAGATGAAAGATGAAGCTCTCAAGATATCCTGATCAGGGGAGCTGGAGAGATGGTGATGGGATGAAGATTGACAACAGGTGACGGGAGGAGGTTGGAAAAGGGAAAAGGGAAAAGGGAAAAAAAGGAGGAAGAATAAGAAGACAGAGGAAGAGCTTCGGAGAGTACAAATAAGCGGAGGAGAAAAATGAACGAAGATAGAGGGAAGACCAGGGAAGAAAAGACGACTGGGGGAGGGGGCATGTTTTATTGTGTGAAGAAGGAAAGATAGCAGCGTAATGTTGTGCGAAGAGGAGCGTGGTACACGCGGATTGTATGGGGAATTGGGGGTAAGTGTAAGTACCTAGTTTTTTTGGTGGGGGAGGTTGGTGTGAAAATACGCATGGTGGGGTGGTTTGGAAATTGGGACATGGGGGCTTGTGTGGAATTTGGAAGGGTCGTGAAGGGGGGCAGGGGAGGGGAAGTAGTATAGGCTACGGAAGTTTTGGCTCGATATGCCATGCGGAGACCAGGTACTAGTGACAAGTGGGAGCTTGGATGCACGGGGTGCAAAGCTCGCATCTGGGGCGTGCCAAGTTGTGACTTTTGCACAGCCTTTACAGGGCATTGTTGTGAGTTCACCCGCTGCGCAAACACACCGACATCAGCAGAAGGAAGGAAGGAGAACAGACGGACGAACCAGGCAGGAACGAGAGACATTCTCAGAGCAGGAAAGAACGGCCTATAGAGATACAAGAAACATCAACACACCAAAAATTAATAGAGCAGCCTAAGACGGAGCATTACGTGTACCGTTCCGGAATTGGCGGTTTTCCGGGGCAATCGACGGCTTTCTTTCCTAGGACTTTGGCTATTTAGTGGCCTCAGGGTTCGCGGCGACTGGTTATTTGGGTGCCTAAAACCCGCCGACGTTCAGAGCTTCAGGGCATTTGAGCCCCTGTAAGTTCAGTTGGCTGGCTAGAGGCGTGGTTTTCGGTGCGCTTTGAGACTTCGTAGCTCAAAGTGACTTCCACCCGCTGCCATTGGATGCGTATTCCAGACCAGGAAGGAGCCCTAGGACTTTGGGCAGGCAACAACGTTATCCGGCCAAAGTTGCCACACACATAAGCCCACATACATTATTTCTCGGTTTTGGCAACTTTCCGAGTTACGGCATTCATCACGGAAGCCGTCCGATACGAGGCCGGGTGGTGATGCTCGTGGCCGTCCACATAGAGATGCGCAATTCGGGATGACGGTCATTGTTATCTGAGAAGCTGTGAGCTGTCCTTATTGCCAACAACACAACTTCTTCTCCTCACCGTCTTCTCTCTTCGTCAACCTCCAATCCCAGTCAAAACGTCCGTGTCCCGCAGGCCGATCATTGTTCCCAGCAGCAGCCACATCTTGTGTCAATCTATTGCTGGAGAGCAGAGACCATTGAAAAACGCCAGACCTCCGTGCGCCGCCTCACATATACAAACACCTCCAATTCCGGGCCTCGCCAAGAAGTGACGTCTACTCAGAAACAGTGATCGCGGTGTCCGTTTTTTCTGGCATTGCTTACTGTTGTGTATCCAGCGTGCGTGGGCGTCGTTTAGGCCTGGGCCGGTCCTTAGCCACGCCCACTACTAACAGTGTTCAAATAACCCACTTTACACCGCATATTTTAGTGTATCTGGAATTGATTCCCTCCTCTAAGCCCCCCCCCTTCGACACTATATAATGGGCTGATTTATATCGTGCCTCAAACGAGCGAGATCGGGACGAGTCGATCGGCGGACGACATGGTGGTTCAGTTTAAGTCGGTACGCTTTTGATACAATAAAGACAAAGAGCAGAGGAGGAGAGAGATGCTGAGGAGGTCGCTCGTTGAGCAGACGGAGTGATCAACTGGAGAGAGAGAGAGAGAGCGAGAGAGAGAGAGCGAGAGAGAGAGAGCGAGAGATTCAAGCTTATCACTAGAAGAAACCAATCTCCGTTCCTTCCGGCCAAACTTTTGGTGCTCTAGAGTTCTGTCGGTTTCTATTTTCAGCGTTGACTTAACTCTCGTCTCTGGGTTTTAGGAGTGTGGGCCTTGGATGTTTGCCTCTTGTCCATATTGCTTCTGTTTCCCCAGTGAGTGGTTGTGTCCTGACCCAGCAAAACGAACCCCAGGATGTGGCATTACGTCGATGGTGTCACCACACTTTCTCCTAATTCAGCACACCAGTGATCACTGTCTCTCAACCTGAACGCGCAGTCTGCATAGTTGCATCATCGTCAATTTTCGCTCTCTGCGAAGCCCGCTTCCGCCGTCGCCGGGACCTTTTTCAAAAACCCGCACAGCTCTCCATATATATTTCCATGCTTCCTTCCTGTGCTCTCGGCCTCTCGATTTGCTGCTGACGGTCTTCTGCCCCCCTGATTTGGTGATATTCTGCGACCTGCATCAAATCTGGCTTACAAGCCTGGCAGGATCCCTGGATGACCTTAAAATCAGGCACTTGACAACAACTCAGACACCAGACAGACTTTCCCGCTCAAGACACAGGACACACGACACAGGCGTTCATCTTTTTTGTCTGCTCTTTTTGGGGAGGGGACTTTTGCCGTCACCATCCAACCCATCGCAGAAATGGAATCAGGGGCACCCCAAAAGAGACTATCTCGGAGACAGGAATCTCAAGCCACCGCTGTGTATGCGGCCTTCCCGCTAGGTTCCTTTTCTCGTCTTGTCTCTCCTCCTCACACATTCCAGCTGACCAGCAACCGAATATACCCGGGTGTCGTCCGAAAACTCCGTTCACCGCCAAGCAGGCTGCCGAATTCCTGAGTGTTCCAATCATTTACACCCCCCGGCCGAGAAATAGGGGGAAAAGGGAGAAACATGGACATGCCGGGAGACTACAGGAAACCGAACTATCAAGATCATGCATGAGACCGGGACAAGCAGCAAACGAACAACTAACGGATGTGACATGCACTCCCCAGACCTGCATATGGACGCAGGGATATTTTGCATTTTTATATGGCTGCCTTCTCCAAACACTAACCGACAGCCTTAGACGAACAGTATCTGTCACCGAACACGTCCTGCTTTGTTTGTAAGGTGGTTGGCGGCATGCTCTTTTTTCTTCGGCAGCCTACGGCGTTTTTCTTGACTTGGTGATCTGCCCGACGAGCGAACGAAAGATGTAACATGAACACCTTTCCACACCCCCAGCGGAGCGTCCTGCTGTCCTTACGGGGGATCATCGGACCAATGTTTCTAACCTTTTTGAAGAAGAGGACGACAGACAGACACATGCTCTCTTTCGCGTCGCTGCTTTGAAAACGGGCTTCCGCCTGCGCTTCTTATCTATCTACCCCTCACTTGAAATATCAACAAGGAAGAAACGGTGGATGTGTTTGGGTTCACCTGATAGCACGGGTTTCCCAGACGGGGGAAAAATGCGCAGAAACGCCGTTGTTCATGCGGACCTGCGAAAGTCTAGACCCGGGAGTGTTTCACTTGCGTTTACCAGTACACAGTCCACGATGCGCAGACGAAAAGAAAGAAGAAAAAATTCGCAATGTTGATCAGCCCGACGCACTTTTTGCAGTGTTGATGCCTCTCTGGTTCTGTCGTGATCAGATATCAAGTATCACGAGAGTTGCCTGGTGAAAGTGGCTGTCTCACTTACACACCACTTCGAGAGGGTCCCTGTTACTGATTGGTTCCCCGGGAATGTTGGCGTCAATTCCACTCCAACGCAACATCTTTGGCGATAAGAAGACAAAAAAAAAGAAGGAAAAAAAAGAAGAAGAAAAAAGGTTAGAACCCCTCCAACAAGAGTGAACGAGAACCTTCTCGTCGATGTAAGAAAGCCAGAAGGAACCCACGCGTGATATGAGCACGTGACTCAAACGTGAACGGCAATGCTGCAGTGATTGGGTTGTTTCAATCGGTTCGTGATTCATGCTCATCGTTCTTCAATAACTTGATTTTCCGGCTTACTCGTTTTCTTACTGGTTGATGCTCACCCCAAGCCGCATGCTCCTATTCTAGATCTCGAGAGCCGCATGATAGCGTTCCCGAATTCCCTCGGACGAGCTGCTTCACCGAACACTAATCCGATTCCTTCATCCCGGCTACTCATAGGAGAATACATGACTGCTCATCCCCCGGGTTGACCGCGGCCCTGATGCCGCTGGTTCGTTTGGGGTGCACCACCGCACAGCGCTTCTTGCGTGCCAGATCATCGCGGGGAATGCCTTCGATACTGGCCGGTTCATGCTCGACGCAGCTGGCCAGAGTATAAAACGAGTACTACTTCGTAGTATTCACAAGGGAACAGGCCTGAGAAGCTCAAAACACTAACTCGCCACGTCTTCCAAGCATATATCCCATCGTCACTAGCTTTCAGGACAGGACTTTTCCGCACCATTGTGTCCCGGAGCTCTGGCCTAACGTTTCCCATACCATCCAAAGACAGCGTTGTGGCCCGGTTTGTGAGGGCGGTTCTCCGGTGAGTGAAGCCGTTCCTCGTCACCGGTGTTCCGCGCAAGGTCCTACGATTACGGTCCAACGAGAACGCCTGCATAGAGCGTAACGCGGAGCTGTTGGATGGGACGCAGCTGAAATTGCTGTGCGGAGGCCGAGGACCGGTGGACAAGAGGTCGCCAGCAGGTGCAGAGCAAGAAGACGACGGTGACAGATCTTCGGAACTGTCAGAAGGGGACGTGGGGTCTGATTCCCAGTGGGTTGATACGACCACTTCTTGGGTGTGAACAGGTTCAAGAGGCGGGAAACGCGAACGGATGTCTCCCGAAGCTGAGGCTGGTTTTGGCCCATATCGGCCTTCACATGGTCAGTCGGCGGTGCAAGATCCCTTGATAAATGAAGACCTTTATGAACGACAACCCACGAGAATCTGGAGTGCCAGTTCTGAAAAAGAAACAAGAAGAGGTACCAAGTTCAAAGAGGAGCTCCCTCGTGTGTAAAGGTTGCGAGCTACGTCATCCCGCCGCGCCCGCCGTTTGAACGGTTGGAAACATTGCATGTGGGATGTTGGGGGGGAAGATCTATTTTCTGGTACTGGGATTTTCTTTTAGCCTTTTTTGGCCTTCAGTTTCATGCGACGCCACCGAGTACAACGAATGCCTTCTTTCTTATTTTCAAATGCTGCCTTCTGGAATCGCTGCATGAATTACTGTGGGGGATACCACACCGTATACGTGCGCGCTGATATCATTTGGCAGAGCTTTTCTTCACACTGCGAGTGTTTGAACAGTGTAACGCTGGGAGACAGACGGGGGGACTCCGTACCATCCTCCTGGGCTCATACATCTATCCATCTTGCGTCGTGAGGATCTTTGGGCGGGCCGGCGGTGTGCCTATGCCGTGCCGACTGATGGTGAGCTGAAACAATCTCGATGTTCCGTCTCCGCCAAAAAGTTTACAGAAAGAATAAAAGCAGAGGAACACAGCAAACAGAACACGAGAGTATATACAAGTTGGCAAATATATCTAGGGCTGGTGGCCGATAACGGACATTGGCACTGACGAAAACTAGTACAAACATGGAGACTCCAGCCAAAACAATACTCCCGTCCCTGTTTTATATATGATAATTCCTTTTTTTTTTTTTTTTTTTTTTT
>LNGL01000047.1:187952-235185 GCA_001510565.1 Knoxdaviesia proteae
CAAAAAAGAGTTCATCCGCTGGTTCGACCCCGGTGGTCGCCGCCCAGCTTCGGTAGGACTACATCTCTTTGTCGTCGATCCGGATCGCCCAATCCCCCCGAGGGGATTCGAACCTGCGACTCGCCGGTTGTCAAGCAGGGTCGGTCACCACTCCACCAAATGCACGAGTTTGTCCTGAACTGGGTACTGCCCAGCCGCCTTCTCGGCGAAAGTCAACATTCCACACGGCCTTATAAGGTATACTCCGTGTTGTTGTTTTGGCTGGGTGCCAGCTGGAGGCAGCTGATGGTGTTGATGGTGTTGAGGGTGATGTTGTAGTTGTTGTTAATGTTGTTTTTGTTGTGGTTGACGATGTTGTTGTGGTGGGGAGAGACGCGTGTTACGACTGGGAGAGCCCTAAACCCTAAGATGCTGGAACCATAAACCCATTGAAGAAGTCCATCAACTGTGACGTCTGGTCGAAGGGAAGAAGCATGGATATATCTGACCATGGAGAGACGTGGTTAGAGTAGATAAGCCCCGGCCATACGAGCGGGGACGGCGACTTACACTGATCTGGCCGAACTATCACAATCGCACCCTGCTTCGGATCGATGCCGTATGTGTCGTATGCGTGGCCGTGGCCGGAGTTATAGCTCTCCTCGTCAACGAATGTCTTGTGAAGACCTATAGTCATATGTATCCCCCGTGGATTCCAAGGGTTAGAAGGCGTTACAGTGTGGCCTGCGGCTTGCATACAGGCCGGTGGCAAGACACACCGATCTGACTTACACTTGATCCCCCATTTCCCCGTAACCGGGGTAAACACCTCCGGAATCTGCTCTTGCTGAACCAAGGTTCGTGTGGAGGAGAGGATAAGAATAGCCTGGATCACACGGTCGGCGTCTTCCGATGTCGGCGTAAATCTTCGAATGACGGTATCGAGTGCGGAAGCGACCTGCCGAGTTGATGAAGCGGTCAGTTTCCTCTCCTCACTACTGCTAGTACCAGATATATATATATATATATCTCTCTCTTACCTTGTCCAGCTTCTCACTCCGGTCTGAGTCTAGAATATCCCCCCCGAACACCAGAACATGCCACCGCGAATCGGCCGGCAAGGCCCGGACCAACTGCATGGCCTTGGCATCGCTGAACCGCACCACCTGGGCACTCGGAAACCGCATACCAACCGTCAACTTGGCAGCTACCGCGCCGTCAGAGCACGGCCACGGCTGCACCAGAACCGAGGCGCCGTACCGCGTGGCCTGGCCGGCGGTGTACCGGCCCGCCAGCACAAACTGATCCCGGAACATATCCGGCGTGATGCCGTGCTCGCGGCGGTACGCCGACGAGAACAGCCGCGAGTAGCCACGATCAAACTCGATCAGGTCGTGTGCGGTCTGCGTGCGCTCCGCCACGTACGTGTCCAGCACCGCCGGCGACACCCGCCCCCGCAGCAGGGCCGCCAGCTTCCAGCCGATGTTGTAGCCGTCCTGCAGGCTGACGTTCATGCCCTGGCCGGCCTTGGGCGAGTGGGTGTGGCAGGCGTCGCCGGTCAGGAACACGCGGCGGTGGGCGGCGAAGGTGTCGGCCACACGCTGGCCGATGGCGTACGCCGACCACCACGCCGTCTCGGCGAACTCGAGCGTGTAGGGGTGGAACACGCGCGTGGCCTCGGCCTGCAGGTCGGCGAGAGTCACCGCCTTGGCCGACACGCCGGCGCCGAGTTCGATGTAGAAGCGCACCATGGCGTCGCCCTCGCGCGGGATGATCATCAGGTTGCCGGAGGCGGAGTGCAGCACGGCTTTCTTGCGGATGTCGGGGAAGGTCGTGCGCACGTACACGTCCATCACGCCCCACACGTTGTCGCTGGTGTCGCCGACCATCTTGAAGCCGAGCGACTTGCGCACCGAGCTGTGGGCGCCGTCGCAGGCCTGGCCGCATGTTAGTGGAAAGCACGAAAGCTGGACGGAGGGGACGAGGTCGCTTACAAGCAGGTACTTTGAGTTGATCTTCATCTCCTGGCCGTCTTTCACCACCGTGGCCGTCACGCAGTGAGCATCGGCGTCCCGCTCCGCCAACTCCGCGTCCACGTGGACACTGTGCACCTCGACGCCGTACTCGATCTCGGCCGTCCCCGCTACCCGCTCAATCTCCTCAATCAACATGCCGTTCAGCCGCGCCTGGTTGATGATCACATGCGGCTGGTGACTCAGCCCCTTTTCGATATCAGGTGCGTAGCGTGTCCGGCGAATTCCCCCGCCCCCGCCGCCGCTGCCGCCGGACCCCGGGTCCCCACCACCGCCGGGATTCGGCTCGGAAGCAGCAGCAGTAGCAGCCCAAAACGCGACTTCCAGCACATGGTAGGCTTCTTTAAGCAGGGCCTCGGCGATGCCGAAACTCTCAAAGATCTCCACGGTGCGGCACTGCACGCCATCGGCCTGGCCGTTGACCAGCGGGCCGCCCCGCCGCTCGAGGATGCGGTACTTGACGCCGGTCAGCGCGAACCACACCGCGGCGCAGAGGCCGGCAGATCCGCTGCCACACACGAGCACGTCGACGTCGTCGGTGGCCATGGCAGGGTGGAGTTGAGGAAGTGCTGTTGATTGATATGTCTGTTTCTAAGCCGGTGAACGATGGGAGGCTTTGCATGGGCGGGACGAGCGATCTCGGGTATTTTATACAGCCGTTGCTACCGGGTAAGTTGAGACATGGTTCGGGTCGGCCTTCAGATTGAATGCCGGATGCTACACCAGAAGAGTGGCGCCCTTGCTGTAGAGCAGCAAACTAAAGGCGTGTTGCGTTGACAGCTCAGTGTAGATCGTGGGGTAAAGGATACGGATATGATCCCGGACATTTGTGGGGGCGTCCAAAGCCCGACCTTAGTCCCGCATCATACAACTCGGCAATGAAATCCGGCTTCCAGTTTGGCGGGATTCACCGGCAGTTAGCTGATCAACATCGCTTTCAACCGCCACTCGTCCTTTGCTTTGCTTTGCTTCTCTTCTTTTTTTTTCCTTTTTTTCCTTTCTTTTTTTTCTTTTTTTCTTTTTAACGAAATAGAGAAAACCAACCCCAAAAGACATCATCGTCGGTCAAACATCTCTAAGAACGGAAACGCCGCGTAGGTCATCTCTGACGGCTCGTTCAGCTAGTTTCCCATTGACTGGTCAAGCCGCTGGTACTCGTTAAACAGGGGGTTATACTCCGTGATATTCATGTCCGGCCGGCCTTGGTCCGGGACGGCATTGTGGGGAGTTGGCCGGTTGAGAATGGTTGATAGTTGGGCCATGTTCCACCCGGCATAATACGCTGTGGAGGGCTCTCCAGGTTCGGGATTGACTATAGCTAGGACGTTAGACACTACAACTCCGGCTATTAAACAGCTTCTTTGTTCTCATACCGATATCACTGTTGCTGAGTTTGCTAAAATCCTTCGTTTCGGTGTCAATGTCCTCGAGCGTCCGCCAACAGCGTCTAGCCAGCCGGCTCTGTGGGGCCTAGGTCCGGAGGAAGGCAAGGCACCGCCTAAGGTCCTCGGTGATGGATTCGCTCTCGTTTCCCACGATGTCGCAAATGCATGTCCAACTGACCGGGAGAACAAGCGTGGCGCTGTGGATATCTAGTCTCGTCGTGTTCCCGAAGACGATGGTGTGAGTTAAGACGAGGATGGGCTTGGTGGGCCGGAGTCGGAGTGACTTCCAGAACACGTTGTACCACGGAGCCGGAGGGAAATCGTCGTTAGGATATGCATTGCGGGTGATCAGCTGCACGAGCTCTCGCGCGGTGGCCACACACAGACTGGCGGCCTTAAGGAGTATGCCCCGTCGGATATTCCCGTCCAGACCAGCTAGTCGTTCCTCGTAGTGCAAGGTACTACTGTCCAGCGGGTTGTTGCTGTTCCCGTCGCAGATTGACGATAGGGCTGGCCTGAGCAGGATGAGGCGTACGTGCAAAACCCGCATGTTGAGTACCGTGGCCTGCTTTCCGAACAGCCGGTCGCGGCTCTGGCTCCGCCCCGATACATATGTGGAATCCTGGGGGCGCTTTTCGTACCTGCTCACACGCAGATGTGGCGGGAGCTGCTTCTGCCAATTATCCAACGCAGTCTTAACCGCCAGGATGGTACGCACGTCGGAGTCCCGGATGTTGTGGCTATCGTCTTCCTCGTTGTTGGACTCCCCGCTGAAGTACAGCACAGTGAGGACCTGGCCGATGATCTCCTGGAGGTCGACTGTCCGGACGTAGCACTCTGTCAAACTAGGCATGCCGGCGTGCTGGGATCCGGGTTGGCTAGGGGTTAGGGAGAGGTACTCATCGTCGATCAGAGAGGGGAGTGTCAGTCTGCTCTTGGTGATTGCCAGGTGAATCATCAGCGGACGTCCAAACCATAACGCGAGAACTCTGGAGGAGGCGCTCTCATGGCCCACTCTAGGGACGACGTCGACGGCGTTCATCGAGCTGATCACCCCCATGGAATCAACACCGCCGTTGGAGTGGTGGTTCTCGCTGTCGGTGTCGGCGCCGGGGTCCTCCGCCTCCTCCAGCTCCGAGAGCCCGGGGCGTTTCTTGGCGTGGCTGCCGGCTGATCGCGTGCCGGGCAGCAATGCCGGGATTTTCTGGGACGGCAGCGATGCGGAGGGCATAAAATATCTTCACCCCCGTGCCGTCCCCGGTCCGGCCGAGAAGATATGCCCGGCGCCGAAGTTCACCTGTGAAATGGACACAGTGCGGCTAAACTCTACCGCAGAAATATAAGTGCGAATACCACAGTGTGTATATCATGTGTATACGGTACGGAGCCGGATTTCTCTGCCGCCTGATTGGCCCATTTTTGGCTTCGTCTTGAAGCTTCCAGAAACGTCGAGATGGAGCTAAAACAAACAGTTGGCCAGAAAAAAAATTCGTCGGCTTGACATTTACATCATCCTCACTATCTTCATCATTTGTCAGGCAGAAACTGTTTCTCTCACGACCTCTTATTTTCCTGTAAACACCTTTCTCAGATTCAAGGCGCATTTCTGCACACTTCTTACTTATTGACTTTTTTCCATCTTCCACTGCAATATTGACAGTACACTTTTCCCACCTTACAACCCCGCCATCCCACTCTCAAAAGTCAAAAACCAACAACCACCCACCATGAACTCTGACAAGAACCTCAACCACCTGCTGAAATGGGGCATTGAGAACTCCAACCCGGACCCGTCGGTGCCGGAGGACACCCGCACCGATCTGACGCCCGAGGTGCTCGCCGCGCTGCTTGGCGGGCCCAGCGACGCCGAGCTGATGACGGCCGCCATCACGCTGGTGACGAGCGACGACCCGAGCGTGACGCTGGACGAGAAGCTGACGGCCTTCGACAACTTCGAGCAGCTGGTCGAGAGCCTCGACAACGCCAACAACATCGCCAACCTGGCGCTGTGGTCGCCGCTGCTGTCGTGTCTGCAGCACGGCGAGCACGAGATCCGCCTGATGGCCGCCTGGTGCGTCGGCACCGCCGTGCAGAACAACGCGCGCACCCAGGAGCGCCTGCTGGCCATGGGCGGCATCCCCACGCTCGTCGCGATGGCCCTCGACAAGGCGGAGAAGTCCGGGGTGCGCCGCAAGGCCGTGTATGCGCTCAGCTCGGCGTGCCGGAACTACCAGCCCGCCATGGACCTGTGTCTGGCCGAGCTGGCCAAGCACGGCCAGCAGCACGAGAAGATTGACGCGGAGGATATGTCGTCGGTTGACAGCGTCATGGGCCAGCTGAAAGAGGCCGCCAGCTCATCGTCGTAAGCCGGACTTTTCCGTTGACTGTGAACTCTTGCATCTTTTTCTGTTTGGGTCTGGAACGTGTGCGCATTCAGCTTCTTTTCTGAATGCTTGGGAGTTATGGAGTTAGGGGGCACTTGCCTAAGGGCTATTTTATACAGACGACGAATAAATACGAAGCATTGGCCGTGTGTTGGTGCCAAGGTTACTAGAACCTAGCACAAGACACATGTAACGAAATACACATGAAGTTTCACCAACATCTCCATACAGTTTCAACTGATATACAAGGTAGCATTTCACAAACAAGAATTTTGTCTAAGATAAAAAAAACCCCCAGAAATGGAAAAGAAATGTCTCCAGTAGTCGTACAAATGGACGCAGGTATTTCGCTCTCGAATAGATGGGGGGACGCTGCTGCATCGCCCGGCGGCAGCACTTTTACTGATACATGTTGGAACAAAAAGAGGGTGGGAGGTCGATCACGGCCGCTCAAAACTTGCCGTTGAATGGCATGCCCAGAGACGAAAGGAGGAGTCGCGCTTGGCGGTTCGAATTGGCGGTGGTCTTGATGAAGATATGCATACCGGGAATGAGCTTGGACGGGTACATCTGTGGAGTGGAAGGCAGTAAATTAATTGCTGTACCAGACACGTTAGAAGGGAAGAGAATATGCTCTTACATCGTAGTTGACTGCCAGTTCGGGGAAATGGGCCATGGCCGAAGGTGCCAGACCAAAGGCAATGTTGCCGCTTCCATCACCTTGGCCTGTGTTAAGGTTAGTAGACATTCGTTAACAGACTGTGGGCCACTGGGAAAGCACATACTCGTCAGGCCAGGCCAGTCCTTGATCTTGGGAAGAACCAGGTTGATGAGCTTGTCAACAAACTCGTACGCCTGTTCGCCAAAAATCTCGACCTTGCAGCCGGACAGCACGCCCTTCCGGATTTTCCACTGCGAGACGGGGTTCTTGATCCACGTGACACGCGGACAGCGGCCGCTGACGCTCTGCATGACGGCACGCGCGACAGCCAGGTACTCCTCGTTCTGCGACGCGAGCGGCGTGTAGATGTTGAGGTGGACCGAGTGCAGCGCGGGGATGTTGCGGAACGTAATGTCCTGCTCGAGCAGCGGCAGACGCGGGGCGCCACGCGGCGCGCGCAGCGGCCGGCCGGCGTGGTACGGCGACGAGTCGTCCCACGGCCGCAGCCGCACGCGCTCGGGCTTCGGCGGTGTGCCGGGCGGCGTGTGCGTGTAGGCCAGCGTCATCAGGTCGGCCGAGAGCGTGTGGTCGTACGTCTCGCGCAGGCGCGGGAGGCCGAACGGGCCGGGGACGAAGTCGCGGGCTACCGGGTCGGAGTGCGCCGGGCTCTGCACGGGGTGCAGCGAGCCGCGCTCGTACTTGGGGGGATGGTATTGGTATCTACGTGCAGGCAGCGAGAGGTCACGAGTTAGAGAACCCGCAGGTTGTTTGTCGGTGATCGCATTTTGCCAGGAGCTCACCTCTTTCCCGGCAGACGCTCGGAAGTGCCGTTCTGGCGCTGCGACGCGAACTTCTCGACTGTGGACGCATCGGGAGCGGGGGTCTTGAAGGAGGATTGATCTTCGATGTCAGTCAGGCCCGGGTCGACGGCCGACGCCTGCGCACGGGGGACCGATGTCGAGAAGACGCGTGCCGATCTCGAGGCCGCGCCGAGCTGCAGTCGGCCGAAGCTTGCGGTCAGGCCTCTCACGGCCCGTAGGCCATCGGGAAGAATCGACATGACGGGCAAGTGAAGATGTGTGGAAATGGACACCGTCAGTTGGGGTGGATGATGGAAATGTTCTGACAATCGAGTCAGGAGAACTGGATTGTGATAAAGTCTCCCTCAGAAAAAAAAGGTCGACTCTCAAATTTTGCTGGTTCTTCGCACGCTCGTGATTGGCCAAGTCTCTTCATAGACAGCTGGTGTGGCTTGACATCACGCCACACTTTCACCAGCCACAGCTCATTCTCAGAATTCGAGCCTCCCAAATGGCGTCACGGAAGGATCGTCACGACATGTCGATCGCACCTTCCCGGAAGAGATGTCGATAAAAATGTGGTGTGCTTTCCAATCTACACAGTAATACAACTTTGCCCTATGTAATAATTTCGACGAGTGAAACCCTGAATGATAGAAAATGATTCATTTTTCCCTTCTCAAATACTCTCGCCGCCATCGCCAGTAACACAATGAATCCGAGGCATCACCATTTCACGCTCTCTCTCTCTCTTTTTTTTTTCTCGTCTTTTCTATTTCTCAAATCGCTGCTCGCTGATTTGATCCAAAGTCCCTTTCAAAAATATGGCATAGAGTCCCCTCTCCAATCCTCCTCGTTTAGCTATGCCCAGAAATCCTTCCTTTCCGAAGCTGTGCCTGACATCGTTGCCGGGAGTGCCGTGAAGACAGCAGGTTGGAGGCGATTCTTTCTCTTTCCTTCGTTCCTTTTTCTCTGGGTCCGGCAAAAATGCTCCATGTCTGATGCAGACCTTTCAGGGCTGATTTGCCACCCACCACCGAAGCCTTGAATCTGTGCTCGCTCAGTGCCTTTCGTCTATATCAAATGCAGAACCGACGGGGGTTCAAATTACAGCGGCGGAGACTCTGCTTGGTCCTATGACTTGCTCGGTCGGAACGGGTTGGTAAACCTCTGCTTTATATTCGGCTGCCTGCTGGTATTTCTTCGTTTCCTGCCCACGGGCTGCATTTCCTCTATGAGTGGCGAAGATGGAACCCGAGAAGACCAGATGCGATCCACAATACTTCTCCGATTTCCTTAGACTTTCAGGGTCCTCTTTTGAGTTTCCAGGGAACTGCTGTTTCTGGGTCCGTTTTAACCTTCCCTCCACTCCATCACAGGACTGTCGGTGACGTTTTGATCAAGCTTGAGCCACGCCAGCTCACGTTGCCCACTCTGGAGGCAACAGAAAAAGAATAGGCATGCGCCCAGCTTCTACGAAAGGACCAAAGCCAGGTTCGAGTGCCTGCGAGATTTAGTTTTGTTTTTTCGCACTATTCCCCGAGCCATAAAACGTGCCTATATACGTCAATGTCGCACATCCAGTTTCCGCTAGACGCCAACAGACGAAGAGAGAGAGATACATACAGTCGACTATCCGTTAACCCAGTCAGCCTTACCGTGAACCGCCGATCGCGCTGATGTTCCCGGCCGGTATCTCGACGTTTTCCTTCCGTTCCGGTACGTTGCATGTCTAGTTCCTGCGATATTTATCTCCAGTGTCCGATATGTGTGTCATGCGTCCTGTTTTAGTTCCGTCTAGTATAACACAACTCTGCTTTTTTCCCTCTCCTCTGTGTTGCCATGTGGGCGGTTTTTTTTTTTTTGCTTTCAGACATGTTGTAAATTTAGGCGATCTTACAGGCGGGGTCTCTAGTCCACCCATCTTAGACTTTAACTAACTCGTGTTGTTGACACATTCACAGAATCCTCTTCTTCTCGTTTTCCTCCTCTACCAACTTCCACCCGCTTCGTCCTGCAGCTTCAGCATCAACATTCTTTTGGATCTGATCGTCCATCATCTCAACCCCTCCGCCCGACCTTAGCTGTTCCAATCCGGTCAGAGTATCTTGGGAAGAGTGCCTCACTCCAAAATTCGGGCGCTTCCAAAACCCTAGAGCTCCGTCATCCTAGCTCACCCACCGCACTGCCCGCCCTCCAGACCCACCCGAATTCTTTGGCTCTCAGCTCGGATTCAACGCGCCCGCCCCTCCATCCTAACTCAGCTCCGGGTTTGTGCCTCGAATTGTGATAAATCCAGTTCCGCCTAAGCTGGATCTTTGGTTCTCGCAAAGTTGCCCAGTATTTCGTCAGCCTGTTTTTCTTCTCTATTTCCAATTCCACTCAATCGTGTCCCACGACAACACTACTTTGCCTTCCTCTCCCATTAAATATTCTCCGGCACGCCGATCTTTGTCCATCTTGCTCCCCGCGATTCTTCGTCAACCAGAATGTCGTTTGCGCCAAGAGCATAAACTTCACAACAGCTCCCGATATATTCTTCTTTTCCGATCGTGAAAGCAATCTCCTTCACCACACCTTCCGCAATGAGTGCGCCGGATCCCTCCCCCGCGGTTGTCGCGGTCGACCCACCCCCGCAACCGCCGGCGGTCCCCCTCCAGCATGCGGCCATTCAGATACCAACTCTCTCGACTCCACAACCACCAGTCCAAAGTCTTCGACCCGCCGTTCCCCAGGCCTTATCGTCGCCACCGTCATCTTCTCAACAACAGCCGCCTCAGCCAGCAGCGTCACAACAACCAGTCTCTCTGAAGCGCAGGTACTTGTCAGCACGGGAACCTGGTTCGGGATGGAGACCGAAGCTCGGCGATCATGGGAAGGTACACATTTGCTTCAGCTCCTGCCACGCAATCCAAGCCCGCGTTCGGCTTTCTGACATGTGAAGTTTTCATCTGACTCCTCTCAATCATCACTCTCTAGACCCGTGCTAAAGCTAGTGATTCCTTCTTCTCCCTGTTTCGCAACGACTCTTCGAAACCCCAGATAGCAAAAGACGAGACGGAGGAGCGAGAGAAAATGGCCGCCAAGGTACCAAGCAACCAACCGCCCATGCTCTATTTGAGCTCTTGTCTATTTCATATGAACATGGACCTTAACTCCCATTTTTTGGTTTTCCACGCCCCGACAGGTCGAAGAAGTTAGAGCCGGTCTGGCTGCGCTCGATCTTCCGGATGCTCCCAGCGATTACATCCGGTTCACCTTGAAGTCCCCCTTTGCCTCTGAAGAGGTCGACAAAGCTGTCAAGCTCATGCAGCTTCAGCACAAAGCTTTAAACGGCACAATTGTGCCCTATGATCCCAACGTGAAGATGGTCGGCGCTGAGAATCGCGGCAATGTCACCTGCTACCTCGACGCCCTCTTCTTTGCCATGTTTGCAAAGCTTGACGCCTACGAATGCCTTCTCACGGGAGAAACCACCGACGAGCCGCATCGAAAGCTTGTGGTTCTCCTCCGTCTGTGGGTCGGTATGCTGCGATCGGGTGAATTGATCCATGTCGATACGGTAAATTCGTCTCTCTATCTGCCATCTATGAAATATTGCATGCATCATGGGTCTGTGTTTGGCTAACTCGCGGCGCTGTTATCTTATCTTGCACTTATGACTTGCAGATTCAGTTGATTCAAGAAACTCTGGCCGAATGCGGATGGCCTGATGCTGAACGGCTTGAACAGCAGGATACCTCCGAAGCGTTTGCTTTCCTTACCGAGACTCTCCATCTTCCATTACTCTCTCTGCGATCCGACTTGTATCACCAGGGTAAGAAGGATAAGGACGACCATAAAGTTGTCTATGAACGACTATTAAACCTTGCGGTTCCTCCTGACCCCGAAGGGAAAGGAATCAAGTTGGAGGATTGCCTTGAAGAATATTTCAATGCCCAGGTCGATGTGTTCAGAGACAGTATCGAGGAGAAGAGAGCCTCGATCAGTGAGCACCAGCTTGGTCCTTCTCCGCCCCAACGAACTCCGATGCGAATCATCACGGATGGCGTTGCTTCTCCGGCTTCTGACTCTATGACAGCATCACCCATGCCGATGTCTCCTGGCTTAGATGGCTACAACACCCCAACCGGCTCTTCCGCCGCCCTTGCCTCACCTCGAACGCGATCTATGAGTATCATCCAGCGAGTGACGGTTGATGGTCAAGGAAAAGTGACCTCATCTTCGGAGAATCTCACTATGCATCAGCAAGCCCTCAACGGGGGGTCAACTGTAGTCAAGGCCGTTACTATCCCGGCCTGGCAGTTCTTCCGCCTCATGCGTATGTCAATCGCCATGCTGTTCCATTGTTTTCTTCTTCTAAAGCTAATTCGATTTGTCCACAGCCTGGCACTCTGGAACCACTCCCAAGCCGAAGACCGACGCCGATCTGGCTGCTAGTTTCAACCAGCGCCCGGTCGTGGGAATCTGTTTGAAGCGGTACATCATGACCGAGCAGCATGTTCCGAAGCGACACAACACCTACGTCGATATCCCCGACACACTTCTGCTCCCGCACCTCCTTATGCGGGACGATGTGCAGGTTGAAGAGGATCAGAATCAGTTCAGTACCGACTATAAGCTAGTACTGCAGTCGGTCGTTTGCCATCGTGGCGATTCTGTGTTTAGTGGGCATTATGTCGCATTTGCACGTGTTGCGCCGAAGATGTTGACTGACAATCGCCGTGTTGACAATGACCCCCCTCCGGATTACGAAGAGGCACAATGGGTCAAGTTCGACGACCTTAACCTGGAACAGCGTGTTTCGCCAGTCGAAAACATTAAGGACGCCTTGAAGGAGGAAATGCCGTACTTATTGTTTTACCAGATTATCCCGAACGTCGACATTACATACTCGGGTGAGCCCAGTCCCACTGAGCCTCCTTCGTATGCCGACTCCAAAGCCACATCCCGCACCAACTTAGATTCGGTCACTAGCCTCAACACCTCCACCATTGCCATCAACACCGACCTTCTAGATCCTCAACCTCGGCCTATCAGCGGGTATTTCGATTCCATTATCCGAGCACGGTCTCCCAACGCGCCGAGTATCCGCTTCTCGGGTGAACTCGAACGTCCGTCCCGGAAAAGCCTAGACCTGGACGATCGGCGCCGCAGCTTATCGTCGCAGCGGCGCGTCCCCATAGACTCCCCCTTGGGATCCCCCCGGGGCATGCACACACCGGAGTCGCATTCGCCAAAGCTGGCGCCGATCCCGTCTGAGGAGAACACGGCGACACGCCTCAGCCGTGCGGCCTCGCGCTTTGCCAAGTCTGCCGCGGCAAAGAGCCGGCCGCAAAGCCAAGCCGGGGAGAACCGCATCAGCACGACCATCTCGAGGCTCACGCTTGGTCGGGCGAGCAGGGAGCTCCTTCGCGACCCGGTAGCTAGCACGGGGTCTCCGCATATGAACGCCACCACTCCCGGGCCCGTCGCGCCAGACTCTGGCGATAAAGAACCGCCGCCGCTGGATCTAGACGCCGCCTCCAAGGGCGGCGACACTCAGAAGCACGAGCACAAGCATGAGCATAAGCACAGCATCATACGCCACAAGTCTGTCAAGCACGGGGACAAGAAGGGGAAGAAGTCGAGTGACGGGAGCTCGTCGTCCCAGGATCGGGAATGTCTCGTCATGTAACCGAATCTGGTTCTTTTTTCTTTTCGGAGTCGGATGTTCCAGGGGTTGGGCCATACATAATAGAGGAACACAAATGCTTGATGGGAGTTGCGGTCTTTTGGCCGGTCTCGAGCATTATATTGGAAATTGGGCTTTCACGGGGGTGGTTTTCTCTTTGTTACCTCTTTTTGTTATAGATGGGGGGGGCTGCATTTTTATCCTGGAGTACTTACCCGGGCTCTTCCTCTTCTAGTTAGGACATTAGGTTCTCCTCATTCCGACTGGATATGTGGAATCGAGGCCGCGCGGTTGAAATTTTAATTTGGCATTACTCAAGTCTCGGTATGGCCTGAGTGAAAATTGGGTGAAGTTAGGGTTGGGGTTGGTAATGGTGATAATGCTTTCGAAGAGTTTGTACTGTATCTATGCTGGAATTTAATGAATGAAATGAATATGAATGCAATTTAGAATGATGAACATGAAATTTGACCTATTCATGAAGAGAGAATAGGATTTTAAGAGCCATATACGTGATAGTGTTTTCCCATTCCAGCCAGTGGTATACACCCCCTGAAAGTAGTCCCATGATGCAAACAGAGCATTGAGGGAAGACATAACAAAAATTGGATAAGAATAGCACAGAAAGAAAAGACACAGAATAGAAGTTCCCAGACAACAGAATTTACAGAACCCCCTAAACCCTACCCTAGTCCTCATCAGCCAGTTTATCCGCAACCATCCGAGCCGCGTTATTAATAACGCGCTCGGGCGGGCGGCTGGGGGACGGCGAGTCGGCGGGCTCGGCGGGGGACCCGAGGGCAGCCGAGCCAAGCCCCGAGAGCGAGCCATACGACGACACGCGGATGTGGACGTCGGCGGGGGTCATGGGCTGGGGCCCGGTGGCGCTGGGCGGGTTGGTGCTGCCGGGGATGTGGATGCGCTTGGCCTCGTTCTGGTAGGCGGCGGGGATGATCTCGATGATCTCGTCGCGCGGGAAGCGCAGGAACGGGATGTCCATGGCCGAGCAGTGCATCAGATAGGCGTACAGCACGCGCAGCACCGACTCGTGCGCGATGATCAGCAAGTCGTTCTCCTCGCGCTCGAGCTCGAGGATTATCGGCTCTAGGCGCACCGCGAGGTCGTGGTAGGACTGCAGCGAGGGTGTTAGTGTATGTTCAGGTGTGTGGGAAAACGAGAACAGGCGGAGAAAAGGAGAAGGGGGAGAACGACATACCTCGGCGCGGGGAAAGCGGTGGTGATACGGATCAATGTTGTGCTTCTCGGCTTCTTCTGGGTACTGCTGCTCGATGTCCGACATGGTCATGCGCTCGCACGCGCCCGGGTTGATCTGTGACATCTGCGAGCGCTGGCGCACCTTGTACCCCTGGTCGGCGAGGAACTGCGACGTCTGGATCGTGCGCAGCCGCGTCGACGTCCACACGGTCAGCGGGCGCAGCGGGGCCGTCGGAATCCCGCTGGCGATCGCGGCCGCGTGTTCGTCCTCGCGGTGGCTGATCAGCGTCTCGGTCATGCGGCGCGCAAACGCCACCCCCTCGTCGGTCAGCGGGGCATCGGCCTTGTACATCTCCTCGTTTTCGGTCACACCTGCGCGCACAAAGTACGTCGTGCGGAACTTGATGTGCAGGTTCGTCAGGTAGAACACGATGCGGTGGCTCAGGTAGTTGAAGCTGACGTTGTTGTAGAAGAACTTGCGGCCGGCGTTGATCATGCGTACGTAGTTCAGCTCCGGCTCCGCCATCTGCTCGAAGATCGGGATCTTCATCTCAATCCGCCGGAGGTAGAGTGTCGCGGCTTCGTCGGGGTTCATTCCCTCGAACTGGCACGTGGGATTGGTGAGTTATGGGCAAAAACATTCGGGGAATAAACGAGCTGTGTGGACTTACGTCTGGCGAAGAGATCTTGACATTACGGGCGTTCTCGCGGAGAATCCGCTCGTCGTCGACGTACGACTCGATGAAGAGGGTCTGAAATAGGGGTTAACATCAAACTAACCCTAACAAACGGGGCTGGTTGCTTTCCTACCTGAACATCATGCTTGCTGAACTCCTTCGCTAGGGCACGTCTTCCCGCAGCTGTCGAGTTCACGGCGTCATAGATGGCAACCTGACCATTTTCATGGTTCAGCCAGGAGTAAATGTCCTCGCGGCACTTCTTAAGGATTTTCTGTCTCAAGATGATCGAGGCGGGAGAGGCGTGGGGGAAGAAATAATCTTCCGGAACAGCGCCGCCAGCACCGACTGTGGCGCGACGGTAATCACCGAGGTGGAAAATGCGTGTCTTCACACCGAGCCTGAAAATTGCGATTAAAAGTGTCAGAGAGAAGATACCCCGCCTTCAACTTGAAATTTTGGGGATTTCTTACCATTGGAGATATCGGGACATCGACACACAGATGTGACTGGAAGCGAGGATAGAAGGAAGGAAAAAAGATGCATGGATTAGTAAGGGTTTAACCCACCAAGAGCTAAACAAGCTGCAACCGGATTTCTCCATTCACTCACGTCTTGCCCCGTGCAGGGAGACCAACCATGACAATGGCAATGCGCCCCGAATGGAACAGACGGCCAGACATGGTGCTGTAAAGCTGGGCCGGCGCCCGGTCCTGGTCGTCGGGGACATCGTGGATGCCGTCGAGGAAGGTCGAGCTCTTGCGGCGGTAACGCGGGGCGTTAACCGCGATTTCGGCGGTTCTACACGGAGGGGCACGGGTTAGCAAAATGCGCGGGGAAGTCATCTGTGAGTGTGCGAAGGAGCACTTACAAAAGGGTGTCCATGGCCGGTTAAGAGAGGGTTCTGCCCAGTGATCTCAAGACCATGGAAGAAGGAAAAGGACGAAGGAGGTATGCTTCTGAGAGGAAGACAAATTGACGCGGAAAGGTTAGAGAAGAAAAGAGGAAATGCCGGATGCTTCAGGTATAGCTGTTACAAACGGATCTATTTGGATTGACAGGGCTTGTCTGTGGGTGTAATAGTGAAAATATCGGTATGACGATGAGTGTTAGAGGGGAGAGAAAATTTCAGGTCTGGCCTGAGAGGCTCAGAGGAGTGTCTCAATATCTAGAGAGAGGAGAATGATTGATGATGGCCAGGAATTAAACTCGAGCTGTGAGGGTATGGAAGCTTG
Source organism: Knoxdaviesia proteae (assembly GCA_001510565.1). Classification (NCBI taxonomy): domain Eukaryota; kingdom Fungi; phylum Ascomycota; class Sordariomycetes; order Microascales; family Gondwanamycetaceae; genus Knoxdaviesia; species Knoxdaviesia proteae. Next base: position 203,996 of record LNGL01000047.1, read on the forward strand.
GTGTGTGGTATGTCTGGCACTGATGTCGTCTTGTAGAAAATTAAAACCAGGTAGTAAACGGAAAGAAAGAGGGTCTAGAATAGTCCCACGAAGATGAAGCATGAAAATGCCTATATATCTCATGCAAGTCCGAAGTGACACAGCCGGCACGGTTTGAAGCCGTAGAGATGTCCGGGTAGAGCCGGGATGGGGGGCGGGGGGGTATTTCAAGTTGGAGAGACTTGAAGCGAGGAGAGCTTGAAAAGTGGGTTTTCAGCGGTGGGATGCTGCTATATCTAGCTTAATAGAGAGATATATATCTGTAAGTCATTCCACATTCCCTTCTGCCGATGATGGTGAAGACTTGAAGATGTTAGATTTGGTATGGGAGGTATTTCTTAGAGAAACCAGGAAGCAAGCAGCAGAATCTGTATGACAAGCTGCATGTACCCACACAAGACCAAAAAAATATGAGAAGCTCCAGCGGGGCGGCGGATTGAGGCTTTGGAGATGGTTGTGGGTGCCGAAGAGGATCACCACGCACTGACTTTGATGAGGGAATCGCTTAGTGGCAGCGAATTGATTGGAATGAAGTTCCGAGCCAAGATTCAATGTGCAGACGGAAGCCGAGGATGACCCATGGCAGAGAAGCCAAGCTATGTACTGGGTACGTAGACTTAGGTCGAGACGCAGCCGTACTGTGAAGTATACAGTACAAGCCGCGGCGTTTGCTCTCGGAAGCACAACCTACCTCTCTCGTTGCTTCCTCTGTTGTTTGCATACGCTGTCTTCGAGATGTTATACTCACTCACTATGCACTCATATAACCGCTTCAACTCATCTCCTCTTTCTGCAATATCATCGCATGTTCATCTGTTCATCCGTTTCTTCACCCATTACCCCATCTTCACACGTGACGAACAGGTCTGCTGTGTGGGCAGCTGCCAGCAGCTGCAAGTAGCCGGCAACTGAGTCTCCACTAATCAGTTTGCACGTGACCTAGCTAGCTCCGAAAAAAACTCAACCTGCCGCGATTTTGAGAGGACGTAGACTTGCAGCATTTTCCGAACAGGACCAGCAAAAACTTTTTTTTTTGCTCCTTTCCAGCCTCAATAACATTTAACGACACCATCACCAAGATATCCATCATTCCTCGGCGATTGTCATCCTCGCCATCCCGTATTCTTCTCTTCTCCTTCTACCCTATAATATTTGTTTTCCTTGGGCGCGACGGAACGTTTCTCTGTTTCCACGTCACTCATTTAAACACATCACTCTCTCTTTGGTTTTCTCCTTTCTGTTCCGTCGCGAGCTGCCCCCTTCGATACCAGCTAACCACTGCTCGTGTTTTCCCATTCGTGCTTGTTTGTGTCACGACAATCCCATCCCTCTGCTCAAGTCGACATCTCTGAGCCTAGGATAACGCGTTCAATCTTCTCCCTCTCTCCTGTCTATAGCTGCTAGACTTCCCGTCTCTCACCACAATATCCACCATGTCCGGCATATTAGAATCTGTGCACTCGGCGCTGGCGGCGAACCCGCTGGCCGCCTCCCTCCACGATACTTTCTTGTCGTACAGAGACCGCAGAGCAACGCTCGGCCTACCGAACCCGGGAAGCATGGACAATATTTCCAAGGAGGTGTCTCGTGATGTTCTGGCCAATGGCTTCCTCTTCAACGGCCTCAAGGCCGACCTTACCAAGATATTCAGCATGAACCCGCTGTTCCAGGTGTCGCATCAGTTCGCCATGGGCGAGAACATGAACCCTTATGCCTTTGCTGCTTTGTATGGAACTGAGAAGGTATGTTACCAATTTCGTCGCGCCCTCGCTCGGCGCGCATATCTCGCCACGCCAGCTATGCCCGAGACCCGGCGCGCCCTCCGTGAGACCCGTGATGTTTCCCTGAATCGGTGCCTTGATCGTGCGAGCTAGCCATTGACCAATCGCTAACCACATCACGTTCACCCGCATCAGGTCTTCCTTCAAGCTCAGCTCGACAACGAGGGCCAATGCTCCGCTCGCTTCAACTACCGCTGGGTCGACGGCCTCGTCTCGAAGACTGCCTTCCAATCCGGCGGTGCCAGCCCTGGATCGATCTCCATCGACACTGATTATACCGGCTCCGACGCGTCGGGCTCCATTAAGATGCTCAATCCTTCAATCCTGAACGGCGGCCTTACCGGAATCGTCGTGGGCAGCTACCTCCAGTCCATAACCCCGAAGTTCGCTCTCGGATTTGAGACCATGTGGCAGCGACCAGCCATGAACCAGGGCCCCGAAACCGCCACCTCGCTGGCCTGCAAGTACAAGGCCGACGATTGGATTGCCACCACCCAGATCCACGCCCAGGGCATGCTGATGGCTACTTACTGGAAGCGCCTTTCCGACAAGGTGCAGGCTGGTGCTGACATGCAGCTCTCGCTGATGCCGAGCGGTGCTGGCCCGTTCGGCGGTCTCCGCAAAGAGGGTATCGCGACCGTCGGTCTGAAGTACTCTTTCCGCAAGTCGACCTTCCGCGCCCAGGTTGACTCCAGAGCCAAGCTGGGATGCGTGATCGATACCCAGATTGCTGGCCCCGTGGCCCTATCTTTCTCTGCTGATATCGACCACTTCTCGGTATGTGCTTAATCATCCATCTAATCTGCCACTTGTATGCATGTACTGACCGTCTATCCCTTTGAACAGCAGCAAGCCAAGCTCGGTGTTGGCATCACTGTCGAGTCGGGCTCGGAGGAACTCCAGGACCGCCACGAGCTCACTGGACTGCCTCTCCAGCCTCCCAGCATCCCCTTCTAAACGACTCGCTTGGGCGTCTGCATGAGGCATTCGATTGCATCGACTCTCTCGAACGGTGGCCCTCACCTTGATCGACATATAACGACAACTCTCTCCTCTCCTGCGTTTCCTGAACCGGGACCACACAGGGAAATACCACAGCACAAGCAGTGGGCGTGGCTGTCTTTATATAGATGATGACGGGTGATGTTGTCGTTGATTAGTTTGTGCTGCTAATTCCGATTAGTGGCCCCTTAGGGTGACTAGTTCCAGAGCTCACTTTTATTCCTCTCTTTTCTTTTTCTTTTCCATTGTTTTACTTATCCCCTTATACTATTTTTCTCTTTCACTATTCCCAGCTCTTCTCATGTCACTCTCTGGCCTACACATCCAACACGGACTTGGATATGCTTCAAACGACCATTCGGTATTGCTTCCCGTTGTCAACAGCCAAGGGGCGTAACGTTCAATCAACGCACCACTCCTTGTTACTTTCGACACAGGCTCGTGGGACCACGATGAAAGTCACACCAAAACCCTCAAAGCTCACACAAAAAAAAAACCAGACTCACACCAAAACCCGAGCCTCACTCACCTAGTGGTTGTGGTAAAATGAAGGCAAGGGACTTTTTTTTGGGGGGAAATCATTGTACATTATGTTCTCATCAGTTCGATGAAGGAGTGGAAAAAAAAGGTAAATGAGGTGAGGGAAATGTCTTGGTAATTCGGCACATATTGAGGGCCAATTCCTTCAGTGTTTAAAGATGTATAATCTTGTTGTATTTGGTTGGAATTTTGTTGGTACTTCTTCCTTTCCCATTCGCCCCTTCATCTTCGTTTCTCTGTCTCCTTTTCCCTGATTTGCTTGCCGTCTTTCTTGTAGGGTCACGATTCTTGTTTCTTGGTTCTCTTGCTTTTTTTGTCTTTTCCCGTTCACACACTCCTCCTGTCTTTCTCCGTTTCTCTGTTTCTTCTGATCTCTCTTCCCTCTCCACCCTCCCTCTAGTGTATGTATAAAAAGCGATTTAGATTTGGGGAATTTTAACTTGACGTGTTTCTTTTTTTTCATCCTTCCTCGATCTTCTTGTTTGTGTCTGGCTTTGTAATTGCTGTTAACAACTCCTTTGGTGGTGAGACTCATGTTTTCTGGGCTGTGCTCTGGGTGTTGCTATTTACGTGCAGTTGTTAACAACTACGATTTCTGCCGTGGTTGTGCCTCTGGGAGACGCGGCCCGGGTGGTGCAACCCTTTCGGTCGTCGGGGGTCCGGTAAGGGAGGGCGAGGGAAAACCCACAGACCCAGATGCACGCACACACCTTTCCTACGCACACGAATCTGGATTGGTGGGTGTCATCGGATACCAATCGCGCAGAGATCTGCCCCTCTCAATATCTCCCGACACCTGGATTTGCCCTGGGGCGAAAGCAAGGCACACTGTCAAATGCTGGGGAATGGCGCAGCAAGGTCCGTCAGGTCAGGAACACTCCTTGACAGACCTTGTTTTTGACATACCGTGGCCCAACGATGCGGAGGCGTCAGTGTCTCTGCATGATGAGCATGTTTGTTAAGTCGTTCACCCCATTCCGGTTTGGGTTCGGTACCTCATGACTGCATCTTTCAACGACGCTGTTGAAGAAGTGATGCGTCGGGCACATCTGCCGATGCCGTTGATTCCGGAAGGCCATGTCATTGTGACTTCTTGGGTATCCATTCAAACAAACCACGTCTTCAGCGGAGGTTAAAACGGAGCAGAAAAAGTCGGAATCTCAGGACAGCTGATTAGTATTCGCAAGAAAAGCCCGCTCTTTCGTGACTTGCTCTTCTTCCCTGAACACAATACACGGTGCGAACGCCACAATACCGGAGGTACTATGGAGGAGGTTCTCCCGAGAGAGGCTGACGACTACACGGCAAAGAATGGGGAGGGAGTTACACACACGCCTAAAGCCACACTCCTCTTTCGCACGCCCCCCGTTTGGATACACCGCCGTTTGTTGCCTGTTTGTTTGAATGAGTATCGTGGGCCCTACGGAAGATTCTGGATTAACTTGACATCTCGTGAGAAGCAGCGATATCACGAATCTCCCCTAATGCTGATTCGCTGCAACTGAAGGCAGGAGCATTAGGGCTTGACCTGACGGCTGTTCCTTCCACCTTTCTATGTGCAACCGCACATTTTCTTTCGTTTGCCACTAATTGGATTTTATCTCTTCTCTTTTATTTCCACCTTATCAATCTCCATGAAGCCCGGGGAAATGCCATCATTCTCCAGACTTGATCCATCTTCCACTCCTTTACCGGCTATATGGATTCTTACCCCGGATCAAATCGGTCTAAGCGCGAAGAATACCTACGAACACGAGCTTTTCTCCAGCCTCTTCTATTTCTCAATCTCACGAACAAGCCTCCATCTGCGGTTATTCCCATCCCGTGCCTGACGACAATAGCGAGGACGACGACAATGCCAGTAAAGAGGATGACGCCGACACTATATACATCTGGGATTTTATTGAACACACAATATATCCCCTTTACTCCGATTGGTATCATAGTGAATCCACATTGACTGGATAGAACCACTCACGGCCTCCATACGCTCTTCTCCGGCCTATGGTCATACAAATACTTGATGTAAGACACTAGCCAAACGAAAGCTGGGCGTTCTTTAGGACACTCGCGTAGTTTCACCAAGGCAGTATATTGCTCACTTCCTTGTAACTCTACATATGTACTGACGGCGAATATGCAGATTAATAATGGTGTGAGGCATGATGAGATGTTGATCGAACCTACATGGCAACGGCCGAAATAGTCACCGCCGGCTATATCACGCTGAGAATATACCCCCTATTTACACCATTCACCCGGTTATCAACAGCACCACCGGTCTGCCGTGTCTACGTCTGTCTTCTTCGTTTGATTTCTTTCATTACCCGGCCCGGTCAGAATCCCATCGAATCAGCAAATGATCTCAGATGAACCATTGTCTGTCTGAGCTTTTTTTCCTATGCAGTTGTCCGGGTTCACAGAATCAGACCTTGACCAGGAATCTCTTTTGAAGAGGTGAGACCTCTAGACTATCCTTGGTAGTTGTTCTCCTCCAGCTGCTATAGGACAGGACATTCATGTAATACCGTTCGTTTGGCTCGACCCGAAGAACCTTCGAGGTGCACTATACTAAGAGTTTCGGAATTGGAGTACTGACTCAATGCTATCTAGCTCTATCAGATTCTACAGCTACCTTCTTCTATCCAGAATCCAGAATGGCACCCTCTTCGGTCACCGTAATCTGAGCGCACTACCCAAATGCGCTCTCACGTACACTTTCTCACGCCTAAAAGCAACCAAGCCATCAATAGAAACCGGGAACTCTCACTTTGGCAATACTCCGCTCGTCCACGATATGCACTCTCATGTGAAGAGGCAACGCAAGCAAGCCTCCAAACGACGCCAAGAGAGAGCTCCCGGATAGCCGTTGACTGACGACGGGCATACGCCAACGTCATCTTCACCACGATGGTATCAGAACTGACGCTGATGAGGACTTGGGCCGGCGTTCCTGGCCGGCGTCTTTCCCCCACACTTCTCTTTCTCCCCGCAAATAGCTCCCGCTGAACACGTACGTACCTGACTCCACTGGCATCCCGGCTGAACTCTGACTGACTCTTATATGAAATTTCCCCAGGATCTGGCCCTGAGCAGTCCCGCGTCTGTTCGACAACCCTACTCAGATCAAAACGACACAAAGCTTTCCTCGCCCTGAACTACGGACACAAGGACACCCCTGAACCGGGGCTGATCTATATTGTGGTGCAATATGTGTTGTTTCCTCGAATTTGCTCTCTTCTTCTCTTCATTTATTTTATTCCATATTACCTGCCTATATTGAAGTCTCCGCAGAGCGTCGTAAGCGTACGCATATACCACATGTTCGATCAGACAACAACATGGTGGTACTGGAATCAGTTACAAGCTTTCAGGGCGTTGCGTGTAAGTGTATGTCTGTGGCGGCGGTGGCTCTCGTGGAGGGAGAGAGAAAAGAGTATATAATACCCAACTCTCAACCTCGAAAGTTACCCATCGACACAGGACATCATCCTTCTTTCTTTCTTCAACCCAGGATAGCACGGCCGGATCCGCTTCATCAACCAATACCTTGACAGCAGGCAAACAAAAAGAAAACACACAGTCCACACTCCTGTGACATTCATTTTTCAAAATGGCTACCCGATTCCTTCTCACTCTTCTCCTGATCACCCCCAATGTCTTGGGTCTCGCTATCCCCGATGCCGGCCTGAACGAGGTCGCCAACATCCAGGACCGCGATATTGCCTATGTAAGTGGTGCTAATCCATGATAGACTCTCTCACTCCTGTATTTCGCATCAGAGTGAACTAACATAAAATGTCTTCTTTCGTTTAGGGCGGCGAGGGTTTCGACTTCTCCAAGCGCGAGGTTCAGGAGGCAATTGAGATCATCGCCCGTGCTGAGGCTGATGCCGAAGAGGATGTTGGCGAGGACAAGGGCTTTAAGGCCCCCTTCAAGAAGGCTCCCTTCAAGGCTCCTTTTAAGAAGGCCCCCTTCGGAAAGGCCCCTCCCTCGCTCAAGGCCCCGACTAAGAAGGGCCCGACTCCCCCGACCTTCAAGGCTCCCACCCCTCCCGCTTTCAAGGCTCCGACTAAGACCGCCCCTCCGGCCTTGAAGGAGCCCGCTAAGAAAGCCCCTGGCCGTAGCCGCCCTGAGCGCCCTGCCGACGAGGATGCTGATGCTGATGCTGATGCCGAGCCCGAAATTATCGCCCGCGCTGAGGAGGATGCTGGCGAGGATGTTGGCGAGGATAAGGGATTCAAGGCCCCCTTCGGAAAGGCCCCCTTCGGAAAGGCCCCTTTCAAGGCCCCCTTCAAGGCCCCTACTCCTCCGGCCTTCAAGGCCCCAACTCCTCCGGCCTTCAAGGCCCCTACTCCTCCAGCCTTCAAGGCCCCTACTCCTCCGGCCTTCAAGGCCCCTACTGCTCCGGTCTTCAAGGCCCCTACTCCTCCAGCCTTCAAGGCCCCTACTCCTCCGGCCTTCAAGGCCCCTACTGCTCCAGCCTTCAAGGCCCCTACTCCTACAGCCTTCAAGGCCCCGACTCCTACGGCTTTCAAGGCCCCGACTAAGACCGCCCCGCCCGCCCTCAAGGAGCCCGCTAAGAAGGCTCCGGGCCGTGGACGCCCCGTGGGACCCCTCGATGAGGAGGCTGATGTGGAGCCTGAGATTGCCGCCCGTGCTGAGGAGGATGTTGGTGAGGACAAGGGATTCAAGGCTCCCTTCAAGGCTCCCTTCAAGGCTCCTTTTAAGAAGGCCCCCTTTGGAAAGGCCCCTCCCTCGTTCAAGGCTCCTACTAAGAAGGGCCCGGCTCCCCCGACCTTCAAGGCTCCTACCCCTCCCGCTTTCAAGGCTCCGACTAAGACCGCCCCTCCGGCCCTAAAGGCTCCCACCAAGAGCGCCCCCCCCGCCCTGAAGGAGCCCGCTAAGAAGGCTCCGGGCCGTGGCCGCCCCGTGGGACCCCTCGATGAGGAGGCTGATGCGGAGCCTGAGATTGCCGCCCGTGCTGAGGAGGATGTTGGTGAGGACAAGGGATTCAAGGCCCCATTCAAGAAGGCTCCCTTCAAGGCCCCCTTCAAGAAGGCCCCGTTCGGAAAGGCTCCCCCCTCGTTCAAGGCCCCCACCAAGAAGGGTCCGGCTCCTCCTTCGTTCAAGGCTCCGGCCAAGAAGGGCCCTTCCCGGAAGAAGGGTCCTCTCGATGACTCCGAGACTGCTTAAGCGGTGACACCTCCTGGATCATTCGAGACCAGAAAAAGGAAATGAAAGCAGCTGGATGTCTCTGGAATGAGACTTCTGGTGAGCTCTCCTTTTTTCTTTTTCCTTCTTTTCTTAAAGAAAAAAAGTTATGAAGATCGCTCTCGACGAACCATCCTCAGAGAAAGTCTATATATGGTTCACCCCTAGCTAACAGACGAGCTTCGCCGACACTAACTCTTCATCACCCCTTCCGTGTTTGATTATGTCTGTTTTCTTCTCTCATGCACTTCATTTGTCTGGGGTTTTTATTTTTATTTTTATTTTTTGGTACTGTGAAGTTAGGACCAGGCTGTGTGTCGATCAAACCTATATGGAAAAAATAATTATTTCTTTTGAAATTAAACCCACCCTCTAAAAAATAAGCCCAAAGCCCTTCCTTATTCGATTCGATATCTCTCCTTTATAAGAGCTCTTTTATCATTTCCTACTTGGTGGGCTGGATAGGCTTTGGTGATCATGAATTTACATGTACTTCTTAGGGACTTGCACTTTGTGATGTTGCTGTGACTTCATAGACTTTGGATGGGATCCAGATACCGTGGAGACTTATCTCAGATGCTAGACATGGAAGTGTCAACCCTAACCCAGACAATATATTGGACTGTATCCTGCTAGGGGCCGTTCAACTCCCCGTTTAGACCTGAGTTTGGCATATTTAGTAGTAGCACCGAAACCGTTATTCTTCACCTTCCTAAGATGGCCTGACGATAACAAAGCACCTAGGACAGGTATATAGCAGGGACCTATGATGTTTGCTTATTGATATCCGTGGTGTCTCTATATTAGGGAATGCAACCAACGGTTACAAATGCCATAGATGTTAGGTAGAAAGACGAAGTTTTCATAACATGTGATTTACAAAGGCGGCCAGTAGACGAGGAGCATTCTATGGTTCTGGATCATGAGGCTAGAGAGGCAAGATGCAGTTAGTTAGTATACCGGGCCGACGATGCTGGAGACTAGCTCCATCCCTGGTGAATACGACGCTGTCGATCGAGAGGAGATTTCAGACGGCCGGAAGGAGGATATCCGGGGGGATTGTCTATTTGCGGAATGACCCCATCGGGTGGCCTGCTGGTGGTAGTCTTGGGGAGTCCTGCAGCTGGAGGCTAGACTTGGAGGTGTCTTCTCGAAACTTTTGGGGCTGTTGAAACATGACAGAGGTTGAAGGGTATGGTGCAGGGTGTGATTTCGGATGTAATAAGAAATTGCGGACTGGGGCATGGGCAGATAACGGCGGAAAAAAAAAAAGAGACAGTGGAAGCGGACGTATGGTCGATGGTGCGGGCCAACATAGCTTCCAGGCTTTCTGTCGACTATATTTTCGTCGTTCGTCCAACACCCGGAGAGAAGGGATCAAGATCCGAGATGATAGGGTTGCATATCCCCGCAATCTGCAACCATGGACGGGGGAGGTTCTTCGGCCGGGGGGTTCAAGTGTGGATCTGAGCTTCGGCGGAGTGTTGTGGTGGTGGCGGTGGTGGAGATTGTATTTTCGGAGGGTGGATCTCCGATGCAACATTTTCTAGTGAATGGTTGTCCCAATTCGGGTGTGTGCATGCTGTACCAAGTTCGAAAGGAGAGTGACCGTGCAGTTTCGACTCAACTCTAACGAGCCATCGAGATCTGTTCTTTACCCCAAATCTGAACATTAAGCGTCACATGGCTGGAGTTGGAGAGCCTTGGAGGACCCGGCTGTAGAAGGCCGGAGAAGCTCCGGTGCATCGGAACGCTGGACCGGAAGGACATCGGAAGGTTTGGTCAGATGGAGTTGGAAGCCTGGTGGACCAGTTTTGACATCACCTATCTCCAAGCCAAGCCTCTCTGTAGTCACCCTGGGTTCCTCAAAGGCGTGACCCGGAAGAGAACGCTGACGGGGTCTGAGAGTGTTGAAGATTCCGGGTTTACTAAGAGCTTGTCTCAACGAAAGGATTTGGTTGAAAAAATATAGAGCAAAGATGGAGTAAGACCAGTAATAAACGTATGAGGTTCATGAAGTTGAAAATGGAGTGAAGGATGTGGTTGACGATATGTTTCACCGGTGTATATAGTTGAAAAATTGCAAGTTCACTGTTTGTACGGCAGGAGAAAATCCAGGGAAGGAGCGAAGGACAGGCCGGTGACGTAGCCCTTTCCCCGCTGAAATCTCGGGACTTTTCCGGCGCACAAAAGAAATGTGAAAGCTTCTATGTAATCATTCGTTTCATAAATTCAACTTCAAGGTTAACCTCGTTTATGGTGATGAACCAACTGAACGCTCCTTAACCACTTTTTTTTTCTTTTCTTTTCTGTTTAACAAGTAAAGAATTACACCAAGCCCCGAGCCTTTAGCACATCACCAAAGGCCTGGTCTAGAATCTGCAGACCTTCGGCAATCTCCTCCTCACTGACGGTAACCGGCGGAGCCAAGCGGAAGACACCGCCCATGCCGGGAAGATTGACAACGTTGCACGACAAGCCGATATCCATGGCGCGGTCGGAGACGGCCTGGCCCAGCTCCGGGCCGGGGGCCTTGGAGGCGCGGTCGGAAATGATCTCGATGCCCTGTAGCAGGCCGCGGCCGCGCACATCGCCGATGCACCAGTACTTCTGCTGCAGCTTGAGCAGGCCGGCGCGCAGCTGGGCGCCACGTTCGGCGGCGCGGGCGCAGTAGTTATCGCGGGTGACGATGTCCAGCGCCACGACGCCGACGGAGGCCGTCAGCGGGTCGTTGAGGTGGGTGGTCAGCCACAGGAAGCCGGCGGCGCGGCAGCCGCGGTCGATCTCGGCGGTGGTGGTGACCGAGGCCAGCGGCAGGCCGCAGCCGAGGGTCTTGCTGAGGGCCAGGATGTCGGGCACGACGCCGTGGTGCTCGAAGGCGAACATCTTGCCGGTGCGGCTGACGCCGGTCTGCGCCTCGTCGAGGATCAGCAGCATGCCGCGCTTCTTGCACTCGGCGCTCATGCGCGCCAGGTAGCCGTCCGGCAGGTCGAGAATGCCGCCGGTTGACAGAATCGGCTCCATGATCAGCGCCGCCAGCGACCCGACGCTCTGGCGGTCGACCATGTCCCAGCCGAAAGCCACCTCGGTCTCCCAGTCCCAGGTGCCGGTGGGCGTGCGGAACACCGAGCGGTAGGCGTACGGCGCCGGGAAGGCGATCTGGCCGGGAATAGTGGGACCGCCGTTCCTGCGGCCGGCCGAGTAAGTGGCGGCGCCGGCGGCGCCGGTCAGGCCGTGGTAGCTGGACGAGAAGGCCACGATCTCAAACTTGCCGGTGTACATCTTGGCCATCTTGATGGCGGCCTCGGTGCTCTCGGAGCCGGTGTTGAGGAAGAACGACTTTTCCAGCGGCGCCGGCAGCACCGACGCCAGCTTCTCAGCGAGCGCCACCACCGGCTCGGTGATCATGTTGCTGAGGAGATGGTCGAGGTTGGCCACGTACTTCTGCACCACCTGCACGATCTCCGGATGCGAATGGCCGAGCAGCGAGCTCATCTGGCCGGACGTAAAGTCCAGGATCGACCGGCCGGTGGAATCATAGAGCCGGGTGCCCTGGGCCTTGGTGATGACCACGGGGGAAAAGGGGACTCCGGTGTACACCAGGTGCTTGTCGGCTCTTTCGAAAAAGGCCGTGGTGGCGTTATCGGTGTTATTTGACAAGGACCCCATGGTGAGTGTGGTGTGGCTCTTTTTGCAGGGAGATATGCAGACAGAAGAAGCAGAAGAGAGATGAAGAAGAAGATGTGGTCTTCTTTCTGCTCACTTTACAAAAAGCTCTCACACACACACTGACTCTAGGTAATATAGAGAAGAGACCAGAAAAATGCCTCGGGAAGTTGCAATCCTTCGATTCAGTGATAATCAACATGTTCGTGCATGTTATGTTGGGCTGCCGGGCAGCAGAAGCCGAAAAGGGGGCGATAGCCTAAGGCTGGCCGCGGGAAGTCGGCCCCACTCTGCTCCGCGGGAAACATTTCCAACCTCGCCGGGGACTAGGCGCCGAAGAAGAAAGCTAGTATGTGAGGCAAAACAAAAAAAACAAAAAACAAAAAAAAAAAAGAACAAAATTTTCGGGACTAACAGTGGCCTCGACTTTCAATAATAGATCTGGGCAGGCCGTTATCGCATCGTCTCATTCCTCGTTGCCCCCAGCATTAACTGATAGCGGGAGTCGAAGGATGTCCAGTATATGTGCACTAGAATCCCTGTCCGACGCGGCCGGACCTCGTGCGGAAGACCAGGGGGACATGTGGCGGCAACTCTATGTATAGAGTAATGTATCTTTGTACGTGATGTCACAACTTCCGTCCTGACAAAGCTGTCTTCGCATCCTTCCCGGCCCAACGCCCGCCGAATAAGCTCCCGAGCATTCTCCTTCTCCACCAGCCGAGGGGTCCAGTAACACCGAGAGAGAAAAGGAGATGGTGTGTGTCAGGCCAAAGTCGGCGAGGTTGGAGCTTTCGGGGGTTGGAGCAAAGGATAGCAAAACCTAATCAACGAGGTATCCAAGAAAAGAATAGGAGAGAGATGCAATGCACGCACATACACACATGCCCCTGGGTCATTCTGCTCTCCGGTCTCTTATAGTTACATGTTTGAATGTACTGCTCTGCTTCATACCTTGTCACGGGCACGGATAAGACAGCTTTTCAGACTTGACAGCTAACCCCGTAGGTACAGCACTGTCGCAGACTCGCAGTGAAAGTACATGTAACCAAAGATCGTCACATCCGTACCCTCGCCCCCCTTCTGCATAGATGCCCAATATAGTTTACGGACACGCGAACACCTCGTTAATGCGATATTCAGTTATCCAGTCTTTCCCTTGGCAGCTTGGCTGCACCTGCCGCCTCAACTTGAACCCTTTTTTGCTGGTGAAATAAAGGGGGCCAAAAAGTCTTCCCCGGAGAATGATTTTTTTCTCCTTTTCCCCATCCTATTTTCCGCCATATCGTTCTTCCATGAGCCAGAAACCATCACCTTCGTCGGAAATCGACATGAAGAAAACGGATGAGCCATGATTTGTTTCTTTTTTGCCTTGATTTCTCCGTTTGCGTTGTCCCAAACTTCATTCGTTCCTGACACGAGAAACTTCCGGAAATCTCACGATATATCGAGAATATATTGCATAAGGAGACCGACCAGACTTCAGGAAAACCTGGTGGGCTGTAGTACATCGAACTCCTTCAACATGTTTCACGCAGCAATAGAACAAACAAATACAAGAACGAGGACCAAAACGAAGAAAAAGTATACACAAGACTTCCACCCAGGCCCCCTCCCCCTTGGAAATACCCCAAAACTAGTACACGTACTGATTTGATTGTTAGTCATGCTATCCGACCTTCGAAGCTTCAAAGCAGCAGCAGACAGAGCGGGGTTCTTATCGCTTACCTTGAAGTACTTGTTATCCCAGTCAGTCTCGTCCAGGAAAGCCTTCTCCTGCGCACGCAACTGATCGGCCTCGGAACCGTTATGGAACTCGGCGCGCGACCGGTTGCGAACCCAGAAGACCACGTATATTCCAACCAGGCACACCACCTGCAATGCCAGACAGAAGAACATCATGCCGATACCGAGCGGGTATTGGGGAGCCTGGTACGACTTGAAGAAGAACGGGCCGACGAAGTTTCCGAGACAGTATCCGATGAGGAGCATGGCGTTGGTGGTGATCTTCTTAGTGTGGCCCGCCGTGTTGGCCGTGGCCACCGACATGGACAGCGTCCATGTGGCCGTGTAGGCGAACGAGATCCAGAGGCAGACCAGGCGGCCATACGACTTGGATTCGTCAATGGTCTTAAGCCCAATCAAACCGACAAGGAATGGCACGAGACAGCCGATCATGATGATAATACGCGTGTTCGGGAACCGGGATGCAGCCCAGCTGTGACAGGTGTCAGTACGTCACCATTGATGATTGTGAAAAGAGGAGAGAAAATCAAAGGCTTACCAGGCAAGTGGGCACATGATAAACTGGACTCCTCCCGACGGCATCTGGATCAGAGTTGTCTGTAGGGTCGAGAAGCCCATGCCCTTGATGATCAATCCTTGGAACTATAACAAGTGTGAAATCTCAGGATTAGCAAGAGAGATGCCCCGAACCAGGCTTGGAAGACGGAAAACTTCTTACCGAGGTAAGTCCTCCATTGGGAGAGTTGCTAGCCACGGCGAACAGAAAAAGAAGCCAAGTCTTGATATCAAGCATGGCCTCGCGGAACTGTGGCCACTTGAACTTGCGGTTCTCCAAGCCAGTGCCGTTGGCGCGGATATGATCGATGACAATAGTGCGTTCATGCTCGCTCAGGAACTTGGCCTTCAGCGGGGTGCCGGGCAGGAAGAAGAAGATGAGAACGCCCCAGCAGAAGGTAACTGCACCCCAGAAGAGAAACAGAAGCCGCCAGCTGGCAATGGACGACTGGATGTGGCCGAGGCCAAAGCTGGAGATGCCGGAGATGACGTAGCCGAGACCGGCCGCGCCGATCCAGATGCCCATGCGCAGCGGCTGCTCCTCGCGGCGGTAGTACATGGAGAAGATCAGCATGGTGCCGGGGTTGATGGAGGCTTCGAACACGCCGAGGAAGGTTCGGCAGGCTGCCATTCCCGCGAAGTTTTGCACGGCGCCGTGGCACATGAGCACGCCGCCCCAGATGATGACCTATGACATGTTAATACACACACAGACACGCAGACACACACACACACGCGCGCGGCCGAAATAAAAGAGAAGGATAAGACAGAAAGAAAACAAATACAGTCACATACCGTGCTGGCCATGAACAGGTGGATGGGCAACTTCTGCAGCAAGACGTTTGTCGGGAACTCCCACACCAGGTATCCGAGATAGAAGATGGCTCCGACCCACGAGTACTGATCGCCGTGCAGGCCCAGATCCTCGCGGGCGCCGAACACGGCCGCATAGCCCAGCGTGGTCTTGTCGATCGACTGCAGCGCGTAGGTGATGCACAGAATGGGCATCAACCGCAGGTCAATCTTCCAGAGCAGCTTGCGCATGACATGCGGGTCGATGACTTCGGCCTCGGCCTCGTGCAGGTACCGCAGAACATCGCCACCGCCTTCTTCCGACACTGAGCCGGTACTGGTTTCCACCTTGGAGTCTGCGTAAGCGGCCATGTCTTTGCCGTCTGCTTTGGTGGCGGTCATGATGAAGCAACGTTTGTTTGTCAGTCAGTCAGGCAAAGGTTGAGAGGACTAGGTAGTTCAGATGAAGGGAAGGACGGTGATGAAGATGAAAGCAGAACCTATCGAAAGGCTGTCAGAAGGAAGAAGGAAGAAGAAGAAGTGAGGCCTTGCTTCAGAAACGACACTGCATGGAAATCAAAAGATGGGTGGTGGTGACCATCTTCATTCATATAAGCAACGAAGAGTTGAAGCAAATCGGCCGTTGTTTATTAGCTTGGCCGGCGTTTGCTCAGTCGCGATAGCCAGAAACCCTAAACAGACAATAATCCAGTGGTTCTCTCAGACCACATCGAAAAAGAACAAGTGTGATCATAGGCAGATCGTTATCTAAGTTATCTCTCCAAAAGCCACAGATACAGCCAGAGGCAAAGGCACAGAGACGAAAAGCCGGATCCTATTCCTATCTCTTAGTATTTCCCGGGATACTTCCAATATCGAAGTGGAGTCTTTGGGAAAGGCCGCGGGCCGCGGAGTGGTTGGCCGAGGGCAAAAAGGGAACCGGCAGGGTTGGGACCCACTTTAAGGCCCGATATTCCCGGGAGGCGGCCGATAAGGAACGGATTGCGGGCTAAGGATGATTTTACGGCCTGAGGATTGGGGCGGGCTAGGGAGGACTGAATATTGAGCCTAGTGGGCGAGATACTTGGGATATGGCAGGAAAACTTCCTTGTCAGGATATATCAAAGAGTTGTCGTCTCAATAATCCCAGCCACCAGCACCACCATCACGCATTTATTCCAGCGGAACATCATTTCCATCCCACTCAAGCCTGTCTGTCTCTGACCCTAACCCTTTAGCGAGGAAAAAAAATGGACTCTCACCCGTACCAGAAGCTGCCCATTGACGAGAGAGTCAAGCGGGTGCTGAAATCCACGCCGCTGATCGATGGACACAACGACCTCCCGCAGCAGCCGCGAGCCTGCTTCCATGGCAAGATTCACAATAACCCCAAGTTCGACCTGGCGAAAGGGTTTGAGCGGGGCATGACCGACATTCCCCGGCTGCGAGAGGGCGCAGTCGGCGGCCAGTTTTGGTCTGTGTGCGTGCCGTGCATCCGCTCCGCCGAGAACTTCTCCACCGCCGAGTACTCGGACATGGCGCGGGACGCCATTGAGCAGATCGATATGACGCTGCGGCTCGTCGAATCGTACCCGGACACGTTCCAGCTGGTCAATGGGCCCGACGAGGTGAAGCCCATCTACGCGGCCGGTAAGATCGCCTGCTCGATCGGCATCGAGGGCCTGCATATGGCGGGAAACAGCATCGGTATTGTCCGGGCGTTTTACCGGTTAGGCGTTCGCTACGTAGGTTTCTTGCCTGTCATGCCCTGAATGGATACATACATAGTACACATGCCACGCCGACGTTATTGCTCACAATTTATGACTGGATACGCAGTGCACTCTCACCCATGTGTGCAACAATGCGTTTGCCGACAGTTCCACTTCCAAGGTCGGGCCGGTACACGGCGGCCTGTCCAAGCTTGGACGGTCAGTGGTGGTTGAGATGAACCGGCTAGGTTAGTTTGTTACTGTTCTGTTTACTGTGCTCGACTGTGCGTACAAATGTCTAACAACTCCCAAGGAATGATTGTCGACATCTCGCACGTTTCCGCCGACGCGGCGCGCCAGACGCTCAAGCTCACGCGTGCACCCGTGATGTTCTCCCACTCCAACGTGCAAGCCAAGTTCGACTGCGCGCGAAACATCCCCGACGACGTGCTCGACATGGTGCCGGGCAACGGCGGCATCGTCATGGTCACCTTCGTGCCGGAACACCTGGCCGGCCGGCGCAGCGACGCCACCATGGACATGCTGCTCGACCACCTGTTCTACGTGGCCGAGCGCATCGGCTGGGACCACGTCGGGCTCGGGTCGGACTTTGACGGCATCGCCTCGGTCATCCCCGGCCTGGAGGACGTCAAGTGCTACCCGCACCTGCTCACGGCCATCCTCGACCGCGGCGCCTCTGAGGCCCAGCTGGCCAAGGTTGCCGGCGAGAACATCCTGCGGGTCTGGCGCGGCGTCGAAGCCACGCGCGACCAGATGAAGGCCGAGGGCGTGCTGCCGGTTGAGGACGTGTGGGAAGACCGGACGTGGTGGCGGTACGATGGATACTATCAGATGCCCGACCCGGACCCGGAAGACAAGCTGGGGCTGGATTGGTATGGGGTGAAGCCGCCGGTGGAAGGCCTGTATCATGAATCGGCGGGGGGAGGCAAAGAGTGAACCAGAGCGAAATTTGTATGTAGAAATCGAGGTCCGTTCGAAGCCTTCTAGAAACGAAAATAGAAGCTTAGTGTATTCTAGAAAAGAAAAATAGAAGCTTTCAAGTTCAGCTAGAGCAAGTAAACAAACGGGAAGGAACCCCCTTTCGAACCTCTTATCTCCGGAGCTTACATAATGGCTCAAACGCCGGGTCTTCTCTTTCTTATCAGCAGAGTTTCCTGCAATTCTGTGGCAAACGGCAACATTTCACTCCTCCATCATCAACAACCCGAAAATGGCCTGCACAGCACCCTTTCTCTCTTTCCCTCGCTCTTTCTCTCCCTCTCCCTTCTCCATTCCTTGAATCATCTCGTCCTCCCCGTCTCACTGAATCATGCAGCGTCCCCCTCTTCCGCCTCCTCCGCCTTCTCCTTCTCCGTCTTCAACCCGGCCGTACCGATCCCATTCCAAGCCCGCATGCATCCCGTGCCGCCGCCGCAAATCCCGGTGCCGGGTTGAGTCGCCCTCGTCGCCGTGCCTGATGTGCCAGGTGCACACGACTGAGTGTGTGTTTCCCGGCAATCACTCCCCAGCCATCATGGCCGGGCTCCCCCGGAGCCGGCTGCAGTCGCCGGCGTCACGTGTCCATGACCACACCCGATCGCCGTCGGTTGTGCGCAGGATGCTATTGCACGCGGCGAGCAGTCCGGATCCGACTACGTCGACGGCCGCCACGCTGGTGTCGATATCCCGGAACACACAGCCCCCTCCTTCGCTGCGTCCTCCGCCTCGTCGCTACGGCGAGCCAGCCAGTGTTGGGGGTCCGGCTCACTCCATGGATGTCGAGAAGGACGACGACACTGCGACCCCTGCGCCGCGGCCCCGGCCAGCCGGGCCTGGCATGGCGCCGCCGCGGCCGCCATCGACGCCGGGGCCTTCGCTGCACTCCGGGACCACCGATACGCCCATGTCGCTGGATGTTGCCGAGGACGACAACGCCCACATCATCGGCCCGGATGTTATGGACGACAGCCAGGTTGTGGCTGATTACCTGTCGCTGGTCCATCCGACGTCGGGCATGTTGCGGCTCATCCGCCCGCAGCCCGGGGCGCGCTCGGGGGCTGTGGTGTTCACGAAAGTGCGCAGACAACCCCTCGGCGTGTCGGCACAGGCTTCGCCGTCGGCGGCCAAGCTGCAAATCATCGAGAAGTTGTTAGAGCCGTGGTCGCGCCATCTTCTGGACGTGTAAGGAACCCCAGTCTCCATTTGTTGTGCCCCTTTGAGGCAGTCCGGAGCCCGCCTGTCCTAACCCCCCGCCCTCCAGATTTTTCCAGAAGCAAAATCTGTGTTTACCCGTGCTCGACCAGCAAACGTTTGAAACGCAAATGGCCGACGCCAAAGACGGAATCTCCCCGGCTCTGCTCTGCTGCATGTACGCCCACAGCCTGACGTACTGGCGGCACGACGCCATCTTGGCCCGCGCCCACTGTCCAGACTCGCGGTTCGTGTGGAACCTGGCGAACGACGCGCTGTACTCAGAACTGCATCTGTCACCCAGCATTTCCACCATCATTGCCATTCTGCTGAACATTGGCGGGAGGCCGACAACGTCCATGGTTGGCAATGGCGTCCAGCTGGGATCGGCGGTGTCGTTGGCTCACTCGATGGGGCTGAACTACAATCCGCTGGGGTGGAATATCCCCGAGACCGAGAAGCAGATGCGGATGAAGATATGGTGGACACTGTCTGTCCACGACAGCTGGTGAGAAGTCCCCTATTGGAGCCCCAAACACAGCAATGCTGACCGGCATTCTCGTTTCTCTCTATTACAGGCTTAGTCTGGCGCATGGGACGCCGCCTCATATCCGGCGGGCCCAGCAAAATATCCCCCCGCCGTCTCTGGAGTATCTCGGGGTGAGCAATGAATCAACCGGCCGGAATCGGGGGGCGGCCGAGATCTTTATAGCTTTGTACAGTCTGTCGGAACTACTCTACCACTACTTGGAAAGCATATTTCTTCTGTCCGGGAGCAGCAGCAGCCTTAGCCGAGGAATGACGATGGCACAACAACAGCAGCAGCAACAGCGCCCAGGGTCACAGCCCGACGACACTGAGCCGCCACTCCCGGGCCACCACCGGCCTACGCGCGACCTCGACATGTGGATCGACTCGCTCTCGGCGCCGTGCCGGCACATTGTGGTCCGCGGAACCGATCTGGGAGCGCCGGGGGCCGCCAATCTCCGACTGGCGTACCTGACGATCCGGCTGTTGACGCAGCGGATCGAGCTGAGCGGCGGCCGCGACGAAGCGCAGTCGAACCCGGGCTGGCTCAGCCACCGCTACACGCAGGCGCGGCGGACGGCGGAGGACATCATCATGTTCACGCAGGAGCTGACGGCGGCGCAGGTGGGCGACTTCTGGCTGCCCGGGTCGGCGTTTACGTTTTCGTCGACGGTCACGTTCCTGCTGCGCTGTGCGGTGGAGATTGACGATGCGTCATCCGCGGCCGGGCTGTCGCAGAGCACGTCGCTGCGCATGGCGAACGACCTGCTGTGTCTGCTGCGCGAGCACCGCGAGATGTCCGGCTGGGACCTGGGCGATATCTGCCTGGGCCAGCACACCGATGTAGTGGAAAAGCTGCTGTCGACGCCGGCGCCCGGGGGGTCCAGCACGGAGGCCGAGAAGGCGCGGCAGGAGGCCATTGCGCAGGAGATGCAGCAGATTCTGATGGACCCTTCGGCGTTTGACCCGTTGTTTGGCAGTCTCTGGGACCCGATTGATTCGGGGTATATGTAGGTTGACTCACCGGTGTGGCGTTACTTGGATCTCTAATCATGTACTTGAACCTTGTATACACAATCCTGTACATATTCTCTCCATGTCTGATGGATACATGTGTCTCTCGCGACATTGAACTGCGTTTGCTTCGAGAGAATTCCTGTTGGAAGCGGGCAACTCAAACCCTAAGGTCAACAACTATTAGGGTTTAGCCGACCTTGGCGATGAGATTTGTCCCAAAGACCCTGGTGGTCTTTGCGTCAACTGGGGGCGACACTTATCCCGGCTGATTGTCCTTCTAAGAGTGTCTTTGCAGTTACTTCTCCATTGCTTCGTCGGTCTCCCCCACCAACGGACCTGTGAAGCTGGGTTCGACTTCCTGGGGCACAACCAGATGAACCAGGGCTGTGAAGAATCAACAGGCATGTTCTTGTGGACCCCGATGCTACCTACTTGTCGATGCCTGATTTTTATACTAACCCTCCCAGATCTAGTTCCAGAAGCCTCGGCTCCGCACTCTCGCTTCGCCGTACCCCCGCCGGTTTGGGGTTTCAGACCGGCCCATGGATGAGGATACTCCACTCCAACAGTTGGAGATGTGTTGGAGAATCGGAGTTAACATCGACGGTGGAGACTCGGGATATCCGGACCGACCTGCTTTGATTAAACCTCCCAGATCCAGTTCCAGAAGCCTCGGCTCCGCACTCTCACTTCGCCGTACCCCCGCCGGTTTGGGGCTTCAGACCGGCTTGTGGGTGGGGATACTCCAGGAGTTGGAGTTATGTTGGAGAATTAGAGTTGACATCGACGGTGGAGACTCGGAATATCCGGACCGATCTGCTCTGATATGTACAGCTTCGACGCCGAGACACCCAACGTTCCGAGTCCCTTGGCGTGCAACATCGGGCTTCACTTGGTACGCTTGATGCGTTTGCTCAAGCCATGAACCTGAGACAGATTGCTCTTCTTGCTTCACGGCTACAGCACATACCTCGGGGCCCTGTCTCTGGGGCCAGTCCAGTTGCCACGCGCTTGACACAATATGTCGGCTGGAGGTTGGAAAAGGAGGAGGCCGGCATTGTGGGCTGAGCATCCGGCTGCGACTCCTCGAAGACACAAGAGGCGTGCATCGAGGAGGGGAGTGAGATACGCTTTCTCGACGCCGGAGACACGAGACGAACTGGCCGGTCTGACACGAGTTCACCGCTGATACCGTCTATTCCTGAGCCGATGAGAACATCACCAGTGGCAGTCTGTCGCTGAGACGAATGGCAACGGGATGGTCATTTAGGACAAACACCAGCTCTCGCATCCACAGACACCGGGAGTCGAGAGAGAGTTGCACCAACCAAGGGGGGGAGAAGAACTTCAATATACCGCCAATATCGGCATCATCAGCTCCTCATCCACGGGATGTCGGCAGCTGCCGGTATTGGTCTGTTCACGAGACGACGGCGGTGCAGACGAGCCCGGTATCTCATGGATCATCGTCTGGCCTATTTCGCTGGGGCCAGCATCACCACTCTCCCTGAATCCCGGGTTTCCTGTGACGGAGGCATCTTCCCGTCCAGCCGGAAGGCATGGAACGTCAGCCACGGATCCAATATGCACAGCCGGCGCTGACGTTTGAGGCGTTCTTTTTGGTGTCACCATTGAACCCCCCCTGGATCGCTTACAGACTTACACACCGTCAGCAAGAAGGGCTGATCATCTTTTCAACTACACTCCGTCGCACTCTTCCGGTCCGATGGTTTTCTATAAGAACGGCCGATCCCCCCGGGGCTGGAATTCACTTGTCTCGCTTTCACCCAGGCTCTCTGGTCTTCATCCGAACATCGGCTTCTTCTTGGTCTCTTCCACTGTCTATTCCTCGTGTCTTCCTTCTCTCAGACAATATCCATTCCTTCAAACTGTCTCGCTCTTCATTCATCCGTTTCTCACAATGGTGACCGTCAAGAGCGTCCTGGCAACTCTGGCCTCGGTGGCTTGTGTGTCTGCCCACGGCCACGTCGCCGCCATTGTCATCAACGGCGTGGGCTATGAGAACTTTGATCCGACCCGCCACCCGTACATGTCCGACCCGCCGCCGATGGCCGGATGGACTGCCGACCAGCTGGATAACGGCTTTGTGTCTCCCGACCACTACGACCATCCGGATATGATCTGCCACCGCAGTGCCACTCCCGGCAAGGCCCACATCCGCATTGCCGCCGGCGACACCATGACGCTGTTCTGGACCCCCTGGCCCGAGTCGCATCAAGGCCCCATCATGGACTGGCTCGCGCGCTGCCCCGGCAACTGCGAGGCCGTTGACAAGACCGCGCTGCGCTTCTTCAAGATCGCCGGTGCCGGACTCGTGTCGGCCCCCAGAACCTATGCTGCCGACCTGCTTATTGCCAACAACAACACGTGGACGCTGACCATCCCCGAGAACATCGCCCCCGGAAACTACGTCCTGCGCCACGAAATTCTCGCCCTGCACGGCGCCACCCAGGTCAATGGTGCCCAGAGCTACCCGCAGTGCATCAACCTCGAGATCACCGGCTCCGGCACCTTCAACCCTGCCGGGGTCGCCGGAACCGCGCTGTACGGCCCCAACGACCCCGGTGTCGTGTTCAACGTGTTCGCCGACGTCACCACGTATCCCGTGCCCGGCGGTGCCATCATCTCCGGCGGCCAGTCGTTGGCCCTGCAGTCGCCCTCGACCGCCAATACGTGGTCGTCCCCCACAGTTCCCGGCGCCGGCCCGGAGCCCACCGAGCCGGCTGCCACGACCACCACCGAGCCGATGTCGACCACTCCGGCTGCAACCTCCCTCCCGCCGTCCACCACGACAAGCCCCAGCTCCTCCCCGCCCACCCAGTCGCCCACCCAGTCGCCCACCACCGGCGCGAAGAAATGGGAGCAGTGCGGCGGACAGGGCTGGACTGGCCCGACTACCTGCGTCGACAGTACCTGCACGTTCGTCAACGCGTGGTACTCCCAGTGCCTCTGAGTTGACCAACATGCACGTGTTTGGGGCCATGAACTAGCATGTTGGGTGGCTGCATCATGGAACTGATGAATGGCTTGTGGCGGATCTGAGAATACATCATTGAAGGGGGGAGGGAGAGCTCATTTATATATCTTGTCTTCGTATCTTTTCCATATAAAACGAGACGACTCTACTGCCGACTGATGTATCGTACAAGTGATATAAATACAAGGAAATGGTGGTGATATCTAGCATGGAAACAGAAAGATCTGGCTGGGGAAAACAGTGATCCTACACAACAGGAAACCTAGAGTACAAAGTTGACCGTATTACCCCCGCGCACCACAATCACGCGCTTGGCGCCGTCAAGCCCGGTCGCCGCAACCTCGCGCGTACCGGCCAAGCGCCGGCCTTCTTCGGTGGCGAGGATCTCGCGCACAATCCACTCGCGCAGGCCCTGGGCGTCCTTCGCGAGGTGGTCCGGCGGTTTGGGGATGTGCACGACGGTGCGCAGGCGACCGTTGACCTGCACCGCGCACTTCTGGAAGCGCGGCACGAGGATGGAGGTCGCCGAGCCGTCGACCACGGGGAAGCTGGCGCGGTGGAAGAGCGACACCGGGGGGTCCGGAGAAGACGACGACGGGGCCGGGGGGACGAGGAGCTGCCAGGATTCCTCGCAGAGGGCGGGGGCGATCGGGGCCAGCATGCGGATCAGCGCGGAGAGCGCGGCGTGGTGCACGAGCGGTGTGGCGGAGGCCTGGTGCGCGGCGATGGTGTTGGTGAGGGTCATCAGGTCGGAGACCACGGTGTTGAGGGAGTACACGTCGTCGTAGGCGGCCGTCACGGTGGCGATCGCCGCCTGCACGGCCCGCCAGACCTCGGCGTCAGCCGTCCACCGCGCCGTGTCGCTCTCCGACATGGCATCGGCGCGCGCCGCAGACTCCGTGAGGAAGGCCAGCACAGCTGCCCCGGTGTCCGTAGCCCCCGGGAGCATGCCGGACGCTGCGGTCGAGCTGACTAGCTCGTACAGCCGCGCAAACCACCGCGTGATGCCCGCAATCTTGACGTCGTCCCACACGAGCACCTCGCTCACCGGCGCCTGGAACAGGATGTGCGCGCGCGTGGCGTCGGCGCCGAACCGCGCGACAAAGTCGGTCGGGTCGACGCCGTTGAACTTGCTCTTCGACATCTTCTCGAAGGTGACTACCGGCGCGGCGCCTGTGGCGCGGATGCGCGGCTGAGTGGGCACGCTCAGGTCCAGCTCGTTGGCGGTGAGGAAGCGGCCGGTGGCCGGGTCGGTGAAGGTCTGGCCGTGCACCATGCCCTGGGTGATCAGTCGGCGAAACGGTTCCAGAGCGGTCGCGGGCGGAGAGGCCACCGTCGCGTCAGCGGCAGGGGGGGTAGCGGGGGTCGGGAAGAGGTCGGTGGTGGCGAGGAACTTGTAGATGAAGCGTGAATACAGGAGATGGAGGATGGCGTGCTCGATGCCGCCGATGTACACGTCCACGGGGAGGACCTGCGCAGCCGCGGCGGGCGAGAACGGCTGCGCGGCGTTCTGCGGGTCGGCGAAGCGCGCGTAGTACCAGCTGGAGTCCACAAACGTGTCCATGGTGTCGGTGTCGCGCCGCGCGGGGCCGTGGCACTTGGGACACTCGGTGTGCAGCCAGTCCGACGCGCTTTCGAGCGGGTTGCCCGGCTTGCCCGTGGCCCAGTGGTAGTCGACCGGCGGCAGCTCGACCGGCAGCTGGTGGTCGGGGACGGCCACCGGCCCGCATTGGCCACAGTGGATGATGGGGATCGGCGCGCCCCAGTAGCGCTGCCGGCTGATCAGCCAGTCGCGCAGCCGCCATTTCTCGACTGGTTGGGCGAGCTCGGCGGACTGCAGCATGGACACGAGGATCTCGGCGGCTGCGTCTGACGGTTTGCCGTGGAACGGACCGCTGGTCTCCAGCATGGTCCCGTGCCCGGTAAACGGCGCATCATCTTGGCTGGAAGAGGTGGTGGCGGCGGTGCTGGCGGGCCCGATGACGTGGCGCACCGGCTCGTCGGGGCAGTGCTGCTTCCAGAAGGCAAAGTCCCGCGGGTCGTGCGCCGGCACGCCCATCACAGCGCCCTTGCCGTAGTCGCCCAGAACATAAGGCGCAACATACACGGGCATCGACGCTTTGGTGGCCGCGGGGGTGTCGTCGTGGTAGGCGAGCGGGTTGATGGCGCGGACCCCGGGGAGGAGGAAGCCGGCCTTCGAGTCGGGCGAGGCGGGGGTGGAGAGGAAGGCTTGTAGGTCGGCATTCGTCTCGGCAAGTTTGGCGACGGCGGGGTGTGTGGAGGCGAGCGCAAGGTACTGTGCGCCGAACAGCGTGTCGGGCCGGGTGGTGAAGATCTCGACGGACTCTGTGTGCGAGGCGCCAGCCGCCGGGTTGAGGAACAGCAACGGGAACTTGACATTGGCGCCGGTGGACTTGCCGAGCCAGTTGCGCTGCATGGCGAGCACGCGCTCCGGCCACGCGCCGCCGGCCGCCAAGCTGTCCAGATCGCGCAGCAGCTCGTCGCGGAAGGCCGAGATCTTGAAGAACCACTGCCGCAGCCGGCGTTTCTCGACCTTGGCGCCGGAGCGCCACGAGCAGCCGCTGGCGTCGACCTGCTCGTTCGCGACCACCGTGTTGTCGACGGGGTCGAAGTTGACTTCGGATTCGGCTTGGTAGGCGAGGCCGCGCTCGTGCAGCATCAGGAAGATCTTTTGCGTGTGCTTGTAGAAGTCGGGGTCGCAGGTGGCCAGTTCCTAGAAACAGACACGATACAGTACGTCAGGACAAGCCGGCACACACAGACACAAGACCGGTTGAAACAGACAGAGCGTCACTCACCCGCGCCCAGTCCCAGCTGCCGTTCATCGCCTCCAGCTGATGCTTCATGCGCTGGATATTCGCCCGCGTCCACTGCTCGGGCGGCACCCCGCGCGCCAGCGCCGCGTTCTCGGCCGGAAGGCCAAAGGCGTCCCAGCCCATCGGCAGGATCACGTGGTGGCCCTGCAGCGTGCGCACGCGCGCAACCACGTCGGCGATGGTGTACACGCGCAGATGGCCCAGATGGAGCTGGCCCGACGGGTACGGGAACATCGGCAGGATGAACTGGGTGGAGCCGCCCGGGGTTGCTGCCGGCGCGGCGGAGGCCTCGCGCGTCCAGATGTCCCGCCATTTCTTGTCGAGCGCCGGCAGATCGAGTTTCTCCCGGACGGTGGTCGTGGTGGTTGTCGCGTGGGTGCGGAGCGGCGCCGGCCGGCCGGGGCGCCGGGTCATGAACGGGAGGGCCGAGCAGGCATTGTGCGGGAACTGTTGGCCCGGCCAGCAGCGGAGGACCGACCGTCGGTATATCGACTGCATTGGGCCGAATTCATGCCCAGGAAAAACTCTGGGAAGTCAAGTGAGGAGGGAGTTGGAAGAAGAAGATGGTATGAAGTGAGGTTGAAAAAGCAAACACGATCGGATGGGAAAACCCGTAAACATGAGTTGGGCTGCCAGCTGCACACAGCTGTCGACAGCTGGCCATACTGTTCGGTCGTGTGCATCAGAGTCTTTCCGACATCACCACTTTTCACTCCGACATCATCATCCACAAGCTATGACTGTAATGTTGACTTTGGTGTTCATATGCATCAACGATTCAGGCTTCCCTGTCGTTGCTGTTCTAATGTCCCGTCAATCCAGGTACGCTCCCCCAACTCAAACCCCAGGGTTTGACCCTATCGACTTCCCAAACCCTTGCCCACATATGCACGCAATCTCTCGCCTTCGTCTCTTCTTCCCCACTGATTCAAGGTCTACGCAGGCCTGCAAATGTTAGATTTCGGAGCCGATGAAGAAAAGCTTCCCAGAAATTGCCGCCGCTATCGAACCCACTCCATCCCGAGAAGGCCACTGAAGCGAAACCACAGAAACCCACTCCAGCGAATCTGAAGCACCCTGAATGTCACCGGTTGAGCAAGGTCTAGACATCCGAAGGAAGAGAGCCTCTTCTTTTTTTTTTCGCCGATAATAGCCTTGCCCCTCCTTGGACGAGCTTATCTGAATCAGAACTCGAAATACACTCTCGCTGTTTGTTATATCTTGAAATCTTGTCCAGAAACAAGAGTCTTGGTTAGCGATCGAAGCCTCCGGTACTCTCCTTTCAATATCCAAGATTTACCTGTTGACTCGCGAATCGAGTCTGAAGAGCCGAGCATCTTTGTCTTGGTGGGGGCTCACTCGAATTTTATTTTGTTTTTTGCGGTCCCGATATCGCTCCGGTTTTCCAACGTCGCAAAATCCTTTAGTTCGCGCTTGTAATAGTCACTTCGATCTTGCGAGAGATAAAAAAAAGCCTCTCTCCCCGACGTCACTTAGGGTTTCGATACCAGGCGTGAATACCGACTGGCCATCGTCACTACTCCCTTCTCTTTTTGTTATCTCGCGTTGCCACCGTGATACCCTCGGCCGTCTCCCACCATGGACCGAATCACCGACAAGATCGCGGCGCTGCCGCCCAACTCAACCTACTTCTCGCTCGAGTTCTTCCCGCCGAAGACCGCCATGGGTTTCTCAAACCTCCGGGATCGCCTGGGCCGGATGGAGCGGGCCCTCCGGCCGCTGTTCGTCAACGTGACCTGGGGCGCCGGCGGATCGACGGCGCAAAAGTCTCTCGAGCTGGCCGAAATCTGCCAGCGTGAACTGGCCATGACCACGTGTCTGCATCTGACCTGCACAAACATGAGCCGGCTCGTGATCGACCGTGCCCTGGAGGACGCCAAAGCCCTGGGAATCCGCAATATCCTGGCCCTCCGCGGCGATCCCCCGCGTGGATCCGAGTACCGGGACACCGATGCCGGTGCCGCAGCCGCCGACGCCCCCGAGGCCGAGTCCGACTTTGTGTGGGCCGTCGATTTGGTGTCGTACATCCGCCGCAACCACGGCGACTACTTCTGCATCGGCGTGGCAGCATACCCCGAAGGCCACACCGACGGCAGTCATCCCGTGCAACAGAGCTTCGACCTCGACCTCCCGTACCTCGTTGAAAAAGTCCGGGCCGGCGCCGACTTCATCATGACCCAGCTGTTCTTCGACGTCGACGCCTTCCTCGCATTCGAAAACACCCTGCGATCGCACCCCAGCGGCCTCTTCAAAGATATGCCGATCATCCCTGGTCTGATGCCGATCCAGAGCTACCAGATGATCAAGCGCACCGTCAAGCTGAGTCACGCGACCTTCCCGCCCGCCACTACCGAGAGACTGGATGCCGTCAAGGGTGACGATGAGAAGGTGAAGGCTGTGGGCGTCGATATTGTCAGCGAGATCATCACCAAGATTCGCGAATCCCGGCCGCTGGGCGACTCCAAGCCGCAGGGCTTCCACTTCTACACGCTGAATCTGGAAAAGGCCGTTTCCTTCATCCTGGAGCGCACCGGGCTGATCCCCGAGAGCGCCTCCGACCAAGAGGATGTCGTCATCGACGAGGCGGCCCCGGTGGCAGCGGCCGTGGTTCCCCCGACTCTAACTGTAAACGGCACATCTCCCAGCGGCACGCGACGGTTATCGTCGATCGGCTCCGACCCGCGGAACCGGGTTATCGTGTCGGGAGCATCGGCCTCGCACCCGGAATACGAAGTTACCGCTCAGGATGCCGGCTTCCTCGCCGAGCCGATCAACACCCGCGCAAATACGCTGGCGATATCCGAGGGCGAAGGCGTGCTGGGCCGCGAGGCCACGTGGGACGACTTCCCCAACGGCCGCTGGGGCGATGCGCGGTCGCCCGCATACGGCGAGATCGACGGCTACGGCGTCAGCCTGCACATGTCGGGAACGCAGGCCGTCGAGCTGTGGGGCCGGCCGGCTACCACCGACGACATCAGCAAGCTGTTTGTCGGCCACGTGCGGGGCACCATTGCGGCGATCCCGTGGAGCGAGGAGGGGCTGCTGCCCGAGAGCAGCGCCATCCAGGCGCACCTGGAGGCGCTCAACGCGCGTGGCTGGTGGACGGTGGCGTCGCAGCCGGCGGTCAACGGCGTGCGGTCGACCGACGCGACGTTCGGCTGGGGCCCGCAGAACGGCTTTGTGTTCCAGAAGGCGTTTGTCGAGTTCTTCATCCCGTCGGCCGAGTGGACGCAGCTGCTCGCGCAGTTGCGGTCGGCTGACACGGCCCCCTCGGTCAGCTACTACGCCAGCAACGCGGCCGGCGAGTTCATCTCGTCGGACGCGGCCCGGCCGACCACTGCCGGGGCCGCTGACGACGCCCGGGCCCCGGAGCCGACGGTGTCGCCCAGCACCAACGCGGTCACGTGGGGCGTGTTCCCGGGCAAGGAGATCGTCACGCCGACCATCATCGAGGAGGTCAGTTTCCGGGCGTGGACCGAGGAGGCGTTCGGCATCTGGGGCGAGTGGGCGCGGGTGTATCCGGCGGGCTCGGCCACCGACAAGTTGCTTGAGGGGATCCGGAAGGATTACTGGCTGGTCAACGTGATTCACCACGATTATGTGCAGGTTGATGCGCTGTGGGATTTGCTGTTGCGGCGGTGAGAGGGAACACAGCAAAAGAAGGTTTAAAGGCACAAAACAAGAAAAGAAAAACATGGATTCCGGTTTAACAGAGCAATTGTCACGAGATCTCTCCGTCTCTTATCAATGTTTTGACATTTTGTTATTCTATGGCGTTCCAAATCCACCAAGCATTCATGCAAAACATACCCCGAGCATATCAAGAGCTGAGATTCTAGCCGAGGGTAGATAAACCAAAACAAATTGTCCAAGCATTCCATAACATCGCATAACGCCGGGGATCCGAAAAATCATTCTTGAGGGTATCGCTGTTTTTTGTTGTTTTGAGAGAGGAAGCGGGGATCAAAGATAAACACCACACAAGGTCAGACACCAGAGCCAACAAAGCAGAACGGGGGTGAAATCACGCGTCTCTAGATCACGCCGTCACTATCGTCATCATACACTCCCCACATGGGGCCAGAGTTCACGAACGACGCTTCAAATGCCAGATCTTCGTCCAGGTCGCCTGTCAACGTAGCCGGCATCGGCGGAGGCGAGCCGGTGGTCTTGATGACGACGCCGCCGGAGGGAACAGCAGCGGTGGCGTGCGCCGATGCCGATGTCGGGGAGACGGCGGCACTGGCAGGCCCGGTCGCGCGGTGATGCGGCGAGAAGGAGTGCATGGCGCTGGCGCTGGCGCTGGCGATCGGCTGGGTGGGCGGAGCAGCCGACGACGCGAACGAGGCGCCCGTGGTGGGGTAGCGCGGACCGCCGGCGTCTTCAGGGTCGGAGCCGGTCAGGTCGACTGTGTTCGCCAGGGCACGCTGGGCGGATGCAGATCCGGGGACGTCGAACGGCGAGGCCGTCGGGCCTGCTGTCGTGGTCATCGAGCTTGCGAACGACGTTGTCCAGGCGGTGGCGAACGAGCCGGTGGCGGCGGCGGTGTGCG
>LNGL01000047.1:235278-274031 GCA_001510565.1 Knoxdaviesia proteae
GGCCACGCCGGAACCTTCGGCCGCGCGTTTCTTGGCGGGCGGTTTGGTAGGCGTGTGCTGATCGCCGTCCGACTCGAACCCGTCATCCCCACCACCAACAGCACCCCCGGCGGCAGCCAGCCGGCCGCGGTCTTCGTCGTCATCCCCCGAGCCGCCATCGGCAAAGCTCCGCGACGCGGAGGCTGCGGCGGCGGCGGCGGCTGTGGCCGGCGTGCGGCGTTTGCTGGACGGGGTGGCGCGCGGGCGCTTGGAGCTCGGGGTGCTCAGGGCCGGCAGGGGCGATGTGA
The DNA here is from genome assembly GCA_001510565.1 of Knoxdaviesia proteae. Classification (NCBI taxonomy): domain Eukaryota; kingdom Fungi; phylum Ascomycota; class Sordariomycetes; order Microascales; family Gondwanamycetaceae; genus Knoxdaviesia; species Knoxdaviesia proteae. The sequence goes on from LNGL01000047.1 coordinate 235,566, forward strand.
AGGAGAGGCCGGCGGCGGAGCGCGAGGGCGTGGCGGCGGGGCCGAAGCTGACGGCCGAGATGGGGTCCAGGCCGCGGTCGGCCGCGGCTTTCATGGCCTGGGCGTCTTTCTTGACGGCGCGGAACTGGAACTGGATGCCGTCGGCGCTGGATTCGCCGAAGTACTTTGCAATGTCTAGCGGGGGGGGGGGAGAGAAACGGGTCAGTATGTTTCTTTTTTCCTTCTTCAACTTCTGTTGGTCGGGGTCGTGGGACACGTTTGCTGGAGCTATGCCGGAACCTGCCCGAGGGTCCCCGCGTCCGGCCTTTTTTTTTCCTTCTCGGCGATCTGTCCCCCGGCTTGTTGTATCAAACCTACTCGACTTGTCAATCTTGTTCTGGTCCTTCGGCAGACTCCGGTCCACCGGCAGGCCCTGCGGGTCGAGGCCCTGGTCGAGGCCCAGGCGCACAATCTCCGACTCGGTTCGCAGGTGGCGGAAGATGTGTTCCAGTTTGTAGATGGTCATGTCATTGCCGAAGTGGCGGTTGATCTCTGAAGGTCCGGGATCATGAGTCTTTGTGTGCCATCGAACAAGAACGGAGGGAGAAGGGCCGGGGACGATGCCGGAGTGGGGATGGTGAAGGGGTTTGTGGGCAGTGGATAGGATGTATGTGTTCAACACCCAGCTTTCATGCTCTTACCTTTAAAGTTCCAGCGGACTTCGGGGTGGGCGGCCACCACGGCCCGGAGCAGGCGGGCCTGGACCTCGTAGCTGCGGAAGGTGGTTTTCGGGGTGGGAGGCGCCATTCTTGACAGAGCGTGTCTCGGTGGCGACGGTGGTAGTGATGGAGGAGTGAAGAGGGTTGCCGGAGTTGGTTCGAAAAGCTGGTAGGGAGGAGAGGATGGTGAACAGGAGGAAGTTCAGATGGGAAGTCCAGATCGGACAAAGAGAGGGGAGGGGGGAGAGAGATAAGGCTGTCTAGGCAGTGCTATATATTTGTATCGGTACTAACACACAACAAAGGCATGTGTCTTCAGATTCAAGTGGCTCAAGAGGATGGCTTGAGATTGAAGAGGAGAGGGCAGAGATGGTGGAAGGTCGATCGGGAGGTGAGACGGGGATGTAAACGAAGACGTGGTAGATCTAGCTTCAGCGTGACAAGCTCCAGGAGACAGAAAGGAGAATCAAACGGCGCAAACCCAGTCAGACAAACGCCTTCTCTCCCAGCAAACGCCGGAGCGGGCCCACTATGTTGCAAGTACCCGAAGGCCCGGGAGGGGAAATGCCGGCGTTCGTCGGTGACTCTTCCTCTTCTTCTTCTTCCTTTTTTTTTTTCGCCCTTTGACGCAAATGAGACGCGGGGGGCGGGTAGTCTCACAAGCCCCAGGCGCTTGCAGTGGGCACGGTGCCGGAGGGCAGGCCGGGGCCGGACGGTGAGTGGAACAGGAGACGCCGGTGTAAGCCGGGCCGGAAGACGGAGCAACGACGACAGCTCGGCACAACAAGATGATGGGAATGAGGATGAATGAGTACTGGAATGAAAATGGACTGGCTGGAGTATGCTTGAGTTTTTCTTTTTCTTCTTCTTTCTCCTCTGTATCTTTTCTATGTGTCTTCCAGGACATCTGAACTTGGATCGATATCCCGCTTTCTTCTCCCCCTGGCGACACTGTTGCCTAAGGCCACCAAAAGAAAACATCCCAGAAATCGCGTGGCTGGGAAAAGGAAGAAAGCATAAGAGAAAAAAACTCTACGCGCTGCAGACGCGACGTGACAGTTTTTATCGATAGAGAGGTTACATGCAGCAGACCCCGGTCGTGGGAGAAATGTACATGGCTGTGAAGTCACTTTTGGCCTGTGACTAAACCGGTTTGGTACTTTGCGGCTAGGTCTCGCGAACGGGTTGCTATGTTTCAACCCGTGTGTCTTATACCGGTTAGGGTTAAACCCTGGTTGACAACGTGAATCTCGGGACGAAGTGACTGACATTAAATCAACCATACATGAGTCACAGACGTGAATCACAGGTTACTGTTGACATCCAGAAGTATCTGAGTATAAATAGAAGCTACCAATCCGGCCCACAGCTATCTATCCACTATCTATCTTCTCTACCTCGCCCCTCAACACAGCCTCCACAACCAGCCGCCTCGACCAGTTTCTAGAAACAAAGGCGCATGTTGAGCACAGAGACGCAGTCAACGTGTTCCTTGAACCGCTCTATCTCTCTGTCTCTCCCATCCTACTAAAATAGATACCATGACGAGCATCACGCATCAGCTACTCCCGGCTAGCCACTGACGCCGGCAGGAGATGCAAGATGTGCGGGTTCATTCCGAACCGTCATCTGAGATGGATATGCAGCGCCATAGCACAGTCACGCCTAGACGAGCCCAGGAGGAGGCGCCTTTCGACCGTACCGTGGACAACAAGCATTAGGGCATTAGGGTTCAGCAGCTTGTTCCAGAAGGCGAGCGGCACGGACTCATGACCGTCGCGGCCCCTTTGCTATCTCACCGCCATCACCGCCGTGGCCCTCCTGTACCTAACAACCCCGCTACTCCGCCCGGCGCTTCCGTCGTTCTCCCCGCCGCGCCCACTTCCGACCGCCGAGGCTTGCTTGCCCGCGTTCCGTTCGTGCGCCACGGCAGGAAATTCCGTGGATCCCGTCCGCAGACGCAGTGGAAATCGGTCTGGGGCTTGTGCGTGACGTGGTGGAGTACGCCGACTTGCTCTTTGAGAAGACAGTGGCTCTCAATGCCGTCGAGATTTCAGCCCTCCTTGCAATGCCTTGGGGTCGGCTTCGATCGATCGTGGAGGATTGTAGAACGCATAACAGATCCGCCCGCCAGGTCCGCATGCATGTTAGTTGTCCACGAACTTGGGTTGATCAGTGACGCGGTTTGGTATTGTGAGTTTCCCTCGCCTCCAGTCGGATTATCTGCAAACGGACGGACATTCAAAAGAGGCGGATGGATGTGCGAATGCCCAGTTGCTGCGGAATAGATCCGAGAAAACACACGGCAACATGAGCAAGCGTAGCTTAAGGTTGACTTCAGATTCCATTTGGGGATTTATTACCTTTAACAAAAGCCAAAAACACGGAAATTTTAAAGGAAAAAGCCTCGATATTTTGAGGCCGAAAGGCCTAGCCAGAAAGCTAGAAAGTTGAAAGCCAGAAGCTAAGTAGCGAGAGAGCTTAAAAATAAGAAAAAGCGGTAGGGTTAGGGTATGTTTTTTTCATTCAATTTGTCTTCTGTCAATAGGTATATTGATGATGCATGCATAACATGATAATATATAAGGATAAAGTTTTAGTCTATGCCGTGTCTAGCAGGCGAGATGTGGATATAGCTAGTTATCATCGCCACGTGCCGTCCTCACGTGATGAGGTCGGCTACACTTCCCCGTGAATAGCGCTTCTATATCTGCTCCTCTATATCCTCTATGCCTCGGAGTCCTCATGCTCTTCTTCCGTCTATATCCCCTATACCTCGGGGTCCTTATATTCTTCTTCTATCCTCTTCCTCCTTCGCGTCCTCTTCTTCCTTCGCGTCTTTAGTTATCTCCGCTTCCTTCCCTGTAACTAACGATACGTCGGTTAGGTTAAGTAATACTCTTATCCTCGTGAATTTAGGTTTTACGAGAGCTTTAGTAAGAATGTTGGCGCGTTAATTCTTCCCTTCGATTTTTAATATTTTCACGTTACCTTCGGTAACCTCCGACCGAATAAAGTAGTATGCTATCCTTAGGTGACGCGCCCTATTACTCTCGTTATATACGGCTTTCTTCGCTATAGCGTTATCGTAGTAGATAGCTATTAGCCCGACGTTCTCTCCTATTTCGCGTAATATTATACGGATCCACTTAGCCTTAGACGTAGTTTCCGAGGCTACGATATATTCTACTTCTTATGTGGATTTTGAGACCGTAGCTTATTTTCTAGATAACTATACGATAAGTCGTTCGTTTAGGAAAATAACGAAACTAGTAGTCGAACGACTTATATCGTTGTCGCTAGCTAAATCTGCGTCTCCGTATGCTAATAGTTATAGAGGTTATTCCCGGTCTCCGCTTATAGCGTACTTAATTCCGATGTTCCGTTCCTATTTAATATAGCGAAGTACTCGTTTTACTTTAACTATATCGTCTAATATTAGTACCTATATTCTTCTTACTAATATACCGGTAGTAAAAGCGATATCCGGTCGTGTTTATATCGCTAGCTAATTTACTCCTCCTATGATTTATCTATACTTACGTACTTTTACTAGGGCTAGGACCGTTATATTCGTCTCCGACGTCGTTACTTATCCTATTTTCGATTTTACTTCTCTAGGTATACTAATACTATATATATATTCTAGTTATATTCTCTCGAGTAGGTCCTTTACGTATACTACCTAGGAAAGCTATATGCTATCTAAAGAGATCTTGATAGACGTGCTTAGGAATTATCCCGGGCTACCTAGGTCCTTAGCTTCGAGGATACCTTTTAGGTCGTCTATAAAACTATCTAGTTCGTTATCGTCCTTCGCTATTATTTATAAGTCGTCTACGTAAGTTAGAATAGTAATGTTTCTATCTCTATAGCGGAAGATCGCCTAGTTAACTTCTAGCGGTATAAACCCGATATTCTTAAGTCTTCTACGTAGCTCTATTTACTAGTTATAGGCGCTTTACTTAAGACTATATAACGACTTCTTAATAAGAATAATAGTATTCTCTTTATAATTATATAGTTTGGCTAGGTCGGGGTTCTCACGGAAGAATTCTTTAATTCTAGGGAATTACTTAATATATACTAATTCGATAAGTAGGTTATAGAGGTATACCGCGATGATATTAGCTTATCTTAGCTAGTATCCCCGTATAGAGGCTAGGGCTAATATAACTCTCTATACGCCTAGTATAGTGGTGCTAGCGAAGGTGTGCTCGTAGTCGACGCTAAGCTTTTATTTAAATCCTCTAGTAATAATTCTACCTTTATATTTATGGATGTTTCCGTTAGCGTCGTACTTCTATCGAAGAACCTATTTCGTCGTTAGTAGCTTTCTAGCTTCCTTGGAGGATTCGATGGACTTAAATTAGATAACACCTCTATCTAGTAAGCTTTTAATCTCTTCGCCTATAGCCCTCTGCTATTCGTGTCTTTCGGTCGACTGTATCGCTTACTTAATAGTTTTTAGTTCTTCGTATAGCGCTAGTATATTCGCCTCGTCTAGTGATAAGCTAATCTCGGTCCCCTATTCGTCTAGCTCGTCTTCTAGTATGGATAATACCTTATCTAGGGGGGCTAAGTGTAGTGGGTGTAGGTCTACGTTAGCGGATAGGAAATACACGTCTATCTAGTGCCTCGTCGCCTTCGACTAGATCGTAATATAGTTTAAGTCGGCTACACTCTCGTGGAAGGTAATATGCGATATATTAATTACCTTATTCTTAGTAGGGTCCTATATTTTATAGATATACTCTCCTTTATATCTAATAAGCCGGCTATACTTTAACTTAGGTTAAAGTTTAGCTAAAGTAGCCGGTCTTCTTATATAGTAGAATGCTTCGCTTCCGATAATCTATAGATAATTTAGACTCGGTCTATTATCTCGGCCTAGTCGAAACCCTTCGCGCCATAGTTCGATAGGGGATTTTTCGTCTTAATTAGTGGTATTAGATAGTCTATTAGTGATATACGCGGCTATTTCGTATAGTTACGGCTAAAGCGTCGCTAGTAGATTTACGTAGATAGCTATTACTCTAGCTAGTGAAAAAATCACTCGGTTTAACCTCTCCGCTACTCTATTAGACTAACTTTATCCTAGGGGCGAGGTCTTAACCTCGATACCTTCGTTAGCGGCGCGGTCCGTAAGTTCTTTTACGCCGATATCTATTCCGTTATCTAGACGTAGCCGGTATAGCTATCGACCTTACTAATTCTTCTATTTTAGTAGACCTTACTAAATTAGATAAGTTACCTCGATTATTTCTTTAATTTAGATAACTTATCTATATCTTATAGCGTCGTCCGTTAAGACCGCTAGGGCCTTAATTCCTCCTATACCGAGCGGCTTAGCTTTTACTATATCGATATAGATTCCTCGTCCTAGCTCTTTATCCCGAAACTATCCTAGTTTAGGTCTAATATTTATAGACTTTACTAGGGCGTACGCCTAGTATACGACGTTATCGGTCTACTTTAGTAGCTAGCCGGACACCTTTATATTACTTACTTTAAGGCTTTTTATTAACTTCTCTAATAAAATATACCCTAATCGGTAGTACTATAAAGCGTTCGTGATATTAAGTAAATAGGCTTTACTCTCTAATTAAGCTTAGTTCTTAGCTAGGTCGATTAAAAAGAAGTTATCGTTTTCTATATTAATAGTTACGATAGTCTTTCCTAAAGCATCTATTAAGTCCTTACTAGCTAGCTACCTACCTTAGTAGTAGAAGAGCTTTAAGCTAAAGATATAAATAGGGCTCTCTAGTATTAAAATAGTATCTTTAATATCGATAACTATTTCCTCGTCCTAACTAATTTTTATCCGTAAACGGGCTATTCCCGTAAGAAGCGGTATTATCACTCCGTTTACTATTCTAATACGTCTCTAATTCGATCTAATCGTATCTTTTAGTAACTACTTCTTATTATTAACTACGTTTATATCTACGCCCGTATTAGTAAGCCACTTACCTAAACTATTACTTAGGTAAGTAACGTTTAGTAGTTAGGCTAGCGGGCCTATCTCGTTATTCTAGTCCTTAATAGAATCTTCCCCCTACTTAGCTATATCAGCTAATATGATATCTTCCTTAGTATCGTTTTCTTCGCCTATAGTGACGTTTACGTTTCTTACGGCCTTCTTAGGCCGTCTATAGTTACGAATAAGATATCTAACTAGACCGTAGTTAAGGCACTTCCTTATCTCTTTCGGTTTATTAGAGCTATCTTTTTCGCTTCTCTACTCCCCCCGCTAGTCTCCTTTCTATATCTTATCCTTATTATCGACTCGCGGTTTCTTATAGGGGTAGTTATTAGTGTTACTTCCGTTATAGTTATCACGGTGACGTTCTCTTATTAATTTGTCGCGGAATTCTTCTATAAGTTCTTCTAGCATTTATTACTATATACCCGGGTATTCTTTCTTCTTACGAAGTTTACTCCGGAAGTATATACCTAACGAATAGGCTTTAGTAGTAACTATAGTTATAAGCTTCTAAAAGATCATAAGTACGTTAGTATTAGTTCTTAATCCGGCTTCGCTATATACTATACGGAACTTACTAAGAAACTCGGCGTAAGAGTCGCGGTTATTAAAATAGAGACGAATAAATTCTCCTATTTTATCGAGGCGGGCCGTCGTAGTATTACCTTAATATATATCACGAAGCACTTTGTAAATTTACTATACTTCCTTATACGTGCTCGTAATAACTAACGTATTATCCTTTAGCGTTATACGTAACTTTCCGCTGAGGACTAGCTATACGTAGTTAGGTAGTTCTTTAATTTTATCTAAATCGTAACCGCTATAGGTAAATGCGGCCTTAACTGCTATGTGCTAAGCGATCTAGCCGCTCTTAGACCGTAACGCCTAGTTTTTACCTAAAGACTCCTAGGGATATTCTATTAGATGGGAGAGTTATTCCTCTTTAGATAGCGTCTCCGGTTTACCCTATTTAGCTAGGAACGCGGCCTTTCGGTCGGCCTTAGTCTTATCCTCGTTATTAGGCTAGTTTTGATACGTCGGCCGACGCTTACTATCTTCCGATAAGTCTCGGTATCCCTAGTAGGGGTCCTATCGGTCTCGGCGCCTAGTATAGCGGTAAGAACGTCTACTATATACGGACTCCTTTTCTTAGTATTAGATATCTTCGTCTTCCTCGTGTTAGTTTTATGTTAGTTTTATCTTATAGGTCTATTAGACGCGTAAGCGTTGTTATCATCGGGAGGGGGTCTCTTCGATCTAACGGACTCGTCATTATTAACTTCTTCTACTATTTACTTAATAGTTCTAGCTATCTCGATTAATAGATCCTATTCTGACTAAGTAGTAATTATTAGGGCGAGAGTAGGTTTGACTATAGTATCCTTTCTTTTCTACTTTTTCGATATAGCTTTTAGTGCGGTGACTAAAGTAGACTCTATAGCCCCTAGTATCTTAGTCTTAGCTCTAGTTAATATCTAGCTATTATAGCTTAGAGTTCGGGAAGAGTTTATAGAGGAGAAAGTTTCTTAGTATGTTATCCTTTTTATAAAATTTATTTTATAGTAAAATATTTACTCTTACCTTTCTAGGCTTCTCTATTCCTTCTATATTTAGGGTGTTAGTGGCATTTTATATTAAGGCTTATTAAGAAATCTTAGTAATTTTAGGTTTTATTCTCGTAACTTTTCTATTTATAGGGTCTTAATTATATGCGTGTGAATTATTATTAGATCGTTACCTTCTTATAGTATTATTATAATTCCTAATATTATTTAATATTTTTCTTAAAAAAAAAAATTAGCTTTTTTAATTTAAGAATATATGTATTATAGTCTATATAGTCCGTGGCTGTCGTGTAATTAGCTTATTTTAGTATATATTTATGCTTTATACTTATACGGTCTGCGTATTTCTCTTCTTTTATCTTTATATTTATACGGTGTACGCGTTCTCTAGTAGCGGTCTACGCTTTTTCTTTTTATGTTTTATAAACTTGTGTTTTTAGCGGTTTACGCTTCTTTTCCCGCGCGTTAGTCCTAGACTAACTGGGCTTATAACCTATTAATAGGTATATTAATAATGCATGTATAATATGATAATATATAAGGATAAAGTTTTAGTCTATGCCGTGTCCGGTAGGCGAGATGTGGATATAGCTGGTCATCATCGCCACGTGCCGTCCTCACGTGATGAGGTCGGCTACATCTTCTGATGAAGGCTTTTGTCAAGTGTTATAGTGTATTTCTACTATAAGTGACTTTACGAAAACAAAAGGTATATTACTAAAACCGCCTGCCTGGAAATTAAGGCCTAAATCTGTGCGTGATAAGAAAATAAGTATAGTATGTACCGTATCTAGTGGCCCTGTTTTCAGTCGACCTCACCCTCTCCATTCTTGAAAGAGACAGGACAGGAGAGTTTGACCTTATCACAATCACACATATACCGAGTCTAATCAATCACCCTTACTTTTTGTTGATTTAAAGATCAGCAAGCAGCCTCTGGTTTTAACGATTTGATAAACTAGCAAGCAAGTCCCCTGAACCAAGCTCGATTAAGCCTTTTGGTGCTTCAACCTTCATCTAGCTAGTTTAGTCCAGCTTGAACACACAAAAGAGACTCCTGCAACGGGACTGGGACTCACTCTGATGTGCAAAAACTCTGGAGACCAAACCTGGAGGCTAAGAGGTTCCAATAAAGCCTCCCAACATCCTCCTATGGTCTAGTGAGGTGATGTCCCTTGCTGCTAATCTTATGGTCCACATGCTCTTCTGCATAGCAAATGCAACTAAGCCCATTCCCCGGCACTGGTTTGAGTCTATAGTATATGCAGCTTCACTGGCATATACCATCCTGCTCTATTAACACAGTTGCGTGGAGCTTTCAGGTGAGTCTCTGATATCTATACAGTCCAGTATGCAGAGGTCCTGCATCAAGTTTGCAGATGTCATCCTCTGGTATCTCGACACAGGGAATGCGTCATGGTGTCATCCAATTTCCCACCATGGTGCCCATGCCAATCCCTTCTGACCCCGTAGACTACACTATACACCACAGATATCATCACTCGTCTCGTGACAAGCCGTGCGGCCCGATCCAACAGATTCCACTACCCGTCCCGACCAAACTGGCTTGCTGTTGTCTGCCGTGCTTTCTCCTCATCCTGTTCCCCCGCCAGGCCGTTTGTCTAGGCTACTCGGAGTTAGGTCAACCATTCCCGCACTTTTCATGCCCCTCCCATATACGAGACCAGACAGACCTTGTGGCCCAAAATGCTGTTGGTGGCGTTTCCAGCCGTCCACCGGAAACCTAGTCCTGTTCCTAGTGCACACTATGACAAGCCCAAGCTATGGCACTATTTCCCAGCAAGTTCGGGCCAGGGTGGCCACCGGCTCGATCTGGGTTGTGGTGTTTGCCCCTTGTTTTCTAGGTGGCTTGTGCGCACCAGACTTGGCCGTGAGAGAGGCTTGGAATCTGGGAAGAGATCTGGACTCACGGCGAAGGCGACAATGAGCTGACAGGGAGGGCACAGGAAGAACATGACGGGCTTTCCGGTCACAGATCAGGTAGGTGGTTTGCAGTTTGCGCAAATTCCCTTATGCATGGCTGTGTGTGTTTACATATCCTTCTTCGGAGCCACAAAGGCCACGTCTGATAGCTGACCCTCCCCCCAGTCCTCATTTCATAGGTAAGAGTTACACCAGTGAAACCCTGCATCTTTGCTTGAGGCAAACCCACGGATGTCGGTGTTGTATCCGTACCATAACTTGCAGCTCTCCATCCCGATCCCAAAGAGCCCTCCAAAGAAAAAAAAAACAAAAAAACAACAAAAAAAAAAAAGAAAAAAAGAAAAAGAAAAAAAGACAGCATCCAAGGACCCCATGATAACACGGAAGACCAGGTTCCCGTTCCACACCCCCTCCCAAAATTTCACTCTCAGTCTCCTCCGTACGTGCGGACAACTCACGACTCATCGCCCACAGTGAGAGATTCCGAGAGAGACGCATGAGATCGGCCTCTCGAAGATACAGTACATACTGAACGAGTACTCATTTTTAGGGAAGAAAGGCCAACACACACGAGCTACTCGAAAAAAAAAGAAAAAAAAAGGAACTCATCTCTGTCCCATCTTCATCCCAGTTCGTTGCTCACCTTCGCTTCCTAGGGAAGTAATGTGAATATTCTCCCCGGTACCCAGTCTGTACCTTGCATCTGCCCCGCTGTGTTCCCCCTTTTCTCTCTTCTGGTCGGTTATGCTCTTTTCTTTTGCAAGAGGAAAAAAAAAAAAAAAACCTTGACAAGGCCAGTCCCTAATAGACTCGGATCTGGTGTGGCCGGGCCACATACTTACATCGACTAACGGTATTTCGCTTTCTTGCCCTTCCTGTTACTGGGGACGAGGTCAAGTTGCACCTGGTCTCTCTGCTTTCTGTACCTCTGGAAGTTTTCATGGCTAGGATATAGTCACTGGCGTGGGAGAAGAACTCAATCGTGTCCTGGTCTTCCCGGTTCCGACCCTGATTCATCATCAATTTTTCTCTCGATATTTTCTTCTTCTTTTTCTCTTGCCCTTTCTTTGATCTTTCTGGGCTCTTGGAACTTGTTATCTCGCAATCGCGACCCTGGGGCTTTCTATTTTCTCATCTCAAGCGGGAGAGATTCACCCTCTGTTTCTAACTCACATCTGACCACACATTTGGAGCGCCAGGTTCCTCGACTCTGCTTTGCGCGCGCCCGTATAAGTGTTTTTAATCGGTCTGGAACCGAGCGACGACGACCTTGCGGAACCTGTTCTTCACGCCTTTCCAATCTCTCGCGCCGACGATACACAAGCGGAAATAGTTCGTCCAGGAGCTTTGCTTCTTTCTGCGCCAACCATTGTCGACCCGCCACGCACAACGACACAACCCGTTCGAGTTGTACCGGGTCTCTGAGTCTCTACTGGATGATCTGTCCGCGACTGTACATACATACAGACAGAATCACCGACTTGTCCACCGTCTGCTGTACCATCATTGATTCCGACTGGCTGTGACTAGGTGGCCCGGCATTCCGAATCCACAGTCACCCTGCTTTTGCCGACTTCCGCTTCATCTTCCTTTTCCTCTTCCTTTCTTCGATCCTGTCCAGATAAAGCACCACCTTCGCCCACGCATTCCAAACGAGCCGTCGACTGAACTTGTCTGCCCTCTTTGCCCTCCCTGTACGAGTCCAGCATCCCTCACGACCGCCCTTGACGACCCAGTTTCGACGCCCCCTGATTGGATTGAGGCACAGCCGGCGGTCAGGCTCGTCAACTATCCCCACCTTTTGCAGATCATTACTCTTCGTGCACTTTGCAGACGCTCACAGAACGACTGCGGTCACATCCACCAGGCGAGATTTGCGCCTTAGCTAAGTGCAAAATGGGCCTGTTCGGACGCAGAAAGGCCGCTAGTGCCCACAACTCACACACCACCCACTCCACCGCCGTTTCTCAACAACACTCGGTTGTTCCGTGGCAATCCAACGGCAGTCTGAACTCGGCCTCGAGCCTCAAGTCACCACCTCCCACCAAAACCACCGTGCTGAATCGCTCATCCGCCGGCAGCAACGGCCTCCCAACTCCTCCGACTCCCTTCTCGCCCGTGAATATGCCCAAGATGGATCTCCCTCGTGCCCCCGATCCGCAGCTTGACCCCGCCGGCTATCTTCGGAGCCTGCACTCGGTCCGCGACCGGAGCAAGATCGTCACCGACAAGGCCTTGGCCAACGACCTGGCACACTTCGATGTTGATATGAGCAAGTTCTCCGATGTGGTGAGCTTTGTTTCGGGAATCATCAAGGCAAGTTGGCGGCAGGAAATGCCTTGTCTGCTGGAAGGCTCGGATTGGGCAACTTGCCATGTGGCGTTTCGAGTGCCCCGCATTCCCCCACCGACTCTTGTGTCGAGATGTTGTCGACGGCCTCAACAGCTCAGCAGCTCGTCTAACAGGACTCTGGCCTGACATGTGCTGCCTTGACTGCCATCTCTTCTCATTCTGCCTTGGTTCTGTCTCTAACCCTTTCCCCGTGTTTGCTGTCTCCGACCTTATAGCGCGACTATGATGCCCCCTTCACATCAATCCCTCCCCACGGCCGACACCAGCACTTCTCTGTCGGCGGCCGCGATCGCATTGCCCACTTGTTGTCAACCTTCCCGGAGGATGTTGACAACACCGAGAAGTGCCGACGCATGATCGATCTTTTCCTGGTCAGCGTGCTGCTTGACGCTGGAGCGGGAACCAAATGGTCGTACAAGAGCTTGGAAAACAACCGCGTCTACCGCCGCTCCGAAGGCATTGCCGTGGCCAGCCTGGAGATGTTCAAGACCGTGAGTCGATAAACAACCAGACACGTCTTCGTGCGTGAGCTAACATCTGCTTTCTCTCTGCATAGGGTATCTTCTCCAGCAGCCCCACCAACAGATGTCAGGTGGATAAGGGTGCTCTGCGCAAGTTGACGGTCGAAGCTGTTGCCTCTGGTCTTCAGTCCAAGCCTGGCAACGAAATGGCCGGCGTTGACGGCCGGACTCATCTGCTCATCCGCCTCGCCGATGCCTTGGAAAACAAGGAATACTTTGGTGCCGACGGCCGCCCTGGAAACATGATTGGTACGACTCCGGACACCGCACATGGTGATGTGATCTGTCGAACATCGCATTGCTCTGGGACCGTTGCTGACTGACTGATCTTGATAGACTATCTTCTCTCTCACCCTTCCACCCAAGCTTCGTCTATGCTGATCGTCTCCCTCCCGGTCTTGTGGCAGGTTCTGATGGACGGCCTTGCCCCGATCTGGCCCCAGTCCCGCACTGCCATCAACGGCGTTTCTCTCGGCGACGCCTGGCCGTGCTCGTCCATGCCGCAGGCCAGCTCGTCAACCGGCGGATTCTCCCCGTTCCCCACGTCGGTGGCCCCCTGGGAGTCGATTCTGCCGTTCCACAAACTCACCCAGTGGCTGTGCTACAGCCTGATGCAGCCGATGCAGTCGATCCTCAAGGTCCACTTCGCCGGAACCGAGCTCCTGACTGGTCTCCCCGAGTACCGCAACGGCGGCCTGTTCATCGACCTCGGCGTTCTGACCCTGAAGCAGGCCGACATGGAGCGTGGCCTGGCCAACTACACGGCGTACTGCAAGCGTGTGGGCCACAACGGTGTTGAGGTCGCTCCGATGTTTGAGCCCAGTGACGATGTCGTTGTCGAATGGCGCGGTGTGACGGTGGGATTCCTTGATAAGCTCTGTGTTGAGGTCAACAAGTACCTTGCTTCTGAACTCGCCGGCGGTGAACTGGCCCTTGCCCAGCTGTTGGAGGCGGGAAGCTGGAAGGGTGGACGTGAGATTGCCGAGGTTAGCCGGCCGAACACCAAGGAGCCGCCGATTCTGATTGACAGCGACGGAACGGTGTTTTAACTAAGCTCCTGCGAACCCTTCTCTCTCTCTCTCTCCCTCCCCCCCCCCTCTCTCTCTCTGTTTCGAGTTCTTCTTTGCTGGTGAGGGACATGCTTCTCTCGACTTGATACCTACCTACCCCCTCCCCTTCACGAAACTGAACTCATGCTCACGAACTCGTACGACGATGGCCTGGATGGGACAACGAGCTTGCTTCTTTTCTACGTTGATTATATTTATCTTCTCTTTTCATGGGGGTTCTTGGCTGTTGTGTGGGCTGGGTTGGAATGGCTTCTTCATTCTTCGGGGGATGTGAGAGCAGCGAGTGAATGCACGCAGGTTTCGGTGTGTGGATGGATGACTGAGTTATCCCCATCGAGCCGACCATCTTGCCCGGCCATTCCTCGTTGCTTTTTCTCCTACCCTGGGCCCAGCCCATCATCTTCCGGTTGCTCATGTTGGTGTCCGTCCTCTTTCCTCTTCTTTTCTTTCTCACCACGCATCATCATCTTTGCTTCTTGTTTCCTTCCCCCCCCCCCTCTTTTTGGTTTTTGACTCTTCATAGGGCTTCGTATGGTCTGTTCTTTTCGCCAATGAAGGCAACCCTCTTCGCTTTCCCTTTGTTTTTCCTCTTTCGATTCTGATTATTATACCTGTTTACTCGCGAGGAAAAAAAAATAGAAATCTGTCTCGTGTGCTTTGGCGAGGTCTCTGCTTTTTACCCGTTTGCTGCAGTATCTTTGTGATTGATGGAGGCGTTCGTAGAAAATTCCGCGTTTCTATACGGCGTAAAACGAATATAACAAGCAAACGCTTATTCCCCCCAGACGTATAGGGAGCTCGAGCACTTCTGGGAACATAGCACCATGACACGGTTAACCGATTCGATATCATACATTCTATATCATACGGAGGTTGAACGAGGAGAAAAGAAAAAAATATTGTAGAAAAATTAAGAAACAAGATGCAAGTGAAACTAGTGGTACATTTTATATGAACAGATTTCAGGTTGTACAGGCGAAAGCAAGAATGCTGTGGAAAAAAACATGTCCCTAATTGTCCAGAAGTTTTGAATATACGTGCCCGACTGACTCGTGATGTATAATGCAAAGGGAGGGAGGAAATGAGCGGTAGTAGCCGGAGCGAGAGGACCAGGGGAAGTGCTAGAGGGGAACGAAAGAAAAAAGGAGAAGCGAGCATAACGGCCGACTACCGGCGCTTCTGCTCGCGGGCCTTGCGCTCCTTCTCCGCCATGCGGTCCCGCAGGGCCTCCCACTGGCTCTTCTGCACCTTGAGCTCGTTCTCGCGCGCCTGCTGCACGTTGTGCTTGCGCGCGCGGTTGTCCACGACCGTCGACGCCTTGCCGGTGATGGACTTCCAGCCGTCCTTCATCTGCTCGAGGGTGTCCTTGGGCGGCTCGGCGCGCGGCGCCTGGTACACGATGGCGTCCGGGGTGATGGATCCGGAGGCCGAAGAGGACGCGGCGCCGGCGCCGGCGGTGGCGGCGGTTGCCGTCATGGCCGGCGCGGGGTGCTCAATAAGCTGCGGCAGGCCCATCATGCGGCGGAAGGCGGGCCGCAGCAGCAGGTAGTTCTGCAGGAAGCCGGCGCCGGCTGCGCAGCAGAAGTAGAACTGCACGGCGGCCGGGAGCCACATGGTGAAGAGGATGCTGACGGGGCCTAATACGATGGCGAGCATGCGGGTCATGTTGCGCTGCTCGGGGGCCGAGTACTTCAGGGTCATCTAGAGGACAGGAAAAGAGGCCAGAGTCAGGATACGACCAGACGATTCATGGAACGCGAAATAGAGAGGGGGCGGATTTCATCTTACCCTCATGCCGGCGTACATGAGAATAGGGCCAACCATGGGCAAGAGATACCACGGATCCGGCTGAGCTAGGTTCTGGAACCAGAGAGCACCGCCGTTCTCCAAGCCCGGGATCGGGATGGCGCTCATGCCCTGCAGGAGGCGGAACATGCAGATCCCGATGGGCACCTGGAGGAAGTTGAGGAACGCGTACGACTTCTTGACGCCGTGCTCCTTCTCAATGCGCAGATAGGTCTGGCGGGCCATCATGGCCTCAGCCTGGGCCTCGGGCCGGCCGCTGGAGTTGGAGATGCTGTCGCGGAAGCGCTGCATGGCCTGATCGTACTCCGGCACCGTCTGGCGCAGGATCTGCAGCCGCGTGCTGTGCTCGGTGGCCAGCAGCAGCGGCTTGAACAGGATCAGGCGGATGACGATCTGGGTGGCCAGGATCGAGCCCCACCACGGCAGGCCCGAGTACACGTGCACGTGTTCCAGCAGCCACTGCATCGACGACGTCACGCCCCAGCCGAAGTCCAGGCCCATCTGGTTCAGGTATCCGAGCTGCTCGGGGAGGTCGAGGAGGGAGGTCTGTGCCGAGACGGCGTCGAGCGCGTCGGCGTCGGCGGGGAGCGAGGACAGGGCGTCGGAGACCGGCGGCGGAGCCGACACGGCGGCAGCATCGGGGACGAGGGGCAAAGCGTCGACAGCGGGCGTGGAGAGCGCGTCAGTGGCAGTGGGAGTTGCTGACGCGGGAGTCTCGGCGGCGGAGGGGGTGGCGGCCGGGTCATCGGCCTTGGGCTTGGACTTCCAGAACCACAGCGACAGGTGCCGTGACGAGCCCGGGATGGCCGTGGACACCGCGGCGCCGGCGGCGAGGTAATGCGGCACCTGGGCGGATCCGCGTAATCTGGTCAGGTGGACCGGCCGGGACGAGAGGATGCCGACGGTCGGGGACCGCACGGGGGTTGTGGCATAGGTGCGATTCGACGCGGCGTTCGGGGGGGCGCGAGACAGTGACACTCTCGACGAGGGCTGCTATAGAAGCGAGGAAACGAAACGCAGGCGAACTGACGTTAGCAGCTGGCCAACTGCTGTTTGCAGTTCGTCACGAAAGCAAAAGCACGGCGAGAGGAGGAAATTGAGGCAGATTTACTTACATTCAACTTGACCAACCGGCCAGACGCACCAGAGGGCGCCAAAGCCCTCCTGGGAATCATATCGCCGGGAAATGGAGGAGGAAGAAATCGAAATGGAGAGTGGGCAATTTCGATTTAAAACAACTCCTGGAAGTCAGCGGCGAGTGGGAGAGATGGGGGGATTGGACTTTCGGGATTGGTTTCACGGCGCTTTGCGATTGTGAGGGTTTGTTAAGTGAAGCTCTCGCGAAAATTTCCATGGCGGAAACCAGGGGTAAACCCCGGCTGAACTATTTGGACAGCGATCGGCCCCCATCAACGACTACAGTACAGTCTGGATGGACGCAATCGGGCCAAGTGAAAATATACCATTGAGGTGAAATTGTGCAAGTGAAATTGTTATAGCCTGGATTATTCTGAACAGTATATCAAAATCCAAGTGATTGTGGGCTATGCGGTCTTGATTTCAATGAGCCGAGCAGTCTCGGCAAAAAGACAACTGGAAAGCCGAGCTGGATCTACATACGCCAAAAGACACAAACAGGGAACTGAACAAAGACTGAACCAGAACATGAGCACACGTGTGTGAATATGCGCATGTGTATTTGTAGATTGTAAATACGCCCTCCACAGCTATGAAACGCTGCGCGCCAAACAAGATGAGTAACCTGCAGAAAAAAAAAAGAAAAAAGAAGTTGAGGGTTGTGAACTAGTGTACAAAGGGTGTTTTCCTGTCTTGATCGGCTGTTCTTCCATAACAGCGACATTGCGTTTGTGGGATGGTGGCCGTACCGGGCCGGGCTTTTATCTCAGTCGAACGTTCCGGACCCGTCTATCCGGAAGGGGTTTCCTGCTCCGCGACCTCCGCGCGTCTAGATCAGATCGTGCTGGCTGGTGTTTTTCCGAGACTTCTCCACAACCTCCACGCCGATCGGATGGGCTCGTCTTCTCGAAACGGGGAACACCTAGATGAGGGCACAAGAGACAGACAGCAGTTAGCGACAGGGTTCACAGTCTGGAGAGAGCTGCTCGGAAATGGCAGCGGGACGCTCTGTCACCGGAGCTCCAAGCTTCGGGGGGCGCGACCTTTGTACCGCCCCATCCAAGCCGGAAGGCGGCCTCGTGGGCAAACAGCTCGCCGAATCCCAGCATCATGCCGTTTATGAACGGCAGCAGCAGGTTGATGGCCACGCCGCGCACCAGCGTCCACGCCGTCATCGGCTTGTACACCACCAGCGACGCCGGCGACGACACCTGGCTGTCCGGGTCGGCGCTCTCGGCGTACACCTCGCTGTCGGAGTGTATTGAGGGGGCGGATTGCGACATTGCGTGTGTGTGTGTGTGTCTGTATTGAGTGTTGTGGTGATGGCTGTTCTCGCCGCCCCTTTCGCGGGAGTGGTGTTTCGAGTTCCGGTGCTCCGGTGACCGGCGATGGAGCACGTATGAAAGGGAAAGTTAGACAGCAAAACCAGGGAAATGTCGACGACGGGACTTTCGGTACGGGGACGGCAAAGAAGAATGGTTGGAGGCTCCGGTCATCGGTGGTTTGTCGAGCCCACGGTCAGAACACAGGCGGCGTTGAGATGATTTGCTTGACCTAAGTTCTCGCCGCCCTGACCGGACCGGGCCAAAATGCGAGTGTTCGTTAACGCTGTTTGAGTGCCCGCAGACTTTAGAGCTTCGCCCTCTCCTGCAAAAGATGAAAAAAATGGAGTCGCTCCGTTCAAGGGGCGACTTTGCCGGACTTTTGCCGGTAGGGTTTGGTTCCGTCACATTGCGCGATGCTCCTAAATGTCACTCCGCTGCCGCGAGACTTACATGTCTCCCGGTGATAGTAGAAAACAACTGACACCTGTCTTTCCCCTTCCCTCGAGCGGTGGCGCTCCCGCGTCGTGCGACTGGTACCGATACCTTGACCACTACCGCATTGAGGCCCGCTGCTCTGGCGGCCCTGGCGGTCGCAGATGGACTGACCTTGACCTTGGTGCCTGAACACTTGACATGCCGTTAACTTGTGCGTTTCTTGTTCTGCTGCTAAATAACCGCGCCGCTTTCCCCTGACCAGATGCCAGTGTTTCGAACACCCGGGGCCGCCTTGAGTGCTTCGGCCGCTTCGGCTCTTGAACTTCTTCGCTGAGAGACACAGAGAGACTCCTTGTCAATGGGGTGCCATTTTTGGAGTGGGTTGGACATCCTGATGTCTGTATAAAGTTCTTCTGAATCAAGTGTCGATCCCGGTGTCGTCGGCCGTGTTTCCTCACTCAGTACTGATACCATCCACTGCCTGCCCCCTGGATCTGTCAGGCCTGGGGGGGAACAGAGAGCCCTCCCAGCGACGACGAACTTGGGCCGAAGAATAACGCCGAGACCCCTTTTCCCAGATGCTATTTCTAAGAGGCTGAAGATAGACAGCTGCACATAGTGTTCCACTCAATTGGACTTTTGTTTGTGTGCGAGTGGAAGAAGTGAAGTGACCACCCGCAGAGGATCCTTTGTGTGTGTGGGGGGCCTCTGGGGATAATTAGGGATGCTTAGGGTTGGCGGCACGACCATCCCGTGCTGAGTTTGGCTGTCGGCATTTTGGTAGGGGCTTTGTCCATGCAATTTAGGTATCTCGTTAGCCAAGAGAAAAGAATCTCGTCCATGCTTTTTGACCCAAGCTTCCCCCCAATTTTCCCAATCCGACCTGCTCCTGCCGCCTCCAACTTTTCGATTCTGCTCCTTCCTTGCGGCCCATTCGACTGGATTCACGCCTGAGATATAAGGCGCAAGATTTCCCTGCTATTGTGTCGCTTTCTCGCATGACGACATCCGATCAACCTCACCTTTTACCTCCATTTCCTGATAGCTAGCCGACCTGGCCGGCTTGCCATCAAACCACACGCCTGCAGAGTTGTGTCGGATCTTATCTCAGCCGGTCATCGGAGCCGACGCGAAACAGCTCCAGCTCTTCCCGCCGGCGTCCATAGCCGACACTCGCGATGGCGGCGTCTAATAGTGCGAGTGCGCTTTCGCGCAGCCTGTCGGCCGATCTGAGAAACGACTTCAAAAAGCCGAAGAAGAAGAAGGTGTTGCTGATGGGGAAGAGCGGCTCGGGCAAGTCCTCGATGCGGAGTATCATCTTCAGCAACTATGTGGCCCGAGATACAAGGCGACTGTAAGCAAGAGCCAAGCCCCCTCTCCCCCCTCCCTCTCTCTGTCCGTCCTCTACCCAGACAACCGTGTCCGTGTGGCGCCCCTCAGCTAAACTCCGTGGTGCGCGCGCAGCGGCGTTACCATCGACATCGACCTGTCGCACGTCAAGTTCCTCGGCAACCTGATCCTGAATCTGTGGGACTGCGGCGGCCAGGAAGCCTTTACCGAGAACTACCTGTCCCAGCAATGCGTGCACGTGTTTTCGAACGTCGGCGTGCTGATCTACGTGTTCGACATCGAGTCGCGCGAGGTCGACCGCGACCTGGCCACCTACATCTCGATCATCTCTGCGCTGATGCAGTTCTCGCCGTCGGCCCGCATATACATCCTCATCCACAAGATGGACCTGGTGGTGCCGTCGTCGCGCGAGGCCGTGTACGACGAGCGCGTGCGGCTGGTGCGCCAGCGCACCGCCGAGTATGCCGCGTCGGTCGGCTTCGGCGTCAGTGGCGGCGGCGGCGGCGGCGGTGGCGGGAGCGCAGGCAGCGCGGGCGGCGGTCCGGGTGGTGGGGGGCTGGACGGCGAGCCGTTCATGGTCGACATTGTGCCGTTTGCCACGTCGATCTGGGACCAGTCGCTGTACAAGGCGTGGGCCAGCATCATCCACGACCTGGTGCCGAACCTCGCCACCATCGAGCGCAACCTGGCCGACCTGGGCGCGGCCATCGAGGCCGAAGAGCTGCTGCTGTTCGAGCGCACCTCGTTCCTGGCCGTGTCGTCCTGGACCTCCGACTCCGGCAAGCAGAACCCCACCGAGGACCGCCTGGAGCGCATGTCCAACATCATGAAGCAGTTCAAGCAATCGATCAGCCGCTTCACCGGCACCCCGCGCAACGCCGAGCAGTTCGTGCTGATGGAGCTCAAGGCTGGCCTGCGCTTCAACCTGTTCATCCTCAAGTTCACCACAAACACCTACCTGATGGTCATCCTGCCGCCCGGCGAGGCGCGCTTCAACGCCGCTATGATGAACTGCCAGATTGCCATCTCACACTTCAAGTTCCTCGATGGGCCAGTTTCGTCGGAACCGGTTGCGTCTTTACCGTACGCATAGGACTAACCGAAGAGGGAGCATAATGTCTCTGGTTATGATTGGCATGCCTTATCAAATGTGTGCTTTATTTTGGGCTTTTTTGTAGTTTCTATTTCTGTTGGCATTTATTCGTTCATGATGATCCCTCTTTTGCGTTTTTTTCCTTTTTTATAGTGATATCCTTCATCCGAATCGCCACCGGTAAGGACATCTCCTTGATAGAGCATCTCCGGCCCAAAACAGTTGCCGAGGGGGGCTCACCGTCAGTTATCTCAATCTTTTGTAATAAAATTTACAGTTTGGGACCCAGTATTGCAGCATTTCGCAACATCAATGTTCAGTGTCTCCCTATGCTTCCGCACTTGAATCACCGGCTTCCCTTTACTCACAGTGAACACAGACAGGAAACGGCAGTGAAAAAAAAAAGACGTTTCATTAAAATAGAGAAAATTCCCCTGTCTCTAGTCGTTTGCTAATCCCAGTTTTCTTGAACAATTCATGAGTGTTTGGAAAAAAAAAAAAGAAAAAAAAAAGAAAAAGCAGAACCTCAATCCCGTGTATCAAACAAACCCCCCACGTTTATTTCCACTTGACAATCGCCGTTCCTCCCTTCTTGAACTCGGCCATCTCTCCCAGCACGAGCGTGCGATCGCTGTGGTCCTTGTTGGGGAAGGTGGTCGAGATGACGTACGCGCGCTGCGCGACATTGGCGTTGGCGCGCTGGACAAAGTCGTAGATGTCGCCGACGGTCTGGCTGGTGTTGAAGCGCGCGGGTAGCCGCGAGCCGTCGGGCAGCTGGATGCGGAGGCTGATGGACGGCTGGGCCGAGTCAAAGGCCGCGACTTCCGGAGCAGCCGCGGGGGCGGCGGCAGCAGTGCCGATAGCAGCAGTGGCCGGAGCAGCCCCGACGACAGCGTCGAGCGACGGCGCGGCCTCGCTGTCGCCCGGGACGGGGCTCCCGAGACGGCGGCCGCCGCCAGAGAACGGCACATGGCGCCGCGGCAGCTGGCGCCATTCCTCCTGGTGCTGAGCGAGATGCACGTCGACCGGCTCGTCGTAGCGGACGTTGAGGAGACTGAGGGGCGCGTGGCCGTCGCGGATCATGCGCAGCGTGTTCAGGTTGGCCGGGTCGTCGAAGCGGTACAGCGGGCCCTCGTCGACGCTGAAGCCGTCGGTCCAGATGTGGATCGTGCGCTGCTGCGGCGGCTCGTGCGGGAGGACATCTGCCGCGCGGGTGCGAGGCTGGCGCGGGTCGGGGATGGTGCGGCTCTCGACGCCGTCGCCGCCCACCGTGTAGGCCGTGCCGCTGAACGTCGCGCCGGAGGGGGCTGCGGCGGCTTCCTCGCGGCGGCGGCTGGCGTTGCTAAACGGTAAAAGAGTGTGGATTAGCCGGACGGTTTGGCTACGGGAGAGGTAGAATCGGGCAAGCAAAGAAAATGGAGTCTCAAGGGTGCAGTAAGAGTGGAAAATCCCGTGTAAAAACATACCCGCGAGCCTGTCTGAAGATATCACCAAGCACACCCCGCGGCTGCTCCCGGCCAGGGTTGCTGGGGTCCTGCACAGCAAGCCCGGACTTCTCGCCGCCGGCAAACAGATTGCGCTTCTTGTGGTCGTCGTCCTCGTCCTCCGACTCGTCGTCGTTGCCTGCGATCGACGAAAGCGTTGCCAGCCCGGTCTTCTTCTTCGCCTTCTTCGGGAAGCTGGTGCTGCTGCCCGCGGGGGCCGGAGCTCCAGATAGAGTGCGGGGGCCCGACGAGGCGCCGGCGGTGGCGTTGCTGCTGCTGCTGGTGGCGGCCGCCGCTTGCGGCTGCGGCTCATCGTCGGCCTCTTCCTGCTCCGAATCGTCGCCGCCGTCGTTGTTGACCTCGTAGAGAAAGTTCGCGGCTGTGTCGATGTCCCAGTCGTTAGAGGCGAGCGCCTCTTCGGCCTGGTGATGGAGGAAATCCGGGAGTTAGCTCTGGTGGTCTGGAGAGCGGGGTTGACCCAAGCTCTGGCACTGTAGAGCGGAAAGCCAGGCCATAGCTTCAGCACATCCTGGAGCTGTATGCAATTCAATTTGACACCAAAAGATGAAAGCCAAGGAAGGAAATAGAGCTCTGACTGACCTGTTCAGCACTGAATCCCGTCCATTCCACCAGCTGGTGGACCTTGTCCCGTTGTTCAGCGTCCATGTTTGAGAGTTTTGGGTGCTTTGCTCCTATGGTGAATGGTGTGAAGGAGCTATGTGGTGAATGAGGAACAATGGAGAGGAGAAGGGGAAAAAGAAATGAAGGTTTGGAGGGGAGCTTCATACACGATTTCAAAGACAAACGCAAACGCCGACCAAGCTGCATTAAGGCAGCATCCCTCTTGCATAATTCATGATTAGTCAGGGTGGTGGCAGCAGAACCCTAACCCTAGGAGATGAGTGAACCCTAAGATACCCTAGACCACTTACATGAGCTTCAACTCTGATTCACGAGCCACCTGAGAGGGGAATTTAGTGACTGTCAGGAGTGGCTATGGTAGTCATGCTGCATCCCTTATCAAGTGAGCTTTTAGAGTTTTGTCAAAATGCTATACTCCACCGTGATTCACACATGGCCATGTTACTCATAACACAACAAATAGTCATGGCACATGAGTATTGTATTGATATGATTACTCCTTTCTGTGCACATAGTTTCATTATTTGTAGGGTACTTCTATCCTATTCTCACCAAAACATCCTGATGATAAAACATAAACTCTCTCTCCCAACACAACAAGCAAACCTTTCCCTGAATATCACCTAGAAACGTTTCTCGGGTTCTAATCTCTGATCAAAGATCAAAAGGCTAAGACCCCCCTAACCCCTTTCTTTTCCGCAACACAAAGAACAGTGACACAGAAGAACAGATTCTCCATCATGAAGATACTCTCGATGCAGGTCCTGGTGCAGGGCCTGCTCCTGGTCGGCAGTGCCGTTGCGCACATGCAGATGACCAACCCGCCGGCGTTCCGGTCCAAGCACAACCCGCACGCCGCCGGCGACATCGACTACGACATGAACAACCCGCTCGCGGCCGACGGCTCCAACTTCCCGTGCAAGGGCCTCGAGCACTATCTGGGCACCCCCAAGGGCGCCGCGGTGGCCAACTGGTCGCCGGGCCAGATCGCCAGCGTCACCATCGAGGGCAGCGCCTGGCACATGGGCGGCTCGTGCCAGATCTCGCTCTCGTACGACTCGGGCCGCTCGTTCACCGTGATCCACAGCTTTGTCGGCGGCTGCCCCTCGGGCCCGGGCCCCGTCACGCTGAGCTTCCGCGTCCCCAACGACGTGCCCAACTCGGAGAACGTCCTCCTCGCCTGGACCTGGTGGAACCGCGTGGGCAACCGCGAGGTGTACTCCAACTGCGCCCACATCACCATCCAGGGCGGCACCGGCTCGGAGAGAGTCGCCTTTGCCCGCCGCCCGGCGCTGTTCCGCGCCAACATCAACAACGGATGCGTCGTGCCCGAGGGCACTGACGTTGTGTTCCCCAACCCTGGCCCGGATGTGAACGTTGTTGACGGTCCGGCTCTGGGGCCCCCTCGCGGTGCGAGCTGTGGAAGTGGCCCTGGAGTTTCCGGCGGCGGCGGCGGCGGTGGACCCGCGCCCCCGGTCCCGGACCCCATGGATCCCGTCACCCCTCCCGGCGGTGGCCCGCCCACTAATGACCAGGACTGCCTCCCTCCGTACCGGAGAGAGGGCGATGCTTGCAACTTCAAGCCGGGAAACGACTGGCCGACCTATCCGAAGTCGGAGGCCATGGCCACGTCGGCCGTGTTTTCCTCGGCGGTCTTCGCCGCTGTGCTCGGAGCCGTGCTTTCGCGGGTCCTGGCCGCAATTTTCTAAAACTCGAAGTAACCTCGGCAGTTCCGGCTTGTTCGTTTTTATGACCTTTTCTTTCGTGAATATTGGGCTTGAGTTGCTAACACTTTTCATCATGTTGACTGTCGTCAGTCCCTCACTCCCCTTCCAGTTAAGGACCTCAGTCTTTGTCTTTCGTCGTTGTTCGCTGCATCATGTCCCCATCCCGGTTTCCTGGCTGATTGAACGAAGCCCTGCATACAGCATAGTGCTGTGGCAGAGCATCTCGCCTTGCTGTCCTCCAAACGAGCGTTTTCGTGTGACGACGGAAGCGTGCATGGGCCTTTTGCCGTGTCGGTCCCGATTAAGTATTACCGACACCAACGGACTGAACGGTCTCTGAGACTTTTGGAGAGCCCCAGATGTTCACTCATTTCGTTGCCCATATATTCTTCCGATACCAGAATATCGATGCCGGTACATGCGAAAAGAGCGACAGCAACAACGGGCTGTGTCTCTACTATAGCCGGGTGAGCGGCCAGAGAGAGATTTCCCCCTGGGTACCGATGGACCATGCGTTCCGTGCCGAGACCATGGGTAATATGCACCGGCAATGTGGCTGAACCTTTTCAGATTGGCATCGGCACAAACGAAGCAGCGGAAAGCGAGACGACAGGCGGATGAGACTGGGGATTTCCAGAAGAGGGGGAAGTGGTGATGGACGCCGATCAAGGACAGCATTCGATACTAGATAGGGTGCATTCGTGAGTTTTTTTCTTCTTCAGTAAGAATACCAGATAGATTATCATCTTGACTTGGATGGCCTTCCCGTGAGATCCGAGCAGACCAATGCGGACGTGCATCATGTCTGCGAAGCTCGTTGTTACCTGGCTACAATTACCCGAGTAACGGGGGTGTGGCAATATAAAGTTGTTTGCTGCTCCATGCAGGCACAACACCAGCAGCTTTTGACACTGGTTCACATGTGTGTGCTATACACGTACCAAATTGGAACCTTTGTGGTTTGTGAAGAGGAAATAGCACATGCAAGCTGCCGGCGGCGGAGGTAACACGGACTGGAAATACAATACACGCGGTGGTGGTAAGACCGAATAGCGACGTCTCGCAGCGTGTTACTCTCTGTAACCGTACACAAATAGAGGAGAAGGACGTGTGCTCGCCTACACATAGATGAAGTCTTAGGAAGGGCATGGCACACGGCGCGCCGTTAAGCCGTTTCTCACCAGAGTCGAACATATTACTGCCGGAAAGCGAGACAAGATACCCGGGCCTTGGCAATGGGTGCATTCAGCTGGAGACAGGCATATATATAGGTCGCTATACACTCTATATAGATGCAAATAGGTCTCTGACAGTCAGATTGTTGCTTTGCCTCTTTTCCTTTGAAATATCCACGGCTTCCCTGACTTCCCCAGTCTGAGTGATACGTGTCTGCCGGTTCGCATGCTCGAATCTCCGACGTTGATCGACACACCAAAGAACACAGCAACAGATACCACCAGCCACAGACAACATGCTCTCGTCAGCGGTTGCAGTTCTGGCCGTTGCGGCTGCGGCGTTCGCCCAGGAGAGCCCGGTGACCGGCAAGCTCGGAGACGCGAAGGTGATCACCGACAACGTGGTCGGCGCGGCGTACGTGGCCAAGTTCAGCGGGGCCGTGAAGGGCCTGGCGCTGGCCGTGGCGGATCCCGTCGGAAAGGGGACGGTGTTCCACCTGGACTTCTCCGGCTTCGATGTTGGCGAAGGGCCGTTTGGTACGTTACCTCAGTGGAGTCGCAGGCCGGTGGACTGTGATACTGACCCTGAGACTGTCTGAACTCCTCTAGGCTACCACATCCACGCGAAGGCCATCGACGAGACGGGGACGTGTGCCAGCACAGCCGCCCATCTTGACCCGTACGAGCGCACCCAGGAGCCCGCATGCGTCGCATCGGCGCCGGCGACATGCGAGGTGGGCGATCTTTCCGGGAAATACGGCAAGTTTGAGACGGCGGCGGTGTCGAAGAGGTGAGTCTGAAGCAGTTGCGGTTCCGAGGCTGCATGCGTGGCGTTTGCCTGGGTGACGACACCGCACAGGGGAGATTGGAAGTTAGCTTGACTGACATAGATGCTGGTGGGCTCCGTCCTCAGCTTTATCGACATCTACTCGTCGCTCAACCCCGAAGATGTGGCCTTCTTCGGCGACAAGAGCTTCGTGATCCACAACAGCACCGGCGCCCGCATTGCCTGCGCCAACTGGGTCGAGACCACGGTGCCACTGGAGGAGGAGAAGGAAGTCGAAGACGAGGAAGCGTGCGATGACGAGGACTGAATGGCAGTCCGATACCGTTACTTCTACGGAGGACTCACTCCGGCGAGTGTAGGAATCATGGATAGTCACGCTTGGGCAAATGACACTAGGATCAAGATTCACACAAATTGTAATGGCAGATACTGTGAATGTGTGCGGTCTTGAGTCTGACGACACAGCAAAGAGAAGAAGGCGAAGAGAAAACGTCTACATCTGCCGATGGAATGTTCGGCTTCCATGCTGGGACTGGGCCAAGTTGCTCCAAACTCCAGCCGATGTCAAACGTGCATGACCCGGTGGCACATGGATGCAGGCGGACATTCATTTTTGAATGAACAGTTCTATCATTATGCCTTGCATGCTCACAACCACGCAACAATGCATGCATCTTTTGTTGCTGAAGACATCTCGGTTATGTTGAGGATATGTATTTGGAGTTCTCTGCATGTTCGTTCGTTGGGGACGAGAATATCAAACCAGCCAAATGGGATACAGACGCGAGGGGAATAGAAAGGGAAACACAAAAAGATGGTGATGATGACACGACAGACGAAGGAGAAAGATGTTCGCCAGCAATTGTTGTACCGGAGCTGAGACCCCCGCTGCTGTTTGAAGCTGTGCCATACAGACTCTTCTGCAACTACCTCCGCTTACGAGTAGGTCAACTCCCAGTTACCGGGGAGAGATTGGAGCCCTGGGTGAAGAAAAAGCAACAGTCACGGTCAGTCAGCGTGAATCAGAGATGCAAGAATGCTGTTTGAGGAGTGGGAAGACTGGAGACTCACATCCGTCGACCGGCTCGCGGGCCGTCTGCGAGATCGTGCACTGCATGGCCTCCTCCGGGCTCTGGTACGCGAGCGTGGTGCAGCGGTCCAGGTTGCAGCGCGCATCCAGAGCCTTCTGCAGCGAGTCGTCCTTCCAGCCGAAGAGGTAGTCTCCGTGCTGTCCGAAGCCGGTCCTATGCGAGAGAGGCAGAGAGAGAGAGAGAGCGGTATGTGTTAGTTACAGTCTTAACCACCTCCACCTCCGGAGTGCCGGGTGTAACTCACGGGTCGCCGTAGCTCCACACAAACGGCTGGCTGCCGTCCTCGGGCCACAGAGTCGCGTCGTTGAACGGCGTGGTGTCCCACATTATCTCGTACATCACCTGCGGCAGCTTGACCGGGTGGGTTGACGGGCACGCGCCGTTGCTCTCGAACGCCGGCGTCGGGTACGCCACGTGCGAGTGGTGGTCGGGGCTGTCGACGTTGACGCCGTCCCAGCACGTGGGGAACGTCACCGTGGTGCGGATGCCGCCGAGGCAGAATCCCTGGGGCAGCGTCTGCGTGTCGGCGCCGGTGCACGGCGCGCCGCCAAACGGCATCTGGTTGGCGCCGAAGCAGCGGTGGCAGATGCCCGGGAACTGGCTCTGGGTCTGGCGCATGGTCGGGTCGCCGGCGAGCATGCGGAAGCCCTTCTTGAACGCCGTCACGCGCGTGCGGCCGTCGTACGGCGGGATGTAGTACACGGTGATGCCGCCGTTCTGCACCAGGCCCAGGTTGGCGTCCTGCTTGACGCGGATGAACGAGCCGTTGCGCGCGCGGAAGAACATCACCGCCGTCCAGTAGTTGGAGAAGTCCTCGCTGTACGTGCAGGACGTGCACGACGACAGCGCCGCCGGGTCGTACTCGACCGCCGGCATCGACGCGTTGAACGAGTTGCCGCCGACGATCTGGTGCAGGTGCGGCGACACCAGCGTGCCCGGGTTGACCAGCGGGTCGAGCCGCTCGACCACCAGCTGCGAGCAGCCGAAACGCATCATCGCCTGGCCGGCCACCGACGTGGCCAGGCTCAGCAGCGATGCTGTGAGCAGGGGAGTGATCTGCATGGTGTCTTTGGTTCCTTTCTTCTGCTTGATCTTCTTGTTCTTCTTCTTCTTCTTCTTCACTCTGCTTGCTATGTGATGCTGGCCTGCCAAGTGATGAGAGAGAGGGAGAGAGAGAGAGAGAGAGAGAGAGAGATAGTGAATGGGATGAACAAGACCAGGACCGGGCCCGAGACTGCGTACAAAGAAAGGAGACACCGAGAGTCCTCTCTTCCAGGGAAGAGGTGCCAACGCTGCCAGAAAGAGGGTCATACACCGCACACTATATGTGCTTGTCGTCTGTGGCGTTTGCTTGCTTTCTCTTATTGCCGAGAACTCAAGCCTTTTTTCCCCATCCGGGAAAATTCTCCGGTCCCCATGACAGAATGGACCGTGTCTAACTGCAGATGAGCGTATGGGCCTCGGCAAAAGCGAGGGCATAGATTGAGGGTGATTTCATATCGACGAAAAATCAATCTCGCGGAGGGCAGATTGGCCACAGCTTCATTTGGGTGGACTAGATCTAGTAGATAGACTCTCTCCTCTTCCGTGATTCTGGTGATCGACTGAGGCATCTTGATGAATGATGCAGCTTTTCCGGCTCTCCTTGGAAGGTCAGATCTCGATACTCGACCCTCATCTCACCATTGTTTCCCCGGTATTCCCATCCCAGACCATCTTTCGGCTGGTGATCTACATACTACCGCCAGACACTCGGACTTCAAACCACACCCACAACCTCGTTCGTTTATCTCGCACCCACTCACATCCAATATATCCATACCGACTGTCCACACTCATGACCGTTCACATATCCACACACTGTCTGGTTCGGTGCCGGCAGATACAAATCGTCCTTCCCTCGATCCAGTTACGGTGTGGCTGACGCGTTGGCAATGTAAACTTTCATCTCATTTGCGGATAAAGTCGACACTCTGGTTCTGGTATTTTCCGAGATGCACTTTGGCTGATGTCCAATATGCACGTCCAGCAAACTCGGAAATGCGGGGATCCCGGAGAATACACAATCGAGTACGGAGAGAGTTTGCAAACGAAACTTCTCTGAAGGATCCAGACTCTACTTCCTCTCAAAAATCCCCTCTACGACACGAGATACAAACGACCTGACCCGGCCCATATAGTAGTGTTCTGACTGGCTCGCACCAGCGGGAGTGAGAGATAGAGTACCTCGAACAGACCCCGGTGGGTGGCCCGGAACACGACAGGACAAACGGGCTCAGTCGGACAACCTCAAGGCAAAATCCCCGATCACCGACAGCCCGCCTACGAAGCTCACGTCTGAACCCATCGGAGTTCGGTGATCCTGACCGCAGGACTTTCCAGGATGGCATTTTGATGTATGCTTATAACAGGCTAGTTTCCACTCGGTGAAACCTCTATGTACGTCTTCCACCACCCTATCCATCACCGCAGGCCGTTTCTTCCGCTCGCAGGCTCCCGGCTCCGGGACAACCGGGGCAACCGGGGCGGCGGGAGCAGGCGCGGGGTTGCGCTTCGGCGGTGATGCCCTTGACGTGCACCAACAGCAGGCCGACCTTGCCGGCGATGAACTGCCGGCCTGCTCCGAGCAGTCGGCGATGATGATCGGCAACTCGGTGGTGTTGGTGGTCTCGACCCACGGCAGGATAGCCAGCATGAGCGCGTCGATCGGCGCCAGGCGGAACGGCAGCAGCTCGGAGAAAATCGTGACCCCTGGACGGCGGTGCATGTGCAGGTATAATGTCCGGAGTGGCAGAAACCCAGCAGGGATACAAAGACCTAGGATTCGGTTTGTGCCGTACGCACCGCACCTCATTCTCGCCCTCAAGACACCAGCTAGTTTGCATCCATCTTATGTCCGGGTCACGGCGGATTGGAGATGAAGAAGGCTTGCTCAGAGCGTGATGTTCATATATCTCCCGATTAGGGCCGCTGTATACCCCGGAGACCGTATTTGAAGTGTGGCCGCTGGTGAGTGCGAATGGCCTCTTATAATACTACGATCTCCTACGTATATGAGCATTGAGCTGCGGATGTCCATCTCCTCCTGTTCACTTAACCGCCTGCTCTTTTCTGTAAGTGTTCGGTGATTAATCCCAAGCGACTAAACAGAAGTTCGGCGTCGATCCGATCGACCGGAACTTTTACTGTTTGGCCATGCAAAAATCCCCAGTGTCCCGGGTGATTGACGGGACTCTCTCTTCCCCCTCAATATCCATATAAACCAGGACGAAGAGATATCTCGCAAGATACCCGGAAGTTGATATTAGCCACAACAGCATCAATTTCGGATCGGGCGCAGCAAAGATTTTGCCAAGAAACGGCCTAAATTGGCGATATTGGTCTGGATTTGTTAGCGAATTCTTTCCTAGCTTGATCTTCATGCATGGTAGATAGAGAAGCATTTGTAGTCTGTAGCATGATGGAGAATCTTAGGGTTAAACCTGGGCGTGGGACGGTAATCTCCAAGTCGGAAAAGGGGGGGAAGGCATCTTGGCACTTTGTGATAACGAGAAAGAAAAGCGATTGCATGTATGTTCGCTGTGGTATTGAAAGTCGTTGGTTACCCTCTAGCCCGTATATAGAGCCTCTATATTACAAAATTATACGCCGTCCTAACGGTTCTGACGTCCTAACGCCGTGTGCCTGTGTCGATGCTGCCCAAGTAATGTGATCCTTCACGTTTGTGTTTTGTATATTTTCTTTTGTTCACAACCCGTCTATTGTGTTTTACAAGAGAGCAAACGCCATCATTGAGACAACATGAGCCGCCAGGACGTTCAGCACCGACGCTTCGAACGACAGGCCGGCGCCGCCTCCGGGCACGGTTGGCCGGACGGGGCCGGACTCGATGGCCGGGAACGAGGCCGTAGAGGTGCCGGACGTGGTACCCGAGGGTGTGGTGGTGGTCGACCGGGCCGAGGTGGTGATGCCGCTGGGGGAGGTGGTAGCAGCGGATGTCGTGCTGCCACCGTTGCCGCCACTGCTACCAGCCGACGCGGACGGAGACGGAGACGGCGAAGCAGACGAGGATGATTGCTGGGCCGGAGCTGACGTGGTGGACGGCGACGAGCCGCTGGGCTTAGGCGTTACGGTCGGGAGCGTCTCGTTGGAGTCCAGCCATGGCTGGATGAAGGCTTCGTCGACGAGGCGGTTGTTGACGAACTTGTTTCCCTGCTTGGAGGGCGTCATGCTCATGACGTAGTCGGTCGAGAAGCTTCCGGCTCCCCAGCCGACAATGCCGAGGAAGACGTCGGAGTTGGCGTTGATGAATTCGCTTTGGAGGCGGAAGTTGGTGATGCACTGCAGAGTTCGCGATATCAGCAAAATGGTCCAGAATAGAAAAGGTCAAGCAGTAAATAGTAGAAACGTACCGAAGACGACCGGGACGCTCCAGTCTCACTAACAAGGCCGACTCTTCCGGCATCCCGCAAGAACGTAGCCACAGTCTGGAAGGCGTCGACGTTATCGGTAACGCACTCATCGTGAGTTCCAGAGTTGTCGACATCGAGGTACTTGTGCACGTCTAGCAACAGACCGTCCACGCTGCCGTCCGGGTTCTTGATCGCCATGAGGGCAGCCGCACTGCCATCGGAAACCAGGGTCGCAGCGCTGTCGAAGTTGGACCCCGGCAGCAGAATCAGGTGCTGCTTGGCACCGGCATTGCGAATTGCCGCAACAGCCGACTCGCAGGTGCGGGCCCAGGCGGCGATGTCGAGGTGGTGCGGCTCGTTCATGAGGCCGAACACGATGCGCGGCTGGGCGGCGTACTTGGCGGCGAGCTGGCCCCACAGGCCGGCGAAGTGGGCGTCGGTCGGCTTGTCGGCGCCGGTGCCGGACTGGCCGATGACGTTGTCGTTCCAGCGCGCAAAGTTGTGGATGTCGATGGCGCACGTGGCGCCGGTGGCCAGGCACGCCTGCATCAGCGCGTCGTAGCGGCCGAAGTTGGTGGCGTCGAGCGTGCCGCCCAGCTTGTTGTTGACGAGGAACTGCCAGGACACCGGCAGGCGGAACATGTTCATGCCGTTGTCTTGCGAGAAGTGCTTCATCTGGCCCTCGCCGTCGCCGCCGTTGAAGCGGGAGAGCGGCATGACGACCCGCGATATGGGACAGACGCCCTGCCGGATGGACGTAGGTCAGCACTCTGGACGTGGTCTTTTTTTGCTTTTTTTTTTTTTTTTTTTTGTATTCCGGGAACTTGGTCCTCTCTCCTAGGAGTTGCAACTTACAGTGATCTCACAGCCAAAATCTCCGCCGGCTATCGACACGCCGAGGAACTTGACTTTCGCCGACGCCAGAACGGCGAAGGCTAGAGCGGTGAGATACGATCCCAACATAATTGCAAAAAAAAAGGAAGAAAAAAAGAAGAGAAAAAAAAAAGCGAGAGACGAGGAAAGACACAGCAAATTATAAAAGAGTGTAAAAGCCGTGGTTTTATCGGGCACAGGCGCAAGGAAACACGTTCCTGGAGACGAGGCAAAAAGAGGGTGGAGGGAAAACAAAGAAACCCGGATTCTGACCAGCACAATCGGCGAGGGAGGACCAGCGTATAAGAACGAATGAACGGACGGCGGGAGTGACAGCAACCCAGGTTGAGATGATCTTTTGGGGGGGGTTTGTTCGGATTTTCCTGCTCTTTTTTGGTAACTTTTCGGTTCCTCCTCAACACAACCGGGTTTGCATGGCTATAAGGCCCGCTGGTGGCCTGTTTCCCTCCGTTTCCTGTCCCATACGTTGTCGGTAGGGGAGGCTGCTCAGGCCGGCCATGGCAGGGGAAAAACCGGGCGAGGACCGCACATATATCAAGGTGAAACTGATCTCCGTCTCCAACACTGGCACAACCTGGCAGTCAATGCGCTCAGCACAAACCTCCACTCACACGGCCAGTCTGCAACAGACGCCTGGTGATATATTGGGCCTGTCTGGAGTAGAAAGGCCCGTAATCCCCCTTTCTGTCAGGCCAAAGCTGAACATGCAGCGACATCGTTGGTTAGACCGGTCGACGGCCGTCCCGGAGTTCCCCCACAGTTTGATATATACGCTTCCGGGCGAGGTTCGCGCGCTATCTCGTCCGATCGAGGCCGGCCACATGGGAACTCTGAAACTGGGTGAGAACGGGCCCTCGATTTTGTCCGACGGGCACTGGAAAAGAAGGAAGACAAAGAGTAGAGTAAATGTTATGGCATCTAATCATGTGTTGATTCTTCTATATATCTAACTAGCGGTGAGCAGCTGGGCGGAGTCCTAGATAAACACCGTATGCTTATTACCTGACTCGAGTATATTATATTACGTGACTATGCTCCCGTAAGAGTGCTATATACTATTATATACCCTTATTTACGTATAGTAACGAAGTAGATAACTAAGTAGATAATACTAAAGTATTAGGGATAAGTAAATAAATAGGTAAGCGAACGCTTAATAGGGAGTAAGGATATATTACGGATATACTAGTAGCTAGGAAGCCTACTAAATAGAGAAATAAAGAATATAGCTAGATTAAAAGCGTTTAACCCGTACTTACTAGAGTATAAATAACTATTTAGAATAAAGAAAGAAAAGGAAAAAATATAATTATACGGTCCCTAGATAGTTTACTTACCTAGGAGGGAGTATAACTACTAGCCGAAATAATACTAAGAAAGCGTAGGCTAGGCTATGGAAATATATTAACGAGCGTATGTACCGCTAGAGCTATTAATAAAGGAAAAGAAAAGAGAGAGAGGGGGGGGGGGAGGTAAAAGTATATAAATACGGTCTCCTACCTACTACCTTTAAGTTCTATTTCTTCCTCTATTCCTATTAACTAACGAGATATCTATTACGAAAACTCCTATAAGATAACCGAATACTAGACGAAAGCCCTCCTAAGAATACGATATACCTAAATATAAGCTACCCGCTATAGAGATAGCGCCGAAGGGCTTTAATACCCTTAAGGAATTTATACCTTATAGGCGCTATCTTAAGTCTACTATTTCTTATAAGAGTAGCGGCGCCTACTTTATAAGACCCGCTAGAGTAAGAGCTTTATAATACTACCGTTATAGCGCTAGTAGGAAGTAGGAGCCCTAGTAAGTCCGAAGCTTAGCGCGAAGGCGAGATCGGAAGAGAAAGATACTAACCGCGAATAATAAACGCGAATAAATAGCCTTTCGTATATCGTACCGCTCGTATACCCGTTTATTAATACGTTACGGTATAATAGGTCTACGCGCGGAGAGGTAGTCTTATTAGGCTACGTAGTAAAGGAGATACTCGCTATCGACGAGTACGAATTTAATTACTCGCGCGAGGCCGAGCTATAACGCTAGGATTTACGGAAAGATAATATTAAGGTACCGCGAGCTCTTAAAGAAGCGGAGATTCTAGTTATATTAGGTAAACCCTACCGCCGCTCTATAAAGCGATAGTTCGCTAAAATTTCGGATTATCTTAAGTTCTAAGAGGGTAGAGAAAAGGAAAGAGGAACGCTAAGGTAGATAGAAGAAGGAAAAGGAAAACTTAATAAAGTTAGTATTAAGCCTTACGGACCCGTTCGTATATAGATTATAAATTTAGGAGAGTATAGAAATATTCGAACTTTTATTAATTTAAAGCTTTAATAAGCCTATCCGCGGGTATCTCTAATATAGAGACGTATTTTACGAGACCTTTACTTCTACTAAACTACTCTTTTATTTATATATTATAGATATCGATATAACGTAGATAAGTATTTACTTAAGAAGAGGTATCTATAACTAAGCGTATAGTCTATATATTATCATAGCTTACTATTAGAGGCGTAGTTAGGTAAACGCTAATAGAGTTTATTAAGTAGTAGAAAGTAATACCCTCGCGTATTATTAAGCTTAGAGCTAAAAGCTTTA
Organism: Knoxdaviesia proteae; assembly: GCA_001510565.1. Classification (NCBI taxonomy): domain Eukaryota; kingdom Fungi; phylum Ascomycota; class Sordariomycetes; order Microascales; family Gondwanamycetaceae; genus Knoxdaviesia; species Knoxdaviesia proteae. Next base: position 271,670 of record LNGL01000047.1, read on the forward strand.
CTTCCGTCGTTAATATAGTAATTATTTATTATTTAGCGGCCTTCTATATAACGGGATTACTAAGTATAGTTACTAGAAAGCCGTTTAATAAATATCTTATATCTAGGATATCTATAAATAAAGTATTATTATATATAAGTATAAAAAGATTTATCTTACTATAGAGCTACTTAACTAGGATATTAATAGTAAGTATTTTACCCCTTACGAAGTTAGAAGCGGAGTAGTAGATCGTAAGGAAACGCTTACTATAAAGATATTAAATAACCTAGTTAGTAATAGCTATATAGTTAGGGCCTAGGTTTTAAGTAAACTAAGTAAGGTTAGAAGCTATAAACGTAACGTCTAGACGTAATATAATAGCCGTATATAAGATCGACCTTACTTTCTTAAGGAAGAGCTTTATATAGGCTAGTAAAAACTTATTAGAGAATAGTAAGTAGGATATAGGATATAGATAGGAGTCTTAACTAATATTAAAACTAAAACGCTATCTAATCTTCTCGATATAGGTATTATAAGATAGCTATAGGTGTTAAGTAGCTTTATTACGGATAATATAAAGGCTTAAGAAAAATATAATAGACTTTTCTCTACGTATATTAAAACGTAAAGAGAGCTATTTAAGTATAGTTTCGTATTCGTCTCATAAGTTAGGCGTATAACTAACGAGGATATTATCTATATAGATAAGAAAGTAAATAGTCTTACGCGAGTTTATTTACTAATAGGGGTCTTATATAGAGCGTATAAGCCCTAACGCCTTAAACTCCTCTAATAGAGTATTAAACTAAAGAATTAGGGATTCGCTTAAACCGTATAAGGCTTTCTTAAGAAGAGCTATATAACTAGGGTAACGCTTATAAAGAGGTTTAGGTAATTAAATATAAATCTCTAAATTAGTATCCTCTAGAGAGGCGTTTAGAAAAGTATTAGAGATATTAAACTATATAAGCTTAAGGTTAAAAAGAATAGCGAGTATAAGGAATAAGCGTAGTAAGCGTAAAGCGAGCGTTATAGTATACGTATTTAACGTAGAAGCGTCTTATTTATTACCTTATATTACGTAACGAGCTTTAAAACGTATAATTTTACTATCTTTATTAAGCTTATACTTTTAAACCTACTTAGTAAGAATAATACGTTAGTTACTTAGATAAGGAATTACTTCCTATATACTTTTATTCTTAAGCGAAGTTATCTTAGATTAGTTAGCCTCGAGAAATTTATTCTAATATAAGTAAGCTAATATACTATACTAAGTAGTTAGTTCCGGGGCGCGAACGTATAAAAGGCGGATTTTAAAGGATACCGCCGTAGTAAAGGATACGTATAACGGCTTAAAGAACTCCTATAAGTCTAAATAAAGCGGTAAGCTATACTCCTCGAGTAGGAAAATAGAGGCGTAATCCTATCTACTAAGTAGCGGCCTAATAGCCTTAATAGCGGCTAGGCTAGTATAACGAGTAAGCGGGCGCTTATTTCGAGGTAGTAACTAGCGCTAAGTAGAGTATTTAGGCGTACTTTCTACTTATATTACGGGAGCTTATTCTAAAGAAATAAGTATCGGAGGCTTAACGGGTAAAGTAGCTAATATAGTACGGCTACTAAGTTATAATAACTAGCGTTAAATAGACCGTAAGGCCTACTTATCCGCGCTCGTTACTAGCGTTAAAAGAACCCGATCTAAAGAAGCGAGTATCGGGGGCTTAGTAGGCCCTTCCCTAGAGGCGGAGGAAGTCGCTTAGGCGTCGAGGGAATCTCTTACGAGATCGAGCGACGTCGTAATATCGTTAACGTAATTAGGGTTAGCGATTAGTCTCGCGTTAGGAGATTCCGATAAAGTATATATATAACGGTATTCGAGCTATAAAGTAACTAAAGGTATAGAGTACGTAAACTAGGGTATAGTACTCGTACCTATAGAAGACGTTAGGCTAGGGGTACGCTCGATAGAGTTCTTAATAGATAGGGCGTATACCCTAGTAGGTATAGAAGATAAAGCTAGGGGATAAACTATAATATATAGTATATATAGCGTTAAAGGGTACTATAGGCCGTATCCTAAAAGAAGATTTACTTCTAGCGTAATAAGGCGCCTAGAAGTAATAGTCTATAGGTTAGTAGCCTTAGGTAAGGCTAGAGGAGAGGCTAAAGTTTAACTAAATAACGGTATAGGAAGTCTTTTAGAATATTAAATTCCTTTATTAACGTATTTAAAGAAAGGTAAGGAGTCTACTTATAAGTATAGGTCCGGAATTTTTAATACTATAATTTCCTAGTACATAGTCCAAAGGACTAACAAATGGGTTATAATTATAAGGCACGTATAGAGAAATATGTAAAAGGGAAGCTTAAATTT
>LNGL01000048.1:0-40805 GCA_001510565.1 Knoxdaviesia proteae
CGCCCGCCTGCTGATGAAGGGCTTCGCGCCGCGCCTGTCCAGCCCGTCCCACGGCCAGCCCGCCGTCGGCGGCCTGCCGCCGTCGCCCGCGCCGCCCGTCAACATCGACGTGCTGATCACCTTCGACCACCGCGGCGTGTCGGGCCACCCCAACCACATCTCGCTGTACCGCGGCGCGCGCGCCTTCCTCGAGATGCTCGCCCAGAGCCACCGCGTCAAGTCGTCGCCCAGCGGCTCCGACACCACCGCCACCGCCGCGAACCCGCCGCCGTCGCCGCCGCCGTCGCCGTCGCGCCTGGTGCCCGCGCCGTCCGTCGCCCTGTACACGCTGACCTCCGTGTCGGTGCTGCGCAAGTACTCCGCCGTGCTGGATGCCTTCGTCACGCTCGCCTCGTGGCGCGTGTCCGGTCGGCCCGCCGCCCCGCCGCCGCCCGCGATCCCCGCACCGGAGACGCCCGCCGCGGTGGCCGGCGACGGGGACCTGCTCGCCGACACCGACGTCGAGGACGACCGCGAGGACATGCCCCCCGCGCTCGTGTTCATGAACTCGCTGTTCGGCGAGACCGGCGCGCGTCGCGCCCGCGCCGCCATGACCACCGCGCACCTGAGCCAGATGGTGTGGTTCCGCTGGGGCTGGATCACGCTGAGCCGCTACATGTACGTCAACGACCTGCAGCTGGTGCCGGCCCCAGACGCAGCGTGAGCGGCTCCCGGCGTCTGTTGTGCATTCTCGTGTATCACCTCTTTTCGCGTTGGCTTCTAGCTTTCTCTGTACCAAATCATTTCTTCTTTCGGCACGGACTTTCCTTTCTCTTGGGAACTGGCGGCGTTATATCGTGGGCTTTTCTTGCTTTCTTTGTTCAACCTCTCTCTCCTCTTTTCCATGGTTTTTTTCCCGCTCGCTTTTTCGCAGATCGGCGTTTCTCGGGACTCCAGGTGTTCATGCTCAATTTTTCTTATCATAATCTCCTTTTCATCCGGTCGGATGGTTCTGGGGCGGAGCTTGTCTCCGGGGGCCGGGAGTGGATGACTCCGAACTCCGCGGTCTTTCTGCGAGAGACCGCCGTTCCGCGCGCCTCCTCCAGAGTCCCGATCTCTCCGTTCGATCCGGGGTTGGCTCTCTCTCACCAACCATATGCCGCCCGGGATCTCGGGGTACCTGTTCTCCCCCGCCGCTTAATCGCCTCTTTTGTTTTTCCGTTCCCCCCCCCATCATCACATTTCCACTGGAGTTCCTATTTGCTTTCTTTTTGCCGTCTTGTCCGATCATCTGTCCCGCATCTTGTTTCCCGGTCGTGTGTCTCCGGCTCTTCTTCATATTAGCCCGCCTGTCTCGCCCGCCGTCCAGCCCTGCCCCCCAGCCCGCGCATCCCGGGAGTATACATATAATCAGCCTTCCGTCCGTGTCAGTTCCCGGCATGCCGCGACACACGGAGCCACCGTGGCTCTTAACCTGAGGGGACCTTGTTCCCATCTTTCTGTTTCTCAAGCGTACACACTCCTTTCTACACATTGGACATGCTATCCCGATCACGGGTTCATGTCCCTCTTTTGGTCTAGGGGTGGTGGATCGGGTCTGGACAGGGTGGATGGGAGGGTGATCGCGGAGTATTTGTCTGTACTGGCCTCTTTTTTTTATTTTATAGCAGCATATACCATGTATATCTCCAGCGACATCTTATGAATGTATTCATTATCTGAACTACACTGAAAAAGCCACATCTTTGATCACAGTTTCGAAATCTCCAGTGACCCCAAGCACCTCCGAACACACAATCTTCCACCTGGTATCACAAAAAAAGTTCAAAGCACCTCATCCTCAAAATCCCGCGCCACCGCCTGCATCCGCGCCGCATACCGAGCGTGGCGGACGGCGTCCCGCTGATTTGCCGCCAACAGCGCAGCAACCACGCGGGGCCGCCGGCGCACACGGCTCCGGATGGGCATAGAACCCTCTCGGTCTTGGCCAAGGGTTGCGAGCTGGACGCCCGGCCGAACACGGTCTACAGCGTCACTGGCGGAGGGTTCCTCCTCTGGAACCAGCGACGATGTGTATTCCGGACTCTCAGCGAGAATGCCGTCCGGGTCGTCGGCGGGAATATCGCCCGGGCTCGAAGAAGTTTGTAAAGTTGGCTGCAGTTCACCACTTGCCACGGTCATCAATGTGTGGATGCGAACATCGCCTCCAGGGAGAGCATAAACAATATCCAGAGGCATGAATCGCGCATACTCGCGCACAAAGTCGGGAATGGTCGTGCGGCCGACTTCCCGGCCGACAGCCCCCGTACACAGATCCCCGTTTCGGCGGCGCCACGTGGCACTCGCCGAGCGCAGCCAGCGGTCGCAAATCTGCTGGATCGAAAACCACATGTGATCCCGCACCGCGCCAGACCGGTCGGGAGTTCTAGCGGCGATGGAGTGGTGGCGGCGCAGGGCAGCCGAGATCCGCTCAAATACCGCCCGTTCGTGCTCCGCAGTGGCCATTCCGTGGGCCTCTACCATTTTGGCGATAAACTCGACGGCGGCCTGGAAACGATGGGCGCGTATGTTGACTTTCGCCATGATCGCAAGATCATCAAAGGTCGGGGTGAAGTTGTATGGCGCAGACGTCATGGTTTGATAGATGGAATCAACGGTTCGGTGAGTTACTACGCGTTTATGATCACGAAGGATGCGCCGCTCGACCGATGCCGGCCGTGAAGCCTGGACATAAGCCCACTGGAGAAGGCGGGACCACACGTGGGCCGAGATAGGGATGGAATATCGGTGGGAGAAGAAGGCGATCAGTTTTGCTGCGGGAATGATCTCCGAGTTGGAGCCCATGGCTTCAACAATGGCTTCTAGAAGACAAGTAGTGGGGTATATTGGCGACTCGACCCTGAGTGGAACGCCGCCCGAGATCCGCGTCTTGCCTGTCCACTTACACACGGTGATCTTCACGCCGTATATCATGGGAAGAAGAACTACTCTCAGGTAGTGGGTGGATCCGGCTCTCGTCGAAGCTACTGCGGATGCGGCAATCAGGTTCTCCGACAGACCATAGCCAATGTATCGAGAAAGACGAACAAGATAAAGGGGGGCTTGCCTCTGGCGTAGAAAGGTGGACATTTCGAGATGTTCGGATGCGTAATCGGCTTGGAAGGCACTGTGTTGGAGGGAGGTGATGTTGAGACGCAACCGCCGAAGCCGCGACATCATGCGAGGAACCACCATTTTTCGGCGTTGAGTAAACATGTCTACAGAGCGAAAACGTACGCGGTTCATGTCGAACTGATAGTACAATGGCTCGGTCAAGAATCTAGCCTTCAGATACTCGGCTCTCACGTCAGGATCGAGGGAGTGCGACGAAGACTTCCCCAGAACCATTTCGCGCCAGATCAGCCTAGCCGCCCGAGGCTGTGAGGCTGCACCGGCACAGCGGAAAAGCACAATACAGTCGGATGGCATGATGGGGAGACCGGCATCTACACGTATCCATGCCAGTGCCATCAAGTCGCGCAGGAGTTCCTGGTACAGAGATCGCACGCCGTTGCGGTCAAAGTAGGCGGAGTGTGCCAGATAGGAGGCGGTCGGAGAGACGAAGAAACCATCGGTAGCATCGATACGGGAATGGATGCGAATGGGGTCGAGGGTCCGCAACAGCTCGGAGAAGGTTGTGGCGGGAAGTTGGCATAGTTCCACCGCTTCTGGTGACATGTTTTCGCCAGCACTAAACGCTGTTTGTGCCAACCGTCGCACGGCTGCCATGGCCCAATTGTGATCCTGCTCCTGAACAGCCCGTATCAGCTGGTGAACGATATTTGGTCTCTCCAGGGCACCAGCATCGTGATGATTGACTGGCTGGCGGAGGTGTTCGCGGACGGTGATGGGCGGAGGTGGAAACGGTCCGGAGACGGCCAGGCTGTGGCCGGGAAACGGCGAGAGGCCGGAGAGGAAGCCGGCATGATCAACAAACGACGCGGTCTGGTTCAGGAGGGCCGGTGCCAGTTTCGAGGATACTGAATGGACAGAACGCCGACGTTGGCTGTGACTGGGAAGCCAGAGGAGATTCGACCGGGAGCATTGAGTCCGTGTCGTGTGGGCATACCGAGCAGCCGATTCGGCCGCGATGATCGAGACCATATTGAAGGAGTCCGATGATACAGAGACTCGGAGACGGGAAAACCGAGAAGAAACAAAAAAATGCCAACTATACAAATGGATACATCGATTGATACGGACGAAAAAAAAACAATTATAGACGATTATAGCCGATTATGGTGATGATGCAGAAGAGAACACGAAACGATTGAGCGGGCAATAAAAACACAAACGAGAGGGTGATGACAAACGAGTTGGAGACGAAAACGAGGAGGTAGGAGCGACCGACCGACTAGTGGTTGTGTGTTGCCAAATCCAGCCTCGCTGCAAAAGTGCAGGAGCAGTCGGCACAAGACACCACAGCAAATGACACGGAAGGAATCACCGTCGCACACACACCAGCAAGAGCCCATCTGGGAAGGAACAGGCTTGGCTGGCTCTTTCCCCAGCGAGGACGACACGGAAGGAGCAACAGCAGCAATCTGGGGTAACAGGCGGCATATTAGCGGGGCGTGCCCAGGAAGAGGAAGGAAGGGCCCATTGTTGAACGTGCCTTCCCTCCTTTCCGCCCGGAACAAGGATGAAAGTCGCTTCAGGGCCATTCAACTTGGTGCAGGTACATGCAGACGAGAAGAAGAAGGGGAAAAAGGCACATGCACTTAACGGGGGATGGAGCTGGAAAGAGACAAACAGGGCCCGCTTTAGGGCACTATTTCCCCGGATTTTAGTGTCCCTTGTGGGTTTCCTTTTTGGAGATCCGGAGTTTTAGTGGGTTTTGCAAAAAGACTAGGGGGAAGACATGTGCTGCGCTGCGACCTTTGGACGACTGATGTTCAGCTGTTCGGTTAGATGCATTCCACCGTTTAGATGCATATTCGGGAAAAGTTCAGGTAAATGCAGCTATCGTGAAGCGAGGAGAGGCCGTATACCCAGGAATTGGCGGTAGGCCGTGTGAGTGAGGTATGCAGTGTTTGCTTCCCGAGAGGAGTCCAGGTGGCAATTGTCCAGGCAGTGAGCGGCTAAGGATAGGCCCATGTGGCGGACAAATTGACCTACAGGCATCTGGCAGGCCCTGAGTCCCTGACATTGACATCAACTGGCCGATGGAACGGAACTTCAACAGTGATGAATCCCGAGATGCCAGCCGGGAGGACTGCCGCAGCCACCCTTTTACAGCTGCCACGGCGGCCAGCAGACAACCGTAACTCATCATTCAGGAGAAGAGCACCTTTTGCGTTTGCAGAGGAAAACCACGAACAGCGTTAAGCGCAAATGGCCGGCTAAAGCTCCGAGAAACAGACATCTGAGAGGGACGGCGTTGTTTAGATACATTTGGCTGGGAAAAGTGTGTCACGGCACAGCTAGGAATATAAATCTGTAATTTCTAATGAAAAAAAGAAATCAGGTTTCAGTACCTCGATTTATTTACGAAGATTCTTATCTAAAGAGATTCGAGCTTTCGTGATAACCTAGCAGGCCACAGAGTGGAAGAAAGATCACCATATAAGGGATAGCCACAACAAAGACCCCTTAGGGTTTCTTGTACCAATTACCCGAAGTTTAGCCACTCCAGCGAATTCTGTGTTTTGCGTAGTTGGTAGCCTCTGCCCACACATTCTCACCACCGCTCGAGCAAAAGATAAATAACAACAAACGACCTACTAAAGCTATCGTTCACTATCAAGCTCACTTCTGATTCTTTGTCTTTTCCCAACTCCCTCTGAACAGACCCGAAAACCGTTCTGAATTCTCTTTCACCCCACCCACGAACCCCTCTCTACATTCAACCACACACACACAACATCCGCAACCATGGCTGATACCGAAGACGCACGGCAGGTTTCTGAGCCGCTTGATCTTGTGCGGCTCCTGCTGGACGAGGTGGTGTTTGTCAAGCTGCGCGGAGACCGTGAGCTGAAGGGCAAGCTCTATGTAAGGGGGTTCCCACGTTGGCAGTGGTGGAGGGGCTGTCGTTTCCATGAGCTCCTGTGCTGAATGCCTGCTAATCTTTGCTTCTTCCTTTCTTCTGCTGCTGCTTAGGGCTACGATAGCCACTGCAACCTGGTGCTCGGCGACGTTGAGGAGACGATCTACGTGGTGGAGGAGGACGAAGACGAGGAGGAGCAGGTCAAGGTGGGTGGCAAGATGCTCGACACTCCCGCGTGGTCACTCCATCGCGACACTCAGACGGGCGCCGAAGAAGCTAACATGTCCTCGACCACACGAACAGACCATCAGCCGCAAATCCGAGATGTTGTTTGTAAGAGGTGAGACACACGTGCTCTCTTCTCTTTCCTTCCCCTCGGAAGTGAAATGCATTACTAACTTTCCTTCTCTCTCTCTCCTGCAGGCGACAGTGTAGTCTTGATATCGCCCCAAGTCCCGCTGTGAGGAACCAGAACGAGTTTTAATACGTGAAACACGAAGAAGAAAAAAATTGATCAAAGTTCAATCAACGACCCCTCTGCCCCCCGTGACACCCGACTGCTTTTGCGATCCCCTCCCCCCCCCCTATGTGACTGACGAACTAGAGCGACCCGGCCCCCGACTCGACCAAAGACGACCCCGAAAAGAGTCCCAGCGACCCCGCGAACACAAGATCTAGACATCATAGTACTCCTCGTCGTCCCGCCAGAACGCCAGCCCGGGGCCGTCGCCCAACACCTCCTGCGGCCGGCTCTGCCGCCGGCACTCCGTGCCCAGGAACCACAATGTCGGGACATACTCGGCGGGCGTGCACGCGGGCGCGGGCGCGGGGAATGGCGGCGGCGGCGGCAGCGCGTCTTCGGCGGCGGCGTACGTGACGCACGCCTGCGACACGCCGTCGACGCACACCACACCCATCGACCCGGGCGCTGTCGCGCACCAGTCGGGCGTGCTGCTGAAGGGCAGCCGGGCGGCGGGCGCGCGGAACAGGATGCGCACGTCGGGGCACGACCAGTGCGGGTAGGTGTAGGAGCCGAGGTCGAGGGTTTGCGCGTGGGCCGTGGGCGGGAGGAGGAGGACGAGGAGGGCGGCGGGGGCGCGGCGCTGTCGGAGGTGCATTTTCGGGGTTGGACTTGATGTTGCTCGGGGCGCGGGATGGCGGGGAGACTCTCGAGTGGGAAATCTGGAGGGTGAAGTGACGTCGTGGCAGCGATGAGATCTAGTTTGAGAGGTCCGGTGGCTGGTCAAGTCTGAGGTATCGCGAGCAGTCGTTTTCCCGTGGTGGGCTACTGATACGGAACACAGCTCCACGAAGGGAGAAACCCACGGCTTATATATATACAAGCCATAAGCGAGAGAATAGCCGACGAAGACAATAAAAAGCAACCATAACGGGGGAAGCCTGATCCCCCGACATCCCTCATTCCCACACCTCCCCATCGGCTGTCCAACCACCCCCCAAAAAGCAGGCACATGCTCTTCCCGCTACCACTCTTTGTATATATTCCGTCCTCGTCCCGCTTCATTTGCATTGTGGCGGAGAAAAATAAGAAACGGGGGTGTGGGAGAGAGGCCAGCGCACCAAAAAAGAAGCGGGACGAGTCCCATATACCAGGCTCGGAGGTTATACCATCGGCCAGCCACCTTTTCCCCCTCACATACTGCAAATCCATGTTCCGTCTTTTGCGTCGGTTACATCTACGGGTTAAATGGCGGTGCACGTCCCGAATGACATGGTACTAGGGTTAGGGTTACGACACGCGGAGCTCACAGTCACTCAACCACTCCACCACAGCACCGACAGCATGCGAGATCTCGAAGAGTGTAATCCTAACTAGCTAAAGGGTGTCAGCCATGGCTAGCCCTACATGATGGGCTCTGTCTTCTTCTAGATGTTCTGACACCGGAGCTATGGCGTGGGATGATTATGTCAAAGGGAAGCATGACCCCGAGGGCAAAATGATAGAGATTGTTCTCCTAAGAGGAGTCAACCGGTGCTGCTGATCACTTATCTTTCTCCCCTCGACAAACGCCAGAAACAGATCGGTTGGCTGTTGTGCACTGTCCTGATAGTGCAGAAGTGTGTTCCAGCTTCCCAGGACCGGGTTAAGGTTGCGATGAAACGAAACGCGGATGGCGTCCGATGCCGGACATGTGGCTCATGATTGGACTGAGAGGAGTGCGGAGAGAGTACTCAACATGAGGACAGACCGGAGGGATCTCCCGCTATTAATAGGGAATGGGAACTGGAGTAGTGATTCATGAACTCTATGACTTGTGATTTCCGGGACGAGGTTGCCAACCCTAACCGTGAGGGGACAACCGACCTTCTCCGGGTCGTAAACTGGTAACAGACACGCAGGCGAGCAGATGATCCTGGTATGATGTGTGAATTGGAACCGAGATATCGAAGACGTGATGAATCTAACAGGACCCCTGAATTCCAAGAAACCCCCAACAGATACCATCCCGGCCCTCGTCAATGACAGCGACATTCCAGCCATGATAGCAAGGGCCCCCTTACTATGACGTTTTCCCAGGCCAGAACAGAGCAGATGGGGCCAGACGAGAGCAACGGGAGAACGAAAAAAAAAAGATATTCAAAAGATTATTATAGAATGTTATCAAGATACATCGACACACACACACACACCCCCTAAAAGCAACCTGGCCGAGACACAGGACATGCGGACCTCCGACAAAAGACCCCGTTTACAGGCACTGGAAGTACCAGATGTTGAAGTGCACGCAGTGGTACGGCTTGGAGCAGGTGGTCGGGCCGTTCCAGTTGAGGCCGCCGCACTGGCCGTAGTGCGACTGGACCGGCGGCGGCGGGGCAGCGGTGTGGGTCGAGTGCGGGCGGGTGGTGGTGGTGGGGGTGGGCACGGCGGTCGAGGTGGGCTCGGTCGGCGGGGTGTCGTCGCAGGTGGCCACCGACGTCGACGACGCCGGCGGCAGCGCGGCGTTGCAGCGCCACACCTTGCCGCCGACGGCGGGGTCGAAGGCAAAGTGCCACTCGACGCCCGCGGTGGCGAAGGCCGTCACGGCCGGCCCGTACGCCGTGGCCAGGCCGGCGGCGGTGGGCGACACGCCCTGGGCAACGGCCTGCACGCCGACGGCCAGGGCCGAGAGCACGGCGACGGCGAGCGAGAAGAAACGCATGGTGGATGGAGGGTTTGGTGCTGTGCGTTTCAGAGAAGGGGTTGAGAGTGAAAGAGTGGCAGACAAAGAAGCGACCGAGGTTTCCTTGAACAGAAAGAAGTGGTGCAAGCAACGGCAACGAGAGAACGGGGGAAGAGACCGGAGGGACTGATAGAGACTCAAGGTGTATTAGAAAGAACGACAGCCACAGGGGGAGCTGAGAAGAAAAAGAGAGTGAGGTGGTCTCGGGGAGAGAGCTCTAAAAGCAGGAGTGATTGGCGGGGTCTGGATCTCCAAGGTGCAGATGGCGCAACGAGAGAAAGAAGCAGGAAAAGAGGGACGAAAACCAGAGGGCAGCAGAAGGGGACGAGAGACCGGCATCATATATAGTGGAGGAAGAGAGACTCCCGAGTCCCGGATTCCACGAACATTACCACGCAGCGAGCCCAGCTTTCTGCGCGGGACCCTGCCAAGTCCCACACCACCGCCCGTTATCTTACGCTTCCCTGCACCCCAGAACCCGGCCGGCCACATGGGAAAAGACCAGCCCGAATATGCCTCGATGCAAGCACCCTGGTTCGGTGGGCTAGAGAGCTAGAGAGAGGGGGGGGGAGAGAGAGAGAGAGAGAGAGGGAGAGTAATCTCGAATGTTGGGGGCATGGCTCTGCAGAAAGGAAAGAGAAGCTAGCTGGGTCGAGGAGACCCAGGCCAGATATAAGATTATGAGATGGCGAGATACTCCAGCGTTCACCGGCGGCGCTAGACTAGCAGGGCACGACAGGTCGGATTCTGCAGAGAGGCAGAGAGAGGGCACTGGAGTCTGCTGCTGGGAGAGACTGTCTCCGGGGCTGCGGGAAATGAAATGGGCAGAGCCAAGCGGACCTGGCGCGGCGGGCCAGCCTACGGCGGGTTTCCTCCTCCGCCGAGAGGAGGCGAGAGGAGGCGGGAGAGAAGACGGACACGGAGATGCAGAGGCCAGGGCAGCGCAGTGGCACACACGCACAGAACGGGGCTGCTGTGGCGCGCGTCTCTGCTGCACTGGACAACAGGCTGTGCGAGCGCCTGCAGCGAGCGAGATGGGAGACGGCTTGCCCCGTCCCGGACTGTCATCCCGCGGCGTGGCCACCAGCAGCCGTGCCGCACCCGACGCGGCATCTGTCAAAAGGTCACCACGAGGGCGGCCGCGAGCCCATGCAGTCTGAGGAAACGCCGACGGCGAGGTTCTCCTGTCTCCTGGACGCGAGCCGCTGGTGCGTGGTGTGTGGCTGGCACACGCACCCGGACCCTCGCCCCGGGAGCAAGCGGGCTTTTCGGGATGGGGGGTCAGCGCCGTCAGGCGTGTGCTTATCGTTTCTTTATCTTTTCGTCTTGGTCGGTTCCCACGTGGCAATTTCGGGATCCCTCTTATCCTGGGATATCCAACCCAACCAACTCCGTCCGAACCTCGCTCCCCAGCTGCAGATTTTCCCTTCTTCCCTCTGGCTCTGGCTGTTGGGACTTCCGGACTTTGCCGGGTCCTGGTTCCCGGGACGGCCGGGGGGGGGGGATGTCGAAATGAGAGCTGAGTGGCCGGCAGTCGGGGGGTTCGTTTTCGTTACTACGTGTGTGTGTGTGTGTGTGTGTGGAGGCGTGCTCCTGGTGAAAGTGCCGTCTTTCTGGGCTGAGTCTTTGTGAGTCTTGTCTTGGGAGTCTTTGTGAGTCTTTCTTGTCTTGGAGAGAAGGACGTGGCGGGTTTGCGGGCGGGTGGGCAGCGGAGGAGGAACCAGTTCCCAACACACACACACACACACACACACACACACGAAGGAGAGGACGTATCGAGGAGCACTCTTCCCCAACTGCCCATATACCAAACCAAGCCGGGTATTTCCATTTCCTCGGCCACGCACTCCACCCACTCACTCCCTGAACGTTGACTTCTCACTTGCTGGTCCCTGCACCATGCACGCTCCACCGAGTTGCATGTACTGGTTATCAAGGGTATCTATCCACCACTCTTGGCGCCTATCCCTAATTCTAAACCCTAGCCCTAAAGTACTCTTTTTAATTAAAATAAAAATTCTTCTCTATAGCTACTTCTTCTTCTTCTTCTTCTTCCTTCCTACTAAGTTCCTTCCTACCTACTAACTTTCTTCCCACTAATTAATTCTTTCCTACTAACTACGCTAGAATGGCGCCTTACCTATCTTCTAAGGTTAGATACGCTATCCTCCTCCTTTATACTTCTAGGTAGACCTAAAAGTAGATATAAGACTAAATAGGCGCTATACGAAACTAAGTCCGCTATACGATTAAAGCTAAACGCGATATAATCCTCCTACGGTCTAGACGCCTACCTCTCCTCTCTCCTTCTTAGGTCTAAGATATTATTACTTTTATATTAGATTCTATAGAGAATAGATAGCTAAAATAAGATAAAATCGCCCCTTAGCTTAGGCTTTCTTATTTTATATAGGCTATCTAATACGCCCTCCGAAAAGCTAGTTTCTTATAACGCGTTACTCGAATTAAACTTATTATTTTAACTAAGATATATCGAAAACGATACGAATTTACTTAATAATACCTCTATTAGACTACTAATAACTAGAAACGAGTCTTATAGTTAGATAAAACGTAGGCGAATAAGAGAATAAAAAAGAGGATTTAGATAACGTATTATCCTAGTAAGGAGATTAATAAGACGTATATCGTACCTTAATAAAAAGGAGCTTATAGTTAGATACTTTAGGGATCTTTCTAAGGGATAAAGAAGGGTCTAAAGGTCTTCTAGTAGAAGGTATAGGGGAGGATTAACTTATAAGCGTATTATAAATATATCCTCCCTCTCATTAAAGCTTAGTTATAAGAGTAGGGCGTTAAGGGAGATATTAAGGGAGATACTAAGGGAGATACTAAGGGAGATACTAAGGGAGATACTAAAGGAGATACTAAGGGAGATACTAAGGGAGATACTAAGAGACGCGCTAACGGAATTATCTTTATATAAGATAACGCTCTAGCGCACGGCTCTTAGTATACTAGAGGAGAGTTAGACCGGCGTAGTATTATAATTATAGAATAGCCTCTAAATAGCCTAGATTTAAACCCTATTAAGTACGTCTAGGCTAAAATTAAGCGCTCCCTTAGTTAATACCCTTAGGATAGATATATAGGTATAGGCGCCTCTTAGCGCCTTAGAGAGGATATTACTATAGCATAGGATGCTATTATAGAGGACTTTCTTAAATAACTTATCTAGTTAATGCCCCGAAGAATTAAGGTAGTATACGAAGTAAGGGGGAGGCATACCCGGTACTAGACCTATATAGAAGTAGCACTAAAAAGACCCACTAAAAAGGTACTTCTCAACATCCTTATTGGATTTTAGCGTATGGTAGAAACTTTTACCCGTATGATAGTACAGTATTATACGGCCCTGGCCTGGCGTCTGTGTCTCCCCCCCGACTTGCCTGTCCCCGCAGCCGTTCCCACCCACCGCCGGCCATGTGCGGTGCGCGCGGTGTGTGTGGGCTGCTTGCTGAGAAGCGAGGCCAAGCCAGGCCAGGCCCCCTCCCGTGGTCCGGGGTGGACTTGTGGGTGTGCTGCATGGAGGCAGGCATTTCCCTCCGTTGATATACTGTACTGTACAGTATGCTGCTGTGTTGCTCTCTCTCTCTCTCTTCCCCCCCTGGCCTCCCAGACCTGATCTCTCAGCCCGTCTGGCCAGGTTTGATGAGGATGGGGCTGGCTGGCTGTCCAGTCCCTAGCACACGATACCCTACCACCGGTGACGGACTGCTCTTTGGTGTTGTCGTTGTACAGTACTGTCCTGTGCCCGCTTCGTCTCGTTGAAATTTGGGATGGACGATCTGCACACTGAAATCCCTGTCCCCCCTCCGGGGTTGTTCGCCCGTATCCAGGGGTCGGGGTCCTTTTTTTCTTTTTCTCTCTGTTCTGTGATGTTCTCTGCTGCTTCTTTGGCTCATTCCATTGCACACTGTTCCATCCCGGAAATCTTCAAGGGACTCAATATCGGCTGTCGTTGCTGCCCCGTTGCGCTGTTTGAGGCCGGCGTTCCTGTTATTTCGCCTGTCGCCCGTTCCTTTTGGTCGCTCCCTACGTGCAGCGAACCCTCTCTTATATAGACGAGTCCCGACCGGCTCTCTCGATGCTGCCAAAGTGGTTAGTTGCATGGCCTGCTCGCTCCTGATGCCTGCATCCCATAGCACGTCGAGCATCTGCGCCGTCCACCTCGGTCGGGCCCATCCTCTCTCTCTCTCCCTCTCTCTCCCTCTCTTTCGTGTTTCTTCCTCTTCTTCTCCTTTCAGGTGCAAGGATGATAGAATCCACGCAGTCTGAGCAAGACCCGACCAAGCGCAACAACAAAGGGGAGCCGCCCGCGAACAGACACCGCCCCCGGTTCACGCGCTCAGGCGCTCGCTATCTTGGAGTATCTACGAGGCGAGACGAGCGTGGTCCGGACCGCCGGCCGGAGCGAAGTATTCGACAAGTGCCTCAAGAGGAAAGCCAGAACCCACCGCCAAACCACAGAGAGAGAAAATAAAAATAAAAACAATTGATATTAAAATAAAAATAAAAAATAAAGATAAAAACAATTAAGATTAAGATAAAAAAAATAAAAATAAAAAATGGAAGAAAAGAAGAACCCGCTAAACGAGGCCCCAACAAAACCCCCCGAAATAAGCTCAGGCCTCCTTTCCTTCTTCCAGGTACAGTACTTGTCCCTAATCAGAAAACGGACAAGAAGATATCATGCACTTGAACCCATCCCAGGCACACCAGCGACTCCTTCTGGCAAGAAAAAGTTCAGTATCTCTAAGCTTCTGGTCCGAGCAAGAGTCCACAGCATCACGGGAGGCGGTCAAGGCCGAGGTCCACACACGAACGGGGCACTGCTTTGTGCATACTACCCGACTGTGTTTCCGCCATCCAAACGCACAAGCTCACAGACACAATCGGCTGTGCTGCTGCCGGCCGCGTGCACAAACTCTAAAGCGCCCGCCCGTCCTCCGGCCCTCCGGCGTCCGGTCTGTAGTATAGTCCTGTATATGCCGGGGCTGGTGCATCTGGGCCCTAACCCTAATTCTCGGGTCCCATCACCATGCGTCCACGACAGGCACATCAGAGAGCCAGATCCTGCTCCCACCACTTTCACGTCTCCCCCTCCCCCCTCCCCCAAAAAACCCATGCCTAGGAAGTTCGCTGCTCATCGTCTTCTTCAACCCATCCTCCCAATGCCTGCTGGACCCATCCCCTGCCGATTCCTGCGCTCTTGGAAAACACCCACAGGGCTCCACACCTAATCTAACCAAGACCAAAAAAGCTACTGCCACGACCACGCGATACGCGATACCGGGGCCCAGCTCTCCAGTTTTCTTTCTGCCGTCGCTCGCTTCAGCTTCATCCACTTGCTTCGTCGCTTCTGCACCGTGGCGAAAGACCAAACTCCGGGCCCCCGCCGCACCGCCCACCCTTCTTTCTTCCTCGTGTGGACCCCCTTCCCATCTCTGGTGGTGCTCCTCCTTGCTTGCTTGCTTCATTTATTTCGCTCGTCGGGGTTTCTTACATGTCCCGTGGATTCAGGCTCGCCGGTCTCTCTCCTTCGTGCGGTCGTTCTCCCACATCCACATCCTTTCCAAATCTGCCCCGTCCTTCTTCTGTGCTGAAAAAAGATCGCGTAGAGATCCCCCGTCCTCCCTCTCTCCCGGCCGGCCCCCAAAAATCCCGGGTCTTCAGGCAAGGAATGCAAACAAGTCAGTGCACAGCGCAAAGGAAATGCCGACCCTCAGAATTTAGCCTCTCTCTCTCTCTCTCTCTCTTCTCGCACTTTGCGCTTGGACCCTGCCTCACCCACGCGGCCACGGCCACGGCCACGGCTTTCTCTTCTTCTTCTTCCTCCTCCTCCTCCACCACCGCACCCGAACTTGACTCGTCGTTTTCCCAGCATCATGATCCCAAAAGACGCATGGTGCTGATGAATGCAATATATCCATATGCACGCTATCGCTTGGCCTTCCCCAGAACCATGTGGCCAGAGCGTGCTCGCTAACGCACCCGGCTGCAGAGTAAATGTAAAACCGACACGATTCTATCCCTAGCCCATACCGATCGGCATCCACCCATGGCCTCGATACCAGACCTACTGTACACTATAACCATAGCCATAGCCTGGGATCACGACACGTCCGAATCGAGCTCTCGTCTTATGAAGATACTAATGAAAATTCTCAATGCTGCTAATGCTGATGATAGTTATAGTAAACGCCTAGGATCAATTGGAAGAACCACCACGACATGGGACGTCCGCGTTGACACCCGTCCATAACATGCGGAGATCCAACTCCTCCCAAAAGACAAAAACGCCAGTATCCCGAGGCCATGATGTACATGTAAAAATATTGAGTATCTTAAAAAACCAAAAAAAAAACCGTAACAATCATTTTCCAAAATGCCAAAAGAACGCCAACAGAAGACTCCAAACTTTCAGTTCACCAAACAACACAAACTACCACACAACACGGCGCTCTCATCTCCGCCGCGCCGCCGCACTCAGCGAGAGGTTCAACACCGGACGCGATATCTCCAAACTGCGACTTGGCGCCCGTAGACCGCCCGGAGTGCGCGGACTCAGCACATTGACACGCCCGCTACGCTCAACAAGGCGCGACGGGCCCCCGTCACGGTCCGACTGGTCACCACCAGCCTCATAGCCATAGTCGGCAAGCCGCGAAAAGTAGTCGGCTAATCCATCCACACTAGGCGTTCCAACAACAATGTCATATTGCGGCGGCGGCGTGGGCGCTACCAGACCCCCGGGATACGTCTCGGCTGCGGGGCTGCTGCCATTGCTTGACAGTGCCTGAACATGCTGTCCATGGTCAGGTGCCTGGCTCTGCAGATGGAGGTCGAGATAATCATCGCCATCCCCATCAAGGACTGCCGGCGGCGGCCGCTCGGCATCAAACGCTGGGGGGTTGTAGGACGGCACGCGGATCAAGTGGATAGGCCGGTCGGCCATCGGTCCGTCCGCCTGGATGTTGTCAGTCGACGATCGCACCGACGGCGTAGGCGAGTCGTTAACCCCCGGCGCGTTCGACATCATCGACCGCCCCCGGCTGCGCATCTTGTGAGCCGCATCCGGGCACCCGCACGAAGACTCGGTGAGGCCCGACGCATACTCACAGCCAGAATACTCTGGTAGGCTGGTGTTGGCAAGCGACGCGCGGCAGTTGAGAATCGTAAACGGCGAGTCGATGCTGATCTCAAAGTGTCTCCGCTTGTGGCCCGTCGGGTCGTCCGGGTCCAGCCGCGAAATCCGCATGATCACCTTGATCCAATGGTTGATGCTGACATTCTTCCAGCTGCAATCCGGGTTCAACCGCAGCTCCTTGCGCTTGGCCATCATTTCGCACGTGGGGATCTGGACATTGGCCTCGATCTCCGTGGCTCCCCAGTACGCCTCAAGTCCCAGATCGAGATCTCCAAGCAGGTTGTCTGTGGGCTCTGGCACTGGCCGAGGAACATGGTGATTGCGCGTAGCCGACGCCTCGCGTCGTGCCCGGGCTTCCGACCGAGCTACCGACCGCGCTTCTGTCGACAGCTCTCCGCCACTTGTGACGCGGATATCTGATGTTGACCACATGGGATCAAGCGGCTGCCCGGCTGATTTCTCCAGCAGCATGATCTTGCGCACCGGCTCTTTGCGCGACACTCGGCGGTTGCTGGTCCGGTATTCGATGGATTCAGTTACAAGAACCTTGATCTTGTGCACCTGAACCTTGGCAAGCGGAGTCAACTTGAAAGCAATGGGGATTTTGGACCCAATCGGGAACGATTTGCCCGAGATGACAATATCGTAGAAGAGCTGGTCCTCCCACTGCCGGCTGATGGCAATCGGCTCCGACATCTCCATCGACATCTGGTCGGGCACGCGCACAATAAACACTTCGCGAGTGCCATGTAGGTTGGGCTTGAAAGCTCCCGCACGGTCAACATCCGCATGAAGACGCCATGTTACCGAGCCATAGTCAAGCTTGGTGGTTTCCAGCTGGTGGTGGTCGATGGGAAGCTCAAAGGGGTACTCGTACAAGCCGGGGTAGAAGACCTTGAAGCTTTTGGGGGGGACGGCGATCTGCCCCTGGCTGGACTTGGGGTCAAACTTGGACAACGAATTGGCTTGCACGGAGGAAATGGATAGACGCTTGTTTTCACGAGACGTCATTTTCTGGTTGAAAATCGAAGACGGCCGCGACGACGAGTCGGGAGAATGAGAGCCGTCAGACCCGGCCTTGAGAACATACGAGCAGTTGTTGCCAAACTCGGTCTCGCCCTCATTGGCGGCGTTGAAAAAGGTGAGGACCTGCGTCCGCAAAAGCTCCTCCTCGAAGCTGTCAACCTTGAGCGGCGGGATGCCCTCGGGCCACTCAGTGCGGGCCTTGCCGATCAATTTGAGGGTAACAGCGCGGATTTTCACATTCTTCGTGACTTTCAATTGCAGCTTGCCGCGAAGAAGTGCAGTTCCGGTTTCGGTCCGATGCCTCGAGTGGCCATCGTGCTCGAAGCCGGCAAGAAACACCGTCGGCTCGCTGAGGATAATTGAACAGGCCACACCGCTTCCAGACGCAACAGGACGAGGAGTTTCGGTGACTAGTGGTGAGAATGAAGGCTTATAGATGGAGCTGTCGGCATACTGCGATGTCAGCCAGGAGGCCTGATTCGCGAGCTGAATATCGCCGCCGTTCATGGCTAGTTGTGAAGGCATGCTAGCATGCTCTGGGGCGGGAATACGTCGACAAACAAGAAGAGTAAACGAGCGGTTGCGTAGAAGTGACGTTGCTGGAGTTGAAAGGGACCTAAACGGTGTGTGACATGAAGTTGGCGAAGGACGGGGAAAGTTGTCGAGAAACTTTGTCAAATATCGCCGGCGACGGGAAGTTGTAGCCGTTTGTTTGGAGGACTGACGGGTGCGTACGGGGCTAGAGAACCGAAGTGAATCGGGCTCGCGTCTGCGTGGTTGGTTGCTGCACAGCTGTTGTCGCAACTCAGGTGGTACAAAGCCGGCGGGATAGCTGATGATCCGAATTGCATAGGCTCGACGGGGCCGGGCGCGGATGTGAGGTCTGGGAAAATTGGCACTGGCGAGACTATCGTAGAGAAAATCAAGCTCAGTCGGCTGTCGATAGTAGATGTTCGGTATACTAGTTTCGATCCAACGGCGTCTTGAGTAAGGATGAATGTCTGGTTGGGCCATGATGAGGTGTGTTAGAAATATGAAATGCGCAAATGAGCATCTCCCGAAAAAAAAAGTGCGTATGTAGGTTCCAAATGCCACAGTGGTAGTGAGGGAGGAGCAAGTGAATGATAGGTTGGAGACGGCCAGGGAAAACAATAGTAGAAGGGAGGAGAAAGAGCAGTGGAACTGAAGTGAGAAGTCTGTCCGTCTTAACGAGAAAAACCGAAGAAACGAGAGAATCCCCAGTATATACACCGCAATGGGAGGACACACGGTTAAGAAACTTCTTGATATCAGCCAGAAACTAGGAGAGCCGGTGCTGCGTGCAGGTTTGAGATTGCCGAGAGAGACAAAGCAAACAAGCGGAATGTAGAGACGAGCAAACAAAGAGCGGAAAAAGAAAACGACAAAAGCAAGGAGCAGAATCTGAGGCTGATGAGGAAACGCCGAGGGATAGATTTCCTAGGAAGAATACGTGGCATTCGAGGAAGACGCAAAAGTAGCTGAAAAAAAGAAGACTGAAAAATATGCAGGCGAGGATGGCAAAGAAAGAAAGAATACAGTAATATCGAGCGCAGGTCGTATGGATATTGGGTATATGATGATGATGGCAGAGGCAGCCCAGCTTGGCCCACGTGAGGCATAGATATCAAGCGAAAGATGGGATTTTGAAGGGACACATGATAGGCCGGTGTCGAGGAGGCCAAGATAAGAGATATACAAAAAGATGAAAACAGACGAGAGATACGATCAGGGAAGAGAAGCAGATAACACTTGAAGGGGCTTCCTGAACACACAAGATCAAGGAGGGGGGGGATAGGAACAGTTTCCAGAGGCAGGTGCACACCAGGGAGATCATGAGGGAACAAACAGAAAGAGGGCGGTGCGCAAGCGAGGCGACGAGCGAGAAACCGGAAGGCGGCAGCATGTGGCCGATTTGCTCAGCCGGGTGGAAGTGCGATGCGACAGACGAAATGAACGGGATAAAAAGAGACAGGTGGAACACCAAAAAAGCAAAGACATGGGAGACATCACGGCGGTAGTGGGGGGGATGATGAATGACTTACAAGAGCTGTAGACCCAAACGTGGGGATGGTAGGTGGAGTGAAAAGCAAGGTCACAATGTCGGTAGCAGTGTGTGTCTCAGATGAGGCCAAGGTGAGGTCTGTAGGTCTTCGGTGAAAGAGGCCAAAGATAAGGAAGTTGGAAGTTGCAAGAGGTGGTGGGTAGTTGGCGTTGGCCGATGATATACTGGAGGGGATGGTATTGCGTGAAAAGTGGACGTTGACGTTTGTATGGCAGCGAAACGAGTCGGTGATAGTCACACAAGAAATGGCATGCAGGGACGGGGCGAGAAGGCGGGAACAAAGAGGGTTATATTTTGGTTGAAAATGAATGTTACCACAAGGTGTAATGAGAGGTAAAGCCGAGAGAAATATAAGTCGGATCCACCACCCACGAAGCGAGGGAGAGAGGTCGAAAAGATAAAAAAGCCAGGTGATTAGGCCTAGTACCAGGAACGGATAGGAAGTGGTGAGGAGGGCGGGATGGCGAACAGGCCCAAACAGGCGAAGAAACGACGACAGCGGCAAAGTATGATTGACTGGATCGTGGAGAAGTGGGCAGATTCTAAGCCGTGATCGCTGTGGCGGCCGCAAAAAAAGCACCAAAAAAAAAAGAGGCCGAGAGAGACACTGAAGGGTTGTCGAGTGATTGCGAAAATGACAAAGCCCAAGGAGAGCAAAATATACAGAGAAAAGAAGAAGAAGAAGAGGAAGAGGAAGGGTAAGAGAGAGGAAGCAATGGGGGATTGGGGAGCGGAGAATAAAATAGGCCGTTTCAGGTAGGATATTCTCTAGACTTCGAAGATGATATAGGGAAGACGGAGGTGGCGGATGGGACAGGAATTATTAAGTGACAAAAAAAGATTCTTTTTTCCCTTTTCTGGGAGAGTGAGCCAGGAAGTGCTTTCGGCGAAAAAAGGCCGGGTAAGGGCGGGAACGTGGGAATCGGCCTTAAGGATTCTAAGGCAGCGAGGTTGAGCTGCAATGAGACTGATTGGGTGGGAGCACAGCAACAGCCAAAGGACGGCGAGCCGGAAATGCCAAACGAGTGACAGAAGCTCGTAAGACGGTTGGATTATAGGGAGTGGTTAACGACACAAGTCCGGCGTTGTTAGGAGCAGGGCCGGGGTGAAATTCTAGAGGATGGGCGAAGCCAAGGAATCGGGATTATGGGGCGAGAAAGGGACTCTGGTGATATTTGGAATGGGACATGCTCTAAGACTAGGGGAGAAACGGAAGTGCAGGAAACGACTGATGAGGGGATCAAATTTTAGGTGGATGGAGAGAGAGTGAGACAGTTGGGATCCCTTAGGGTTTAAGAGAGAGGATCAGGGTTTGAAGGATATAAAAGAGAGACAGAGAGACAGACGGAAGAGGAAAAAAAAAGATGAAGAAGAGATGAGATTGAGAAAGGGGAAAAAGAAGAGGAAGAAAAATATAGAATGGGGGAAGAGTCAGGGCATTAACAGTAGCCTTTTGCGAAAACGGCGCGGAACAAAGAATGTAGAAGGAGCCACCTGAGCATGAAACTGGAGATTGAGGTTGAAGGGAAGGAGCAATGAAGAATGCACATATGGCAGGTTCCCAGGATAAGCCGATTGAGAAGGAGCGAGTGGGGTGTGGTCTATCCAACTGCACATGGCAGCCAGCGAGCTGCGAATGCTGAGTACACTACCTCTGTACTGAACTTACCGACATAGCGACAGAAAGAGTGAGTGTTAAAGCCCGCGTTTACGAGGGTGACCAGGGATCTAGATGCCAAATCGCCAATAAAAAAACAGGGCCAAAGCTCAAGCGGGCAGGGTTTAAAGTCAGAAAAATACCCACTATGACATATGACGTTGGTGGGATGTCCCGGCACTGGGCGGTACTTCCTGGCGGGCTGTAGGCTGGCGAGGTACAAGTGTTGAGGTTCCACCGCCGGTAGTGGGGTTTGGCTATATAAAAATGACGATCCCGAACAGCGCGGAAGGAACGAGGGGGGCGGCCAATCTGACGGCATTGGAGCTGAGTCCGCAGGAAATGCTGAATTCTGCGCCGGCTGCTGGTTCTGGCCCTTTTTCTTCTTTTTCTTCTTTTTTTTCTTTCTTTTTCTTCTTTTTTCTTCTTTTTTCTTCTCTTTTTTTTTTCTCTTTTTTTTCTCTCTTTTTTTTCTTCTTTTTTTTCTTCTTTTTTTTCTCTTTCTTTTTCTCTTTTTATTTATTTATTTTTCTGATATTTCTCTCAAGTGTCTGCCCTCATCTGGAGACTGTTTCACCGCCGTTCTTGTTTGAGCTTGTCTAATTGGCACGAGAATCTCTCGGTGCCACTTCGACCTCACTCGAAAAAAGACCCCCCAAAACAAGGTCGAGACGCGGCGCTGGAGCAGGCGCCGCCGACCCGGCCGCCCCGGTTGCTGGGGTCTGAAGTGGGCGGCCGCAGTATGATACGGTTGCATTTAAGATTAATCCGAGTACCTTAGCAACCTTTTTTTGAGGCGAGAACCCCCATAACGACTTTGAAGGGAAAATCAGCCAAGAAAGCCAAACGCCCGCCCTATCATCTATCCCACACACATACTGACGGAAGAAGCAAATCTTCCGTGAAGGGGAAAATGTTCGGCTGGGCAGACAGTCACGTTATCAACAGCAGTTGAAATATCTAGGGAAGGCACTCCCACGGCTTGAGATGTTTGGGGAACGAGTCAGTCAGTAACGGGCTTGGGAAGGAGCGAAAAGGGCTAATGGCGACGGACGTCTTGAAAAAACCCCAAAAAGCATGAATATCTTTTTTCCGTGTTTTTTTTCTTCAATTTTCTTCAATTTTCTTCAATTTTTTTCAATTTTTTTCAATTTTTTTCAATTTTTTTTTTAAATCTGTTTCAATGACGCCTTCAATTTCATGTCTCGACGTTCCTGATGGCTTCACCAGACCAAGATTATTAATTGTCCACGCCCTGCCAGGCCCGTCTCACCACACGCTTCTTTTCGTTGATTCTCCTTTTTTCCATTCGCTTCCTGTGTTGCCATCAACTTCGACCTATTTCGGCCTTTAACCTCTCCCGTTTTGCCCGACCCGAAGTAGTAGCGTCCTCCTACATCCAGACAGACCGCGTAACAAGCCGCTGTCAACCGTAGGGAAGAAGCACTTGGATACGTCTCGTCTGTTCTGGCCGTTCAGAATCCCCTCTTTTTGCTTCCATTGGTGATCCTTTGCTTCCATTGGTGATCCCTGGAAGACTTTTTCTTCCTTGACTTTTTTTAGCAGATACTTCAACAGCCCACTCAACCTGTACCACAGCCAGACTGGACGGAGTCCAGACACTTCGACGAGCGGGAGCCTCGGCATGCCAGCTGCAACTTGTGTGTTCACAGACATCTGTACCAGCGGCACGTCTGGAAAGGCTAGAAGGGTCTGACCTGTGTGTTTCGGCGGAGCTTTCAGTCCTTTGCCTAAGAGGGGGGCCTGTCTTTGATAAAGATGTAATCAGCGGGCGAGAATGTGTCGCCGGAAGATCGAGGCGCGAGAGGGCCAACACTGACGAAACAGGGCTGCTCATCGCTGTGATGCGTGAATCGACG
This sequence comes from Knoxdaviesia proteae, assembly GCA_001510565.1. Lineage (NCBI taxonomy): Eukaryota > Fungi > Ascomycota > Sordariomycetes > Microascales > Gondwanamycetaceae > Knoxdaviesia > Knoxdaviesia proteae. The sequence goes on from LNGL01000048.1 coordinate 23,007, forward strand.
ACATCCCAAAAGCTGGTTTCTAGAAGTCTCTCCTTCTAACTTCGCCACCTGGGCTCTCCTGATATCCGACTCACAACTCCACCCCCATCCCCAGCATCAACATCATGATGGCATCTTCTGAAGTGATGATAAAGAGGACCCTTTTCTGTAAACTGATGCACTAGACATGCACTTCAACCCTGCCAAGCCGGCCATCCTGAAGCAGAGGATTCTAGAATCCTGCAAAAATGCCGGTATCGACAGAGTGGAATATCGGAGATCCGCCGCCAGAAGAACATCCCATCCCACATCCAATGCCCCCTCAGCAATATAGGAAATCGATCCGCTAACCTCAAATGCGCCTGTGTTTAACAATTTCCTTGTTTCATCCTGCTCCATATAGTTCCCCAAAAAGTCCACGCGCAAGATCCTCTTTTTCACAAGATTCGGAAATATATACCAATGCCGAAATGCGACTCTATCACCTATTTTGCTGTTGTGGGCGCTTGGAGCTCGTGGAAAATATCCCCGGCCCCGTAACCGAAGGCTACGTCATATAAAAGTGTGGTGGACAACCTCTGAAATGACATCCAGCGACATATAATCCCCCTCCCCAAACCAACGAAATTGAGAATTTTTTCGAATTGGTTTCAACAACCAGTTTCTTGCAAGTTTTCTCCTTCTCTTCCGGGTCTGGTGCAGCCCATGGTGGCGGGGGATGATGAAAGACCACACATCGTCCGTGTTGCTCCCCCAAGTTCTCACTGGCTTTAAGCAGACGAGCATTCCCAGGCTATCCGTACGAGCGCGCAAAGCCGGTAAACGACGAGAGTAAGCCGTTTGGCACCACCAAGTGCTTCTCTCAAAAACCCGGCGTTCTGGCCACCCAGCTGACCTGGCTCTGCCAACTTACAATGGTACTCCGAAGAGGTTGTTCCGGCCAGATTCACTAGGCCGACGGGACCGCCAGCGTGCGCGGCACACGACAAGATTCTAAAGGCGGCTGGTTGGATGAGCCCGGTCCCCCTCAGTTCTAGAACTTGGGCATTGACAGCGCGCGCGAGTAAATTGGGGTTATGTGAGACGTGAGATAACACCACGCACGCATGCACATGCACACATGCATCCATTGAAAGTGAAACTGGGCGAATAGACGTGTTGGAGCTACGAGGTGAACGAGAGCACGAAAAACCCAAAAAAAAAAAAACCAAAGGTGACAGAAGCTGGGGTTTCTTGGCTTTGGGCTATCAAATGCTAATTTTTCACATGACGTCAACCTCGGGTTCGGGGGCTTAGTACGGACATAGTCTGGCCGGCGGCCAACGGAGGGGGATGTGGCGGCCCCTGTCAATTTGGGGAACTTTTTTTTTTCTTTTTTTTTTCCCAACAGGGGAAATGCTCCCGAATACGGACTGGAGTTGCAACTATCGAGAAACTGTACTACTACAACTCAAGCCTTTAGTGTATTGAGTCTACCCCCCCTGTGCCTCCGGGACCGCGGGCCCGCCGCCGGGGCAAGGTCATCGGTGTATACTGCGCCTTCAGCCGGGGAGCAAGATGCACACTTGAGTGCTCTAATACATTTGGTCTTGTTCGTGGCAGCCCGGAGACGAGGAGGACGGCGGGAGAGTGGAAGATCGAATCGTTCTCATGGTGGCTTTCTACGGTCTAGTGTGCTGGAAAGCAAGTCCTGCTCGGTGTCAGTGTGGGTGTCTGTCTGCTTTGGCGGGGGTGTGGCAGCCCGACTTGCGGTGGCCGGCAGCGGTGAAATGGATGGACATACCAGCGGAGGGGCAGGTATTTACATGCCGTCGTTTCAAGCTCCATCGAGTGAAGCCTTCATGAAGTGATTCATACACTCATCGCAAACGAGCGAACCCTAACCACACCAAGCACCAAACATCAAACGTCTGCATCGCTGCTCTGCTGTCAACTTGAGGGGTCCGCTCGAGTAGGATTTTTTACACCGAAAGAACTGGTCTTGGCGGATGAACCGGAGTATTCCGAAGACACCCAATTGATCCAGTGTTGGAGAAGGCGGGTCTTTTTTTTCTATTTTCTTTTTTCTTGGGAGGGTACCCGGAATATCCTCTGACCGCTAGTGAGGATTCTCGACCAGCGACCCGGTCTTGGTGCAGCACGTAGCCCGCCGACAACAGCAGGCCAGGCACCAAGGGCCAACCCGACCGGTTTCTCAGAGCCATCGAAACTTGAAGATAGGAGAGTCGGGTTGCCGACTGTCCGACGTCTAGACGCAGCGAATATTCACGCACCACACAGTGTAATCAGGCTTTCGTGGATTCCGACCCCCGTGACAGATTACCGGGTTACGTTGGCACGGCGGGATACACTGAATGAGGTGTGGGGAAAGGAAAGGAGGTGGCCAGCGCGCTTCATTCTGCTTGTACCCCGGAACAAACCTGCTGGGCAAAGGGACTTGTGTGTGTCGCTGTTTTCGTACACTGGAGGCATGCCAGATCGTGTGTACCGTGAACAAGCCGACACCAGCCCGTGTCGAGTCCGGATTTAGCGGGTAACGTGTCGACAGGGTCTTGCGCTCGTGAAGCAAGACTTGCTTCCTGACTTCACGGCTCTCTAGGCGGGTCTCCGAGCGGTCCGAGGACGTCTGCCTGGACCGCCCCCCCCCAACTGTCCCAGGGGACCGACCGCCTTCAATCGAACCCCGTTCCCATCTCACTTCCGTGCGACTTTCTAGTCTCTCACTACCGTTCTTGCGATGCTGCCTGGCTCGCCCTTCCGAATACCTCCTCTTCGGGAACCGTCTAAAAGTCCTTGGACAGCTTTTGCCGAGGTTTCGCCGGTCCTGGGTTCCCCCTGTACCCGGCCCGCCGCTCGCCGCCGGGATCGGCCCAACGCGCCGCCGACTTTTCTCCGGGAGACAGTCGGACAGCCGCCACGACGAGAAGTCACGAAAATCACAAATAGGAAACGGCGGTATTTTATTTTACTTTTTTAATTTACAGTTTTTTTTTTTGCTTTCTATTCGGGAAACAAAGATTCGATGCACTGAGAGAAATACGAAGAAAGAGACCAGAAGCGAAAAAGGCGGACAGAATTGGAGTGCGTGCTGTTGAGACTCTCCCGGCCGCCGTTCTCCGTCTTCTGCCCCCCCTCCCAGCCTGACTGGTAGCCGGGGCCAGGACCGCCACCAGGACCACCACGAGGGGAGAAAAATCACATCACTCCAAAAAGCACCAGTTTCCCCCCGCTTCTCACGAGGCTCGGACACTCTGGAATGGAGGGGAAAGTGGGAATACTTCACAAGAAACAGCGGAAGGCCGGCGTGCGCAAGAGCGGAAGCAGAGTCCCAAGCACCAAGCACCGCATGACAGCCAGGCGCGCCGTCCTCGACGCGTGGCCCGGTGATTCTCCGAACGTATGTCTCTGGGTCCTGGGCTGTTCGAGATAACCTCCAGAGCGTTCCCCTCTCGCAATATCGATAGAAAAATGTGAGATGATACGGTGCGGTGGTATCAGGTCATCCATCGCCCGCGGCGCCCGGCTGGTGCAAGCCTAGGCTTGGCCCCGGGGCGCATGTGATCTTCGCGAAGACTGGCCTTGGGAAAGAGAAAAAAAAGGACAGAAAAAAGACGAGAAACAGACGGTGCTTGGAATGGTGTGCACCGAAGTCTAGACCGACAGCGTGATGTGGTCTGGGCAACTCCTCAGCCGATGGAGGCTTTTTCTTTTCTTTCTCCAGTTCGATGGTCGCGCGGGGGACCTCGTGAACACTTTTCCAGCTGGCCAACTGGAGAGAGTCTTGTGATGGTGGCTTGGGCGGCTGGGTTAGACCCTAAAGCCAACAACCCTATACCCTCATTGCTAACCCTAAGGTATGCTGAACCGCTCCATCGGCGAGTTTTGAAGACCCTGCAACCCTACTACTTCACGAACGCAGTCGAAACGACCGAGAGTTGCAGACCTTCTCAAACAGACGGCGAAAGTCCCTACGGGCCGGAATGTCCAAGATCGCCCTGGAATTGCGTCACACAGCAGCAGCCCAGCGCCTTGCACGAGTCCGGAGTACGACGAATGAGCAAGACAGACGAAGGACAAACACGATGTGCACCGTCTGAACAAGGGATTGGCCCAGGCGAAGCAGCGAGGAGGGGGGCCGGGAACAGGGCACGGCACGGTGTCTGGGCACTGGCGCGGGGCACTCGCTGTTCCCTTTCTGCGCTTGCATGCGTATTGTGTGCTTGCGTGTGGGCGTCTGCGCATCGCCCGTCGAGCCCTGACGTGCCAGCGCAGCACCTCCACCAAATCTACCCAGGTCCTCCGTGGTGGTTCGTGCCGAGAGTGTGTCTCACACGTGCAGCAGCCACCAGCACGACGCATGCGCGGAGGGCATCTCTGAGAGACACGCTGCAGGCCATCGATGCGTGAGTGCTCGTCCAGTCCACGGCCCTACGCACGGAGGGAGCAGATGGTATTGGCGCCAGGCGAAAGAGAGAGCAGGCGACAGGACAACCGAGCCGAGCAAGAGCGACGAAATTGTATCGTCATGCTCGACACAACCATCACCGCCGATTGATGAGAGGCTGATGTGCAGCTCGGCTGCTGCCCAACAGTGATCGGCAGCGGTGCGGCTGACGGCACTAGCAGGGACAACGACTTTTTGGTCTGTGTGTGTGCTGCCCAATTGGCGGTCTGAAGCTGAAAAGAGACGACAAAACGGGTCTTGATATGCGGGCGAATGCGACCCAACATGGACGAACTAGGACATCTGCCTGTCCTCCCCAGGCCGGAAAAGAGGTGCTGTACTGTACTGTACTGTACAGTGAGAACAAGCAGGAGGCCGAACCTGCGTCTATGCTTTCGTGGGTTCAAATGTCTGATCTCTGCGTCCTCCCTTCATTTCTCCGTCTCCCTTTATTTGATTTCTCTATTGGGACCTTGGCAATACTGACTTGACTGGTCGTTGATAGGAGAGACAGGAGGGTGTCTGCAGGATATATACATATATCTGCGCAGACTTGAATCTCGCTCTCTGTGGGAGTGAATGCGAGGTCGGCCACAGACCTCTCCAAGGTGGAAACTATCTGTCCTCCTGCTTATACTATGTCTACAGTACTGTACTGTACAGTAGTTCCTAAGCAGACTGTCCTGTATCTGCCCAACACCGTCTCATCCGGACACCACAGATAGCGGCAAGCCACCACTGCAACTCAACCCTTGCCCGTGCCCTCGCCCTCGCCCTTGCACCCCCGTCCCCCATCCGAACTGGCATGCCGCAGAGCCAAGCCGGGGAAAACTGTGGCCCAGTGTTGACTAGTCTGGTGGATGGACATTCCGGATTCGTTCACTGAGGGTCAGTGTTGGGTCCAGGACTTGAGTGCAGCGAGACACCACGGGGTGCGGCTATTGGCGGGTCTTTGGCGGTCAATCGTGAGCGGGACCAGATGGAAGCAGAGCCGGGAGCGCTGGAATGGATGCGGGAGTGCCCTGTCAAGGGTCTTGCCGGCGAAGAACGAGGCAGGCCAAGAGGAGAAGCCTAGAGCCGAGTATCGGGGCTCTAGAGCCGGCGTCAAGAGCAGCACAGAAGACCGGCGGACCATCTAATTCACATCTCTGGGACTCTCTCCGTTCTTCGTCTCTCCCACGGGCGTAGACTCCCGGTCCACATTCACTCTCGTGTTCTACTCGGTCTCTGAAGATCCTCTGTCTCACCAGTTCTGACTCTGTGTCTCCTCCCTCACTTAGGGCTGGAGATTTGCCCACACATCCGCGGGACAACGTTGTGCCCTCGCACCCTCCCATACTCCAGATCGATATATTGGATATGTACTGTACAGTACATACACCCCCAGAACCTGTAGAACGAAAGCAAAGAGGACCCGCTATGCATCATGCGCGCTTCGTCCCGTCATAGGGCAAACAACCCGGTCTCTCCTCTGCTTCCCCCCCTGTTTTGGCCTTGCCGGGTGTTCCACCACGCCAGAAACGAAGGGAGACACCGCTCAACCCACTGTGTCTTGTGTGTGTATATATACTTGGGCCTCTGCCACCTCCCGGGCGGGCCGTTGGGAAAAAGAAACCCCCAAGAAAATGCGATCCTTACGGCTTCCCGTGTCGTGATCCGCTTTTCCCTCTCCTTTCTGGGTATGCAGTGTGTGTCTGTAAGTGGTGATATCATCGGACATTTTATTACGGCCGTCTTCATCTTGCCTGTGATACCCAAGCATTGCCTGGCTTGCTCTTTCGTTTCCCTGCCTTTGTTCTGTTGCTTCAACTTTTGGGGTTTCGCTTGTTTCCCCCCGTTTCTCGGACCTCAAAGACGGAGCCAAGCCCTGAATCCTCTCCAAGCTCGAGTAGCCGGGCTCCCACCGACAGACAAACCGTTAACCCCGAGCGGTTCAGTTGTTTCCGCCCTCCTCAACACTTAGGCACCTGACAGAATGAGCGGCCTTCTCTCAGTTGCACCCCCGGCCCCTCCGACCCCGGAGCCCCGCGACCGGGAGAGCGTCCAATTCGCCACTCCCGCCAGCACTCCACGACGCGGGGCAGCGGCCGACGGATACCAGGACCCCACATCGCACGACGACGCGGACTCCGACTCCGACTCCGACGCCGATGTGTTCACCGATCGCCGGAATGCGAACAACCGCCGCGCGCCGCTCCAGGAGTGCGCCGGCCCGGGCCCCACTTCCGACATGGTGCCCGGGCCCCGCCGCCGGAAGCTGGTGTTGTGCTTCGATGGTACGGGGAACAAGTTCCACGGAGACGATAGTGATTCGAATATCTTGAAGATCTTTCGCATGCTGGACCGCACTGCTTGCGACCAGTGTAAGTGCCATCTCCCCTGAGGATGTATATCCGGATCAAGACCTTGACTAACAGAACTATAGACCACTACTACCAACGTAAGGAACCTGCTCCATATCTTTCAACAATACCACACTACTAACTTCCCCCCCCCACCCAGCCGGCATCGGCACCTACGTCGACACCGACGACCTCAGCCACCGCAGCCTGCGCGAGCGCATGCGCTCGTGGTATCTCAAAGCCAAAGACTCGGCGGTGGGCTCGTCGTTCGACAAGCACGTGGTGGGCGGCTACCGCTTCCTGATGCGCTTCTACAACCCGGGCGACGACATCTTTATCTTCGGCTTCTCGCGCGGCGCGTACATTGCGCGCTTCCTGGCCGAGATGCTCGACCACGTCGGCCTGCTCTCGCACGGCAACGAGGAGATGGTGTTCTTCGCCTGGAAGACCTTCTCGCAGTGGCAGTGCCGCAGCGACGACGGCGCCGATGCCCGCCACCAGGCCTTCCAGTTCATGAAGGGCTTCCGCGAGACGTTCTCGCGGCCGGTGCGGCGCATTCGCTTTCTCGGCCTGTTCGACACCGTTAACTCCGTGCCGCGCTTCGAGACCGCGTGGATGCAGCGCTCCAAGTTCCCGTACACTGCGCGGAGCACGGCTCGGGTTGTGCGTCACGCTGTTAGTATTGACGAGCGGCGGGCAAAGTTCCGCCAGGATCTGATCTACCAGCAGGCCATTGTACCGGCCGCCGAAGCCGAGGGCATTGCTGCCAGCATCGGCGCCGGTCTCACTGCTGTGGCCTCTCCGACAAGTAACAGGGTTGCGGTCCCCACCCCGGAACGCAAGTTCAACCCGTACCGGGCGACCAAACCGACTTCGGCTGCCGTGGACAGCCCCAAAACCGTGGGCGACACTCCCCGCGGCCGACGCCCCTCTGGATTGCTGGCAGCTGAAGTGTCGTTGGCCGTGCCAATGGGCCGCCGCAGTATCAGCAACGGGCGGCGGTGCAGCGGCGAGGACCAGCCCGAGCGGTTCCGCGTACGGTCCCGGTCTCGCGGGGCCTCCAGCAACGCCGGCAGCCGCCGCCGGATCCCCGCCCCCACCGCCGACGGTGCGTCCATCGGCTCGCACATCTCGCACCATATCCCACCGCCGAACCCGTACGACGACGACTCCGACGACGACGAGTCGCAGGATATCGACGAGGTGTGGTTCGCCGGTGGCCACGGCGACGTGGGCGGCGGGTGGCAGATTGAACAGGAGGGCTGCAAGAACGCCAGCCACGTGCCGCTGACGTGGATGGTGCGCGAGGCCATGCGCGCCGGCCTGCACTTCGATATGGAGAAGGTCATTGAGATGGGCTGTGCGGATGCAATGCGCGACATTGACCCAGGCCGGGCTGATGCGGAAGCTATCCCGGACATCCAGATCAACAAGGCCATGTCGAGATCCAACACTGGCATAGCCGAGGACGATGAGAAAGGCACCATCGCCGACCGAATCCGGAGCATGTCTAAGCGCGTCGAGACCGGCCTCACAGCCACCACCGCCACAGCCGGTCCGGGCGGCCCCGGCTCGGACCCCACGTCGGGCACGGCGACCGATACAGCCAGCCCGAGCACGTTCCACGAGTCAATGCTGCGCGCCCACTGCTCCCGCATCCACGACTCGCTCAAGTACGGCTGCGGCCTGAGCCGCGGCACCGTGCTGTCATGGCGGCTGATGGAGTACCTGCCGTTCCGCCGCATGGACCTGCAGCCGGATGGCACGTGGCGACCCATCCGCTGGCCGCTGCCGTGCGGGGAGGTGCGCGACATGCCGTTGAATGCGCGTGTGCACGGCAGTGTGGTGCGGCGTATGCGCGAGGACCCGTCGTATCGGCCGGGGAATCTGATAGTCGGCGGCGGTGGTCGGGGGTGCCGCGTGGCTCCGGCCGAGCTTGGCATGGGTGAGTGGGAGTGTGTGGCCGAGGAGGGAGATCTGATCGGCGAGATTTGGGTGCGGAAGGGATATGCGTAAACGACCGAGAGTCAGATACCAGATGGTTAGACAGTTCATTTCGATCGATGGGGGTTGACTGAGGCATTCTGTATATCTGACGGAGTAGGCACAATTCTCTACGGGACCGGTACCTGTGACCGAATCATCAGTTTGGGGGATTTCCAGTTAGCTACTTCGACTACCATGGCCTTGCTTGTTTCCCATCTAATAGTAACTCCCCGTCAAGTTTAAGCACTGTCGCCACCAGCGCCGAGTCGGTATGTGCGAAAGCCCTCCAAGATAACATGCTTCGTAAACTCCGTAGAAAACGGGATCTTGCGCCCATCCGCAACAACCTCAGCCCGAACCTCTTCTTCGGTGGCCCACACATAGTCCTGGTGCTCATTCGGATCCAGCCGGACAGCCGGGACCCCGATCTCCGGGTCAGGCGCATCCTCGACCTGGACCTCGAACGCGAACCGTTTCCAGAAGTACTCGCCGGTGCGATTGCAAAACAGGAACGCATACGGCGCAAACAGCGCGCGCGCCGCCGCGCCCGCCGCAGACGGCACGATGTCCGCGGCGCCGGGCGGCATCTGCACGGAGATGCCCGCGGTCATCGGCACCGGCCGCACGACGTGGCGCGCGGTCAGGCCGGCCTCTTCCCACAGCTCGCGGGCCGCGGCCGCCAGCATCGTCGGGTCGCTGGCGTCCATGGCGCCGCCGGGGACCTCCCACAGGTTGGGCATCGAGTCGTGGGCCGCGCGCTGCACGAGCAGCAGCTGCGGGCCGGCCGCGGGGTCCCGGCTGGGGAAGAACACGAGCGCGAACGACGACAGGCCGGCCAGCCACGGCTCTTCGGCCTGCTTTATCCAGTCGGCGACGGTGATGTTCCACGGCGCCGCGGACTCGTCGAATGTCAGGTCGGCGAAATCTGGCGCGCCGGCCGGAGCGGATGCGGGGGCGGGGTCCGGCATCGGGGTTAATGGCAATAATGGGATATTGAGTATATAGATTGTAATGAATAAGACAAGCTGTCGAATATCAAGCAAACGAGCTGGCTCGGGAAGCAGAAATGATCCAGAGAACGGCGGGAAACCGCAGGAGACACAAATGCAGGCCTCAGACAGGCCGATATCAAGACACAATCGCACAGGCAGAACCGGTCAGTCACCGGAAAGATAGGGACGCCGGGTTGACAGCGAAAAATCGTCAAACAGGAACAGGAATGGAGCGTATGGGCTCGGATGTAACAGTCCTAGTGACTGACTCACAGCTTCCGCGGGTTGGGTTTGAAGGACGAAAGTACTGTGCATTAGGGGAAGTCAACGCTATCACAGACGTGGAAGCCGGGGACCCTAGACCCTAACTGGGGATAGTCAACCCTTGACCCTAAGATACTGATTTTATCTTGAGGAAAAATGAGAGCAATGATTTCAGATCACAAATTTTGCGATCTGAAGTGCTTTTAAGTTAGAGATGGTCGTTTTTCTGGATTCAATAGGCCCACTATCTATTTTGAGTTTTTCCTTCCACGTGCTTTCGTGTCTGTTGACATTGTCTGCCTCATATCTATGCCCTAACACCGGATATTGATAAAGTGTGTTGTGCATGCTTTTCCTGGCAATAAATACGTTTTCTTCTCTCCCCCCCATTGTTATTTTTCTTCCTCCTTTCTCTCCTCGTTCCAAACTTTTCCTTCTTTACACCTCCATTACAAACAATTTTCGATAGCTGGTATGTTCCTATTTGTTACTTCATGACTGGATAATATACATCATATCGGAATACAGGCATAACTTGAGGATACGATTGAAGAGTATCTTCTTCTTATACCTCTTTTTATGATCATCCCTTCGTGGATGGGTATTGATATCCAGCCCCATTAGGTGGCAGATAGCTGGCCTAAGTAAGTCGATACACTCGCAACCTTAACCATGTCTATGATAGCACACATCTAACGATACGACCCCTTATAGTTACACTCACCCGTGATGGCCATGTACGGAGGGCACGTGGAGTGGACTCCGGGCGCCCGGGTGTTAATCAGAGACTTGCAATACAACGGTGGGTGATCGCGCAGTGGGTAACAAACTGGCTGCGATCGCTTCACGATTGTATTGTAGGGGAAATCTGGCCGGCTGGTGCGGAGAAGCACGCCTGGACTCGCTCGCGGGTCCGGTCCGGTCCGGCAAGCCCCCGCGCTCGATACAGTCCCTACTCACAAAACCGGACTCTCCCGTGTTTGGCGCGAGCGCCTTATGGGGGCCGACTATGTCGGTCCCCGGCCCGGGTGACTGGTCAACCGCCCAGCCGCCTTCCGGCTCCCGCCAGTTGACTGGTGGGAGTCGAAAGGCTGCTGTTGACGGATCTCCGGAGCCCACCACCGACGCATCCTGGGCCAAAATATCCTGCGATACTCGGAGGACCTGACAGACGCTCGGCCTTTGACAACGCTCTCGTGCCGTAGTGCCCGATGAGCTGGAGTCTGGGTGAAATCAAGCTGATGAAGCATGTATCGTTTCCGAACCGACCGAATCGAAAGCCTTCGGCACAGAAAGCCACCCTCCCATTCTGGGGAGTTGGTTGCCTTCCTCAAGCCCTGGCTCAAGCTCATCGGGCCGTAGTGCCCGATGAAGACGCGGTAAGAGCCTCGGGGCAAGTGACCACTTGAGCTCGCCAGCATGGGCTGCCACTGGATCACCGGCATATACAGAGTGCGTGTCCGGAGCTATTCATAGCGCGGATCGACCTGGCTCAACTGCGTCCTTCTGGACACAGGCAGGTCGCCCTCCGAATTCGGAGGGTGGCCTGTCTCCCAGCCTTGGCCACAGCTCCTCGGGCCTTGGTGCCCGAGGACGAAGATGTAAGAGCTACGACACGACATGTACCAATCTCTGATCGACATAGATGCTGACTCTACCTCGTATTCCAGCTGGACATCTAGTGATATCGAAGCACTGCGAGACTCTCCCCGAGACTGTCGAGACCGTTGTCGAGACCACCGCCCAGGCCACTCCCAGCAGCAATACTTATACGGTGCTGACCTCCTAGGCTCACCGGCAGAGTCAAGACAACCCGCTCCCAGTCCCATAGACCATACTACCCTACACCTCATGCAAGCTGGGCCGGCCACCCCTCATCCCCAACCTGGCCTGGCTATTCTGCACGCCGGTTAGAGACTCCACCCAGAGTGTGCCCCCGCCCCGTTCCACTAGACCTCTCTCCTGATGCCATATGGGCCGACATTCTCCGCTTCTTGACCCAACGCTGTCTACAGCTGGTTATAGCCAGACCTAACTTGCCCCAGTCGCGTCCTGTTCCACTGCACACAGGAAGGGTTTCTTTCCTCCCCCATGTTCTTTTTTTGGGGTGCCTGTCTCCGAGTCTTACCCAAAGTCCTTGGGCCATCGTGCTCAATGAGTCGGAATTCGGATGGGACCAAGCTGATGAAGATGAAACATGGCTCGTCCACGGAACCGTCCGAATGGAAAGCACTGAATATGCCGAGGTCGCTTCTCAATTTGGGGTTCCGGCGTTCTTTCTCAACATGATCCATTCCATAAATAGACATACGCTCCCATAGTCATTATATTCAATCTTAATTTGTTCCGGAAGCATCACCATCGTGTCCTTGGGTGTATGTGATGGAAGAACGAAGAATGAAGATGAATAAGTTGATGGAATTGAATGTAAGTATTGATGGAAAAAAGTTAGATGTAAGAGGAAGAAAAGAGCTAGACTAGAAATAGACAGAAGTCCGGTATTTATAGGCTAGCCAGGACCAGGCTCTCAGCCTAGGTCACGTGACAGACGCATTTCCGTCCTTCTAGCTCACACGCCCCTCGGATATAAATACGTTACCTACTAACGATACGCCCCTCGGAATAAATAATATAAGAAGAAAATCTTAATTATCGGAAAAATATTAAACGGAAAATAAAACTTCGGTATAGGAAGCGATAAGAAGAAATATACTAAACTTAAAACCTTTATTATAAGGAAAAAAAAAATATACTTTACGTTATTAGAGCACTTCGAAATCGGTTAAAAAGCTAAAAACTAAGCGGCTTAGTTAAGATATTAGCTACCTATTCGGTATTTAGAACGTATTTAATAGATAAAAACTTAGAACGAACGGATTCCCGGATTAGATAAAATTTTAGGAAAATATACTTACTCTTATTATAGAATCTTAGGTTATTAATAAGCTTAAGAGCACTAGTATTATCGACGCGTAGGCGTATATTATAGCTACGGTTAATTTTATATAGGAAATTACGTAGCTATAACGCCTCCTTAGTAGCTATATTTACTACTATATATTTAGCCTCGATAATCGATTAGGTAATAACTACTTATTTTCGGCTTACCTAGGCGACCGGACTACCTTAGATTAAGAGAACCTATCCTATAACTAAGCGACTATTCGGTATCGAGTTATAACTAGTATTAGAGAAACTAATTATTAAGATAGGCGAAAAATCCGGCTTAGGGGGTCTTTAATATCTTAAGGATAAATTTACTATTACCGATAAGTATCTAATAATCCGTTTTAGTAATATAAATAAAGGAGTAGTTATATAATTAGTAAATGCTATATAATAGTAAATAGAAAATACTAAATCGGGTCTCGTTATCGTAATTATATAGATAAGTTATCTAATTAGGGATCGATATCTCTTTATATTAGTAGTAGAAAGCCTTTTACTATCTAAAGTAGCTAAGTTAATACCGGATATCGGAATAGATACCGGTCGTATTATAGAGATATTAAATCCTATATTTACTATAATCGCTTCTATATATTATATCTAGTATATAGAATAGAAGTTAAAGTTAATTCTAATAGCTACTCCTAGTAACTACTATAGCTTACTTATAAGCTCTACTTTTAAGTACTATTAGAGTTTATATTTAAAGTTAGATAGTATATCTTCTTCTCGACTAAAGTATAAGATATCGTTAATATATATAATTAGAATTATGCTATCTCTTTAATAGTAGAATAAGGCTTTATCTATCTATAGTCTAATAAAGCCTATACTTAATAGCATATTATATAGTCTTAATTACTATTATTAGCTAGCTTACTTAAGACTATATAATACTCGTCTTAGGTAGATAAACGACTTCTTAATCTAACCTAATTTCTAGACGAAGTCTAGATTACGTCTTCTAATTTCGTATATTAGTTAAACTATTCCTTTATATTACTTTATATATACCTCCTCTTTTAGGAGTCCGTATAGGAACGCCGCTATAATATCTAATTAACGAACTATTAGATATTCTTTAGTAGTAATAGCTAATATAACTCTCTATATCGCCATATAAGACGTAGTAGTAAACGTCTCTTAGTAATTAAAACCTTCTCTCTAGAGGAAACTACGCGCTACGATACGCGCCTTTCGCTTAATAATTTTCCTATCCTAATCGAGTTTAGACTTTAGTACCTATTTAACTAATATCGGTTTATATCGGGAGGGTACCGACTTAATAAATTTAAATACTCCCCGTTTAAATATATTTATAAGTTCCGTAATACTAGCTAATAACTATTTATTAGTATTAACGCCCCTTAGAGCTAACGTTATTATTACTAGATCTCGAAAGCTAGCCTCGATAACTTTACTAACTTTAGTATTAGGCTTATCGTTATATTTATTAATTAGTAGTTAGTTTAAACTTATTAAGTTAATAGTATTTAGGCTAGTATTATAGCTCTTCTAAATAAATCGTTATACTAAGTTATCGGGCTTATTCTCGATAACTAGATCGTTAAAGTCTACTCTATTACTATTCTAGGTAATAAGGCGGGTAGTTTTTTTCTTAGCGAAGGTTCCCTTAGGCCACGATTTTAATATATTAGATAGCTATTCCTCTAAGTCCTCGAGAATTCTTATATTAGATAAAATCTAGACTTTACGGAATTTAGGTACCTATACTTTATATAAATATATACCTTAGTAACCTACTAATAAACTAAACTCTCCTTAAGGAGTAAATTTACCTAGTAGATTAGTATCTATACGTACGCGGACTTTAGCTAGTATATAGATAATAATACGAGATCCTAAGGTTCTTAAATAAGTAATATTTAGGTAGAAGTCTTATCTTTTATCTACCGGTATCTAGGCCTACTAGCGCTCTATAAGACTTAAGCCGTAGGTATTAACGGTTAGGTTAATTAGTTAAGTAATAGCTTCTAAAATATACTCCTATAGGTACGTTAGAATATTTTACTATATTATAGTTACCCTTACTCGGATTACTAGTTCCTTTATAGCTCGTTTAGTACTACTATTATATATATAGCTATATACTAGGGAGGGGTTAACTTTCGAACTAATTCTATTCGTAAACTTAGTAATTATACGAATCTATACGTCCGTCCCGTTATCTATAATAATTAACTCCGGAACGGAGTTAGTAATAGTTATAATATACTAAATTATATTCTTAATTTCGTTACTAGCTTTTAACTTTCTATCTAAGATATAGATAAACTTTATCTTAGAATAGTTATCTATAATAACTAGAAAGTATCTCTTACTATTAATAGTCTATACCGATATCTTAGCTACGTCGTAATATAATACTTAGCTAATACGTTTAGCCCTCGTTCGCCTATCTTTTAGCCTAAACTTCGAGATTTTCGAGATCTCGTACGCCTTATATAGGCCTAAATCGTTAATATACGCTTTTATACTCGACTTATCTACTAATACTCCTTTAATAGACTATAGTATCTTTAGGAGAACCTCGGTACTTAGATATCCTAGTCGTTTATATATTAGGCGTAAGCGTTAACGTATACTTAATACTTACGCGAAGCTTTTAAGTACTAGTTAATATTATTCTATCTATTAAAATAAGGGCTAGACGAACGCTAGTCTTTTAAATAGAGACTACTAGAACTACCGCTTTTCTAGTAATAGCGGATACTATAAGCGTCTTTTATAGGGGGACGCCTAGAACTAAGATCATAGTCTTTTATAAGGTAACTATAGTAACTAGATAATTTATAAGTAGTCTCCTTAGATAGTTTTATAGAGACGGTCTCCTCTAGTATAAACTTACGGATAATAGGCGTATATACGGGCTTCTATATAATATCATTACGGATAATAGGCGTATATACGGGCTTCCGCATAATAGGCTTACCGGAAGTTATAACTTTTATAAAGAACCCTCTATTTTCTATATCGATTTTAGAAATTAGGATATCTTCTATATTAAAGATATTATTACTTAGGATCTTACTTCTATTACGATATAGAACCTCGCCGCTAAAAATATAAATTAGAAATATTATTATTAGTAATATATCTTTAATAGGTATAGAAATAATACTAGATAAAGTCTTAATATTAATTACGACGTTTCTACGCTTCGTAATATAAATAGGTCCTCTACCTATAGTTATACGTATACGGGTCTCTTAAACGGTTCCTTATTTAAACTAACGCTTATTATTAATAGAGTATATAGAAGTACCTATATTAAATAGCTAGTCTATTCTTAAATAATATAATAAATAGGTAAATAGGTTATAACTAATTACTTCTTCTTTAAAATATTTAATAGTATTAATAAGAAAAGAAGAAGAAAGGGAAGACTTATTAATAGTCTTTCGCTATCTTTTAAATATATCGTTAGTTAATATTATAGCGCTTACTACTCTCTTATAACTAGTAGTATTCGCGCTTACGTTTACCTTACCGTAAATAATAGAAGACTTTTACTATTACGGTTATTACTATTTACGAGTTTTAATTCGATAATTACGCTCCTTATAACTAAGACGGTTATAGTACCTATATCGAATTATTAGTTATAGACTAGTTTTATTCTTCTAGTTATTATAGCTAGCGCTACTATTACGAGTATTACTATTATTATTATTATTATTATCTTTCTTATCGTTTAAACTAGGCTTATTATTATCGAACTTAGAATTAGATCGTCTATCTAGCTTCTTTACGTCCTAAGTAACTCTCTTACGTTCCTAGAATAGCTATACTAGCTATTTATAAAGCTTATCTAATATCCTACCTAACTATACCGTAATACGTATAGTAACCTATATCTTAGTATTAAACGTATCCTTTACTACTATTAGTAATAGGACGGTCCTAATATTATCCGTAATATTAGCCCTATAGCGTTAGACTTCTAGTTACTTATAATTAAAGCGCGAGAGAAAAGTAATAAATTTCTTATTACGTTTTATAATATAAGAACTAATATCTAATAGGTCTTCTAGAGCTTAGAACTTAGTCTTCTAGCTATTATAATTAAAACGGTTAGATAACTTATTCTAAATATTAGAAATACTTATACTATTAACTATAATTTATCTTACGATACTAGCTATATTCTTTAGTATTTTACCTCTTACGAGTAGATTATTTTACTTATTAAGATAACCGAAATTATCTAGCTTTAGACCTATATAAATAATCGCCACGCGGAAGGATAAGGCCTACGTACGCTATATACGGCTATCTATTAACTAGTATTATTAATTAAGTATCTATTTCTATTTAAAAAGATCGATTACCTAATTAGTGCTAGTCGTTATAGGCGATAGAATAAAATTATCTATAATAATAGAATATAACGGCGGGGATAATACTATCCGAACGGAAGGAGGTTAGTATATTATAAGAGGTACGGTCTAGGTCGTAGAGGGTATATTAAAAAGACCGGGAAAAATCGGGGCTAACGAGGAAGGGACGAAACGAGCTAGAACTAATTAAGATTAGTAATCTTTAGAGTTAGTAATAAGTCTCACGTCTAAATTAGAAACGGGAGAGGGGGAACGTAAGAATTCTATTAATATCGACGGAGTTATTACTAGTAACGGTTAATAAGTGTGATTTCCTAGTACATAGTCTAAAGGACTAACAAATGGGTTACAATTGTAAGGCACGTATAGAGAAATATATAAAAGGGAAGCTTGAATTTTTTTCTATCTCAAGATAATTCCTATGAAAGCGCGGCGGACGTCGTCCTTTTATAGGTCTTTTACTAGCTTATTAAGGTATTTAT
>LNGL01000049.1:9457-23531 GCA_001510565.1 Knoxdaviesia proteae
CGACGAGGACGCCTTCGCGGAGCTGGAGCTGGTTAGCGTGAGCCGGCCGTCAGCGGCCGAGCGCGCGGCGATGCAGGCCGTGCGCGAGCCGGCGCCCGGCCGCATCGTCAACTTCCGGCCGACCGGCACGGCGGTGTTCCGCTTCATCCGCATGGACTCGGAGTTCGACCGTGGCGCCGCGGCGCTGGCGTGCGCGCTGCCGCCCGACACCACGATGATTGTCGAGGACTACATCCTCGACATGCTCCCCACGGGCGCGAAGATGCGGGCCACCGTGTGCACGCTCAACATCGGGCTCAAGTTCATCAAGGGCCGCCCGGCCATCTACCCGTCGTTCTACACTTACCTGCCGCAGGACATGATGCGCGGCTACCGCGACCCTGTCGACAACCCCCGCCCTGCCCCCTCGGTGCTGAACCCGTACGACGACGAGGACCGTGAGTAGAGTTAGAGTGGAGTGGAAGGGAGTTGGGAACAGCAATAAAGACCGCCGCCGACCGGAGGGGGGAAGTGAGGGAGAGAGAGAGAGAGAGAGAGAGAGCCGGGTATTCGGCTTAGGGTTTTCGTACCCTAGACACTCCCTCACTTCCTTCGTGTTGTGTGTGTGTGTGTGTGCCCATACAGACGGAGAGGCGCGGAAGGAGCAATGCATCGGATGGACGAGGAAGGAGGACGAACGATTCAGCGACTTTTTTCTTTTTTTCTTAACACTAGGGGGGAAGTCAAAGCATGAGAAGATTCCCGACTCTCTCTTTTTCCTCAATCGGGGAATTTTCATAAAAGCCGCAGAAGCTTGTATTCTATGTTTTTTTCGCCTTCATTTTTTCGGTCTGTTCATGCCGTTGACGATGATGGAAGGGGGGGCACTTTTTATCACGATGGAAAAGGCCTCAACTCTCGACCACGACTCGACCATGAAGGTACTAAATGAATTGCTCTTAAGTTCTTTTTTTACTCATTTTCCCTTGTCCACGTGCTGGCGGTTTACGACACACCAGACACCGGTAACACACAAAACTCCCCGAGACATCAGGAACACGATATGCTGAGGTAGACAGCAGAAGAACAGAACAGAAAAAGCGTGCGTTCGCACGGGATACGATAGAAAAAAAAGACGATGGCAAAAAACCCCGACACGACCCAGAACGAAATAGTTAACAAAGCAAAAAATCCACAAACATGACAAAAACTCCCGTGGAAATATGTACCGGTAGATTAAAACCCCCAAAAGATATCATGATCAGCGCAACACGGAAGGACCAAGGAAAAAAAAAAAGATGACGTAACAAGCGAGTTCAGGCTGACGAGAAGACATATCAACTCGAATAGGAAGAAGAAACAGGAATGTGGAAAACACGGCGAGTGGTGTTGGGACACCCAACGTCTAGATGACTGGTCTAGACGCCTGAGAGACCCTGAACGCTGGGCCAACCCGATGACTTCGTTCCCGCGGAGGCCAATGTGGCGAAGGGGGGCGGGAATCGATCGTGTGATTTCCGGAGAGTGAACTGTCATTTCACATCCACAGCACCGGGTGGTGAAGCCGTGGAAGAGATGAGAGCCGAAGGGGGATGCGGGAGCGGGCATTAATAAACAGAAGATGGCGAGGAGAGAAAAACAGTGACGCTGGAACAGGGAAGAAAGATAGAGAACGCAGTTGCTGCGTGCTAGTTGAAAAAGGAAACGAAAGATACAGGAAAGTAGAGCGAGATGTGGGGGATTTGATTGCTTTGATGCTAGACAAAAACCCACGGCCGAAAGGCAAGAGCACCGGGAGACCAAACACCGACTATCTAGTCAGGTTTGTCCGCCGCCGAGGGGATGACTGCTTAGCGGCCCTGGATCTTGTTATCGCTGGCCACAACCTCGGCGTAGCTGGGCGGCACCGAGTCGGGGTTGGAGCTGGAGCCGGCGACGGCGGGGGCGGCGGGCGGCGAGGCGGCGGAGGGGGCGGACGGGGCCGAGGCGGTGCCGTAGCTCATGTTGGCGTGGGGGGCCGGGGCGATGGGGTGGTTGCAGGCGGCGGAGGCCGGGGCGCCGTCGCGCACAATCACGTAGGTGACGTGGCCCTCGTGGTCGGCCACGGCCTCGTACTCGTAGGCCGGGTCGGGGTACTTGGCGATGATGTACCAGGCGTGCAGCAGACCGGGGACCTGGAAGAAATGAGACGCGATCATGGGTTAGATGCAGCCGACAACGGGGGGGGGGGGGCAGGAGGGTGACTGAGTGAGGGGGAGGCAGAAGAAACTTACGTATCCGAGCACGCAGAGGAGGATGTTGATGATGGAGTCGGCGGAGCAGATTCCACGCTTGACCCAGACTGGAGAAGAGAGAGATGTCAGTATAAATGTGAAGCAGTTTTTTTTCCGTCTGAGGCTGTTCGTGAGAGAGAGAAAGGGAGAGAGAGAGAAAGGGAGAGAGAGAGAGAGAGAGAGAGAGAGAGAGAGAGAGAGAGAGAGGGAGAGGGAGGGGGAGAGATGCCGGATCGGGACGGCAAACGGCCGATAAAGCGGGACTCGAAGGGGTTGTGACATACCGGGCAGAGGCGGGAAGAGCAGAGCGAGGACGCCGAGGAAGATATCCGAGCCGCAGCACATTGTGGGAGATGTGAGCGTGTTGATGTGAGGGAGAGAGTGAGAGAGGGAGCCTCGGCGGAGAGAAGCTTTGCGATAAGGACGCCGAAAATGCGCGAAAAAACGAGCAGATGTTCAAAGATAGTTGGAGAGAAGAGAAAGGGAGAAAAACAGCAAGAAGAGAAAACCGAAACAGGGATTCTTAAAGTTAAATAAGGAGGAAGAAAAGATCGGGAGATTTTACGCGGGAAGAAAAATGGAGGTTGGTTGAGAGTGGAATGACAGAAAGAGGAAGTTGTATGACGACGACGAACACGACGACGATGGGAGAAAAAAAAAGAAAAAAAAAAGAAAAAAGGCCGGTTGGTGTTTTATAGGCCAGAGGGAAACCACCACATGCGTATTATATGCAACCTTGCACAAAGTAAGCAGGCGAGAACCATGCGCCGGATGGGACTGAAAAGCGGGGAAGACGTCCTCTGTCGTTCTCTCTCTCGCTTCTTTCACTTTGGCGTTGTTGCAGCGTTTGAGGCAACGTAGGCGGGTTTTGCTGGTCCCGAGTGTCGCAGCTATCTGGAAGCCGCGAGAATCGAGGTGGGCGGCGCAGTTACCGATAAACTTTTTCTTCTTTTTTTCTTTTTTTACTTCTTTTTTCTTTTCTTCACCGTGCGGGCCCTCCGACGGCCTATTTCGTCATATTTGCTCCCAGGAAGCCCGATTGACTCACTGCACCAGCGGGAGGCTTACGACTACTTTCCCCCCCCTGTTCCTAAACTTTTTCTCTCTCTGGAATGATGCTGTGAACCCGGCCGTTGTCATTTTTGTCATTTCTATGCCTCCGTTGCGCCCAACGGACCTTGGAGGATGCTGCCGTTTCTCTCTCTGCCCTCCTGGAAGAGTCAAAAACTGACTAGAAAGTAATCCATTCGATACGCGCCTCGTCTGTTGAGCCTCTAGGCAGCACTTCAAAAGAAGATTCCCAGCCTGTTGACGTGAATGTTCCGAGTGGTACTTTGTGGGGTGTCAAGAGAGCTTGCGTCACCACCACCGCGATCGAATCTGCAAGAGGGGAGTGAGTACACTCCAGCTCTCGGCCTCACAGCCAAAAGCCGGAGGAGGGAAGGGTCACGAGAGGAAGAAAAAAAAAGAAAAAGAAAAAAAAAAGAAAAAAAAGAAAAAAAAAGAAAAAGAAAAAGAAAAAGAAAAAGGCTCGGCCCCCCCCCAGCCTGAAAGTTTTCCACCCGTCCAGACCTTTATTTCTATCTGTCTCTTTCTCTCTGCTCTCTTTTTTTTTTTTTTTTTCTTTTTTTTCTTCGGGTTCAAACCAGAGATACGACTTACAGCGCCCGAAGCCTTCTGGAACCCGCCGAAGAAGCGAAGGCTGCTGCAATCCGCACACATCCAATTATCTGCCAGGGGCGCCGCTTTCTGGTGGCCGGCGGTCTCCGCGTGCCTTGCGCATCTGGCGCTTTTGGCCGCTCGCCGCGTTGGCCCGAGATTGCCGGGGTTTAGCCGGCGGGCAGGCTTGGGCCAGCGCTGATGATAGTATCTCTCGGGCTTTTTTTGGGGCTTTTTTTTTGGCCNGGGGGGGGGGGGGGGGGGGGGGGGGGGGGCTTTTGCTTTGCTTTTGCTCTCTTCTGCGGTTTTCCATGTCTGTGTTTTGCTCCCCATTTCATTCCCGGTCAAACGTGCTGTCTGTCCCTCGCTGGCCAGCCCGAGTTCGGTGCTTCGGTTGAGTTGGTTCGTACGAGTAACGGCTGCCTGTCCACCAACTGCCCATATAAACTTTCTCTCTCGATGCTTGCGGATCTATCCACCTCAGCCCCCCCCTTCGTTGGTTCCCAACTGTTTCGGCCATGTCTCAACCCAGACTTCGGCCACCTAACCCCCGGACCCTCGGAACCTCCCCTCCTTTTCCTCCTTTTCCTCCGTAGTGGATCCCCGGCCCCGGCTGCCCCTCTCCGGGATTTCCCAGTAGCCTGCCCGACTCCCGACTGAAGAGTTGCTTGTGGACGGTTGGATTAAGCTTTCGTAGCAATCGTCGCGTTAGTCCCCACTAGCTAAAGCTTCCCTCCCCCACCCCGAACAAGCCACCAGAAGTCATGTAAGGTGGTATGTATGTCAGTGGCTGAGTGATTGCATGTGCCTGCCCATACTTGCTGTGCACACAAGCACAGCGAAGCGAGTCTGGCCACTGCATGCTACATGCTCGATCTGGACATTCGGGAAAGCCTGAGCTGCTATTTGCTGGAAAGCAAACAGGCTCCAGCCAGCTTTTGATGACTAAAGGGAAATATTTTGGTATGGCTGCCCGCTTTGTCATTTGCCCTCGTATGGCTTTTGATGTCCGAACAAACAACAACGAGGCGACGAATATATGTGAAGGAAGGAGCACCACATCCATCGTGACTTCCTGACCTGAACTATCACGGTGTTTATTTTGCTTCATTCTATTTATTCCAGTCTTGATGATTAAGCCAGACGCACACATTTTTTGGTTGGCTCTTTTTTGCCCTGCTATATCATTTCCATCGTGAGTCTCCTGGACGCATATTTTCTTCTTCCTTTTCTCCCTTCTTTTCTCCCCATGGTAATTGATTCCATGCCCCTCGTTCCTATTATTCTTATTTCCCACGCTTTTCTGCTTGAGAATGAATATTTCTAACGACTTTTGAATTGAGTTACACTTTATACATTCGTCCTCTCATCATTGAGAAACACGCCACCCTCACATACGGCCCCAGCTCCTTTTCCCACCACCACCACCACCGCCACCACCACCACCAACAGGATCACCACGATACAGAAACATCATTTCTAGCTGCGTTAGCTATGGATGACTTCACGCGTCTGCTCGAGCTTCTCGAGCAGGCCATTCACAAAACCGGGAGCTCATCCTCTGCTTGCAACAAGCGCTCGGTCCGCCTGGCCAAGGCGTTTGTCGCCAGTGTCCCGCCCCACGAGACCCGCCTGCTGATTGCAGCGCTGGCGCAACTGTCTCGCGACCTCGGTGCCATTTCTGCGGCCCTTTTTGAACTGCATCATCATGTTCTCTCCATTTCGGAAACCATTGACGATGCTATCCCAGCGTGGTCTTCGCTGTCACGTGCCGCTGCTCCCGATAACAACAACAACAGCAACAACACCAGCAACACCAGCAACAACAAGAACAACAACAGCAATAGCAGTGCCAACAGTGACAACAATGACAGCACCAACAACAACATCGACAACAGCAGTGGCAACAACACCGACACCGACACTGGAGATGATGCTTTCGAAAACACCCTTCTGCAACAGTTAACCCAGCGTCTGGCGACTCTCTCCACCGACATGTCGAGCCTTGAAGCCGGAGTTGATTCACCGTCACTCGAACCATCCGGAACCCCCGACCCAACCGAGTCCGAATCCAACGTCAAGCCAACTGCGCTGGCCACATCTCGACTCATCAACTACCGTTACATCGCCAATCTGCGCCTCGAATTGGCCGAGATGCATGGTGTAATCAAGAGAGCAGTCACCGCCTCGGCTACGTCTGATCTCTCGTACATCCTGCAAAAACTGTCCACAGCTACTGACCCGTTGAACTCCATCTTACCGACTCGTCAACAGTACCGAAAAGCAACTGTGGAGGTGAAGTTGTTGTACGACAGCCCGGCTTCAGGCCGGCCTCAGCCGGACTTGCATCAGCTCCTCTCCTACTTGTCATGCATTCTTGATCCGAGATACAGCCGGGATCTGGAAGACTATGGTGCTGAGATGCTCTGGGTGGCAGACAACGACATTTCTTACCCCGAGTACGGTGTGGCAACCATTACATGGCCATTTTCACCATTGGTCGGAATCCATTGGGAATCTCACATGACCGGGCCTGTATCAGACCTTTTTGGCCCGGACCCAGACTCTGCCGAGTCCTTTCAACGGAACCCTTCAACCGGCGAGGTGACGTTTACACACCGGCGTCCTCGTAAAGAATTCATTCAGTGGATCCTTCACTTTTGCCGCGTGTATTGGCCGGAACGATATTCCGCCCACGCCTCATCATCAAAACCGTTTCTCGACCTGGCCACACAACTGGCTAAGAGCAAAATACAACCACTTCACGTTGCAGCTGCTTTTGGTCTTTCGGCCCTGTGCCGCAAGATCATGGCTGACTATGAGACCCGGGGGACACCGCCGGACGCTAACTACGGTCTGCTCTGTGCTCTGTGCGGGCCGCTCATTCTGTCTTTGACAAACCCTTCCCTTTCAGCTCATGCGAAAGCGGACCCGCATTTCATATACTCTGAGCAGCGCCGCTTCCCCGCCTCGCCCGGTATGCTGGACACTGTGAAGCTGTTTATGAGGGTCTCGGATACCTCGGTGCCAGGCCGATTTGAGTTTCTAAACTCCAAATTCTGGCCTGTCGATATCGACACCCTCGCCTTGATATTCGGGATTCGCTGGAACGATATGGACATCTTATTTGAGCTGCTAGACCATTTTATTGAAATCGACAACCTGAGCAGCTCATTTACTGGCATGTTCAAACCCGGCGGACTCGTGTCGACCCTTGTGTCGGAATCCCAGTCCCAGGAGCCCCAGCGGTTCTTTTTGAGAACGGTGTGCTTACGACTGGCCGACAAACTCTTGTGCGCCGACGGAGACTATGAACTGCTAATCCAGAGCTTATACCGCCTGCTTTCAGACCTGGGGCTTAACCTGCATGATATGGAAGACTTTGAGCTCCTCCCCGTGACTGTGTTGCCCTCTCTGAGAGCTTTCTGGACTGTCGTCGTCGATGCCATTTGCGCAAACAACTACGATATTTGTGTGCGCGTGGTTCACGATCCCAGATTCGACCCCAATGTGGACTTGAGCGAGATGCTTCCAGAGTCTCATCCTGATACAGGATCTGCGCTGTATCTTGCTTCCGAGGGTGCAGGCAGAAACCCTGCCATTGTTGATATGATACTGAAGCGAGGAGCGTCCATGACCTCAACCGATTCGCGACAGCGAACGGCCATGATGGTATGCGAGTGTCCCGAGATTCTCCGGCTCTTGGTGCACGCCGGCTCCGATACCTGCCATGTCGATGTGGATGGCCGAAATATCTGGCATTTTGCCGCTGCCAACAGTGACCTTGAGATGCTGGAGGCTCTGGAAGAAATTGACAAGAATGCTGAATTCAACTTGCAGGCGGTGTCAAACAAGGGCCGGACACCTCTCGCCGAGGCTCTGCATGCGGTGTCTAAGCTTGCATCCGTGCCACAGGATTCGATGCTTGCGAGACAGACGAATCGTGATGATCCAGAAGGCGATGGAGACGAAAGTCTGACTCATATTCTTGGCAAGTTCCGTGCTTCATCGTGCTCCTGTGCCTTGTTTCTGGCCCGACTGGGCAACAAGCTGCACATCACGTTCTTGGTGCAGTCTCCTCGTATGCACGAACCACTTTCCCATATGGCTGTTCAGACGGGCAATCTGGATTTAGTCCGTGAAGTTGTGGAGTTGACAGGCGACCATCTTGATATGGCTCCCGAGGGTGCCGGATCAATTTTCCACGCCCTGAACTTCACCGCTACCCCGGATCTGGTACGATTCTTGCAGTACAAGTGCGCTCCCATGTCGCGCTCGCTCCCAGTTTTGCGGCCAATCGATGGCCTCTCGCCGATCGAGGCGATATTCATGAACTACCGCGGCGTCGTTCACCGAATGTCGAGCCGATCGTCTCAAAACATCAATCTGATTCCACCGGTGATGTCCCGGCATCCATCGGCGGGCTTTAGATTCCAGAAAGCAGCCCTGGATCTCCTCCTGACTACAGAAGTGATGGAGAGCGTTGATAAGGTGCACGGCGGTGGAGGACTGTGGCAGCGAGTGTGCAAAACCATGTTCTCCAACAAAGTCGGGCTCCCATGGCTAATCCAGGATCGTGATAACGCCATCGCGGTTACCGTGGAGGGCCTGATTGAGGCCGAAGTTATCCGGCGGTATGAAGAATCCGAGAACAAGCCGGCGATTTGGCTGGCCGTCAATTGTCTTCTTGGAGTCACCGGCGCACGCCCACGCTTGCAGGTTGACGAGGCTGACACTCTGACCAGAGTCTATGGTACTTTCGCTGATAGCGGGGATTCTATTGATAATGGGTGGATGATTCGTGCGCCGCGCACTCTTAGTACACCCCTGGTGATGCTACTGACAGCCTCAAAGCTGCCAGAGGTGTTTGCCCTGTCTCGAGAGGCGATCCTGCTGGGCCACTGGGCCCTTCAGAACGATTTGCATGATCTCCTCACCGAGCTTTTGAAGATTGGGGTGTCCGTGCATCGCCCGCCGGGTCCAATCCCGGGCGGACGCTCTTTTGGCCGCCCCGAGTGGACCAACTCGAAGTCGGACGAGCTCATGGCGCGAGCCATTCCCGAGAACGGGGTTCTTCTGCAACCCTCGCGCAGACATAGGGCTGAGTTCCCGCACCACTGTGACCTGTCCATTATGCAACTGGCATGCTCAATCAATGATTCGACGATCCTAGTTACGGGATCTTTGAGCACGTTCACAATTCTCCTACGGTTTGCTGATAAGGCCAGGCTGAATGACATCAATTGGCAAGGTCAGGGCTTGCTCCATATGCTACTGCCACTTCGAGGCGACAGAGACTCTACTCTGGAGGCGAATGAAAAGTTTCGAAAGCTTCTTGATGCGGGAGCTGATCCCAATGTCATCGAGATGACGACGAAGCAGCCTCTTTTGGTCTACTACGCCAAAATACTCGATTTTGATCGAGTCATGACGATTCTTGACTATGACGTCGATCCGGGGGCATCAACTATGAATGACGGAGTCAACGTTGCCATGATTGCCGCCGGCCATGACTTCCCGCAAATTCTGGAGAAGCTCCACGCCAAATTTCCTCCAGACTCTCCCCCGGGCGCTCGGAGACTGGACTGGCTGGCGAGGTGCAGCTCTCCACAGGGCCGCTACACCTTCAATATTCCTGATGGGGGCTGTAATGCTCTTCATATTGCGGCGGCGAATGGATCGGTAAATTCACTCAGAGTGCTGCTTCACCAGGAGTTGTTTGTCGACGATATCAACACGCGGTCGGATGACAACGAGATGGCAGCCGTGCACTATGCGGCCATGAACGAGTCGTGCGTCCCGCTGCAGATGATCTTTGCGTACGGCGGAGACCTCAGCCTCCGGACGGGCAAGCACAAGTTTACCGTGCTGCACGTGGCGGCGATGTTTGGAAGTGAAGAGGTGCTGCGTTGGTTGATCCGGATGGGCCATGCGCCAGATTTGCTGGCTCGCGACTGGTTGGGGATAACACCGTTCGTCATCGCGCTGGCCTACGACAAACGGAACGGAGCCAAGATTATTGCGTTGAGCAGCCCACTGGAGGAGGTGCAACGCGAGGGAGCGACCATAGATGATAATCCCTCCCCTGTGGACCCTGCGGACGCAGCCGGTGTTGCCGACGACTTCATCGAATTCTCGGGAGGAGTCCGCATGCGCCGGAGCGAGTATGTTCTCCACACCCAGCCTGGTGGAAGGGACGTGGCAGGCTCGCTGGATAGCGAGGCGATCTGGAAGTACATTGCGCCGAGTCAGAAGGTGCAGATGAAGCGGCTCAAGATGATCACCGATGCGCTGGGCCATCTGATCCAGAGCTTTGATGGCCGTTGGTTTGTTAACCTGGTCCAAGTTGTTGACGACCATGAATGGCCGGAGATGCGCATGTCGTGCGGCAAGTGTTCGGTGTTTGCTGGCGCAATTTTCCACCGCAACAAGCCGGTGGTGAAGTGGTTTTTGCAGCGGCCGGGCCGTCTTCCCGGATCGATGCTGGTTGGACGATGCCATCAGCACTTCAATGGAACGTTTGACGCCCTGACGCAGATGTGTCTGTGGATCTCGTCTGGGGATCTGGACCTGATTTGGACGGTGCGAGATATGTATCTCGCAAGACGCATGCCGTGGACCCGCGGCAGGCGGGAGCCGGAGGCGGCTCCGACTCCGGTGCACGTGGCGGCAATGCTGGGAAAGGAGTGGCTGGTTCCAGCCCTGATGAGAAGACTCACACCACAGCAGCAAGTTGAGTGGGCGACCATGGCCATTCCGAAAGATTGCCTTACGGTGGAGTGTGTTCTGGATGAAAAGGACCCCATCTGGCCGTTGCATGATCGGCCCTGGCCGGGAAAGACGGCGATGGGCCGCATCGGCACCACGCCGCTGCACGCGGTGACTATGGCGCGACCGATCTCGGATGCTGTTATGACGGCGGAAGCGCTGTTGCGCTTCGGTGCGGCGGCCGACGCCATCGACGAGGACGGCAATACGCCGGTCCACCTGGCGGCAGTCTTCAAGGAAACAGAGCTGCTGGAATGCTTCCTCAACAGCCCGGCGGGCGGTGCGGCGCTGAACATGCGCAACTTTGAGTGCCAGACGCCGCTGATGGTGGCGATGGCGGCCGACGCGGTCGAAGCGGTCGACCTGCTGATTCTCAGGGGGGCCAAGATCGAGGACGCCGTGGTGTGCCATGATGGGTGGGATGTGCCGGGGCTGAGTCGCGGAAAGCGCGTTGGCGTGAGCAAGTGCAACGGCGGCAGTGCTGGCACTTTGGCGCGGCTGATGGAGGCCGGCGCGGATTTGACGCGGGTCGCGGGCCGATCGGGGTGTCCGATGGTGAGTTGTTCCCCCGGGACTTTGCCCGGCCGGCTTTTGGCCCAGTATCATATGCGGACCGTTACTCTAACCATCGAACTTGCTCTCCTGTCTTCTAGATTCTCGAAGGGCTGATGAACCCCGAGACGGCGGCGTTTATTCTCAATGGAGATTTCCCTCTTTCGGAGATCCACACTGCGTATGAGATCTCTGTCATCCAGTTGTTGGCGTCCGGTGGGGCGTCGCCGGCTGAGTGCCGGTTCGTCCTGCGTCGCCTCCTTCGGCGCCTGTCGGCAGAGCAGATGACGGCGATGGTGAAGCAAACAAGCGCGACTGCCGACAGCCCTGCGCTGATTTTGGCGATCCGCCGCGGCTGGCGAGCCGACCTTCTGGAGATGCTGGTGACGTACGGCGCCAGCGTTGATGGCCCGGCGGACGGGATCCGGGCTGAGCATATCCCGATGATTCTCGCGTGCTCTCTCGGCCGCCTGGACGCCGTGAAGGTGTTGGTGCGTGCTGGAGCCAAGCTCTCCTACGTGAACACGGGCTCGGGCGAAAGCATGGACGCAATCAAGATCGCGCGAGACCTCGGCTTCGTCAACATTGTGCACTGGCTACTGGTCGGCTGCTTGAGCGAGCAAGGCGCGATCGCGTCGTCGGAGTCCGGGGCCGACGTGCTGGAGCCTGGCTGGGCAGTCAAGGTGTGGCCGTGGAGCGGCCCGCGCAAGGCGCGCTTCTACTCGCACGCGGCGATGGAGCACATGCAGCGGCTCGCGCCGACGCCGCCCCGGTGCCAGACGGCGGCGGACGCGGCCAGCACCACGACCCACCTGGCGACCGCACAGGCGCACTCGCACACCCACGCCAGCGGGTTCTGCCCGGAGGCCGTGGCCGAGGTGGTGACGGCGCCGCGGTCGCGCGAGAGCAGTGCTGGGCAGCTGTCCCAGGCGGGCCAGTGGCGGCGGCGCATGCGTGGCGGCGGCACTGGCGGCGCGGAGCCGTGGCCCAACGAGCTGATCGAGCTGGTGGTGCTGGGCCGCGGCGGATGAGGGCGAGGCGCAGAGTGGCTCGGCGTCGGCCGGGGAGAGGGTGCCGACGCAGGTGGCGGAGCCCGCGTGGCCGTGGTAAGTCTTTTCTGGCGTTCACGGATACGATGTGCGGGGAGGGGTTTCTTGTTTCTTTTGTTTCTTTTGTTTCTTCCTCTGTGGCATGGGATAGTACTTCCGGCGTTCTGGCTGGGCCGTGGGAGGAATCTGGGTTGGTGTCAGATGGGCTGCAGAGATGGATGAGACTTTGGTGGACGGTTCTGCGATTCTCGGGCCTCTTATGCTTCTTTTCTTTTTCTTTCTCTTTCTCTGACGTTTGAAAATCACTGGAGTTTCTGTTCTTTTCCCCATCCTTGGTTTCCCTGTCTCTCGGGTTGTGTTTCTTTCTTTGGCTTGGTTCCTTCGTTCCTTGGCTTGGTCTCCGGTTTGTCCTGTTGGTCTTTTCTTGGATAGACCACCCGCCGCCTTTTTTGGGATATGTTTCCTGGACGGGCGTGTCTTTTGCGTGTAGATGTGTGCGGACGACGGTGACGAAATCGGATGTGCTTTTTGTCTTCTTCTTCTTCTTCTTCTTTTTCAAGATATACATACAAGTATACAGAACTCGATAAGGCAGCGTGCTCTGCACGATGGAAGGCACACGGAGGCGAGCACACGACCCTCCCTTATCAATCTAGTCAATCTGGCGGCGGGCTTGTCTAGCAGACACGCTCGATCGAGTCTGCCTGCCTTCCTCTCTTCTTCGTTGGAGAAACCGACCAAAGCGGCGGTGATGGCCTTTTGGGTCAAGCGGCTCTCGGACAGCACGTCCTCTGACCGCCGGCCGGGTTGCATCTGCCGGGGGTGTGTGTGGCCTGGGCCGAGGAGAACCCCACGCGGTGGGCGGGTGATCTGGGTATTCTCCTGCGATTTGCCGGCCGTGTGGTTCTTTTGTTTGCATCTGTTGTTTGTTACAGTCCTTCGGGCATTTTCTTGTGGTGTTCTCACCATACAACTCAGAAGCTCTAGACAGACAGTCTCAGTGCCAACACTCATACACATACATGTCAAAGGGAAGAGAAAGAATAAATGTTCAAGTAGTATCATCTCACATTGCACACTGCAGACATATCCCGTATACCCAAAAAAGAAAAAAAAAAGAAAAAGCGAAACGAGAGCGGGATTCCAAAATCCTCGCTTCCCCCAGCTTACCCGTCCCTTCTCCCCAACATCCCCCCCAAAAATGTTCCACATGTTCAAGTTTGTTTGTTTCCGCTCGCAAGGGTATTATATATCACTCCGTCCCGCACCCCCTCGTGCCCCTCGCCGTCTACGTGAGGAACGTCGGCGGCAGATCGGGCCCCCACACGTGGAGGTTATCGGGCGACGCGGGGGTCTTGTGGGTCGGCTCGGTGTCGTCGAGCAGATCGCCGTCGACGTAGTGCTCCATGATGAAGCCCGAGGGATCGAACCAGTAGTCGAAGATCTGGCTGCCCATGATATGCCGGCCCACGCCCCAGCAGTTGGTGTAGCCCTTGTGGCGCAGCCAGTCGTGGCCCAGCACCTGCGCGTCGTAGTCGTGCGTCTCGAACGACGAGTGGTGCACGTGGAACTTGGGGCCCTCGAAGAAGAAGAAGCAGTGGTGGTCGACCTCCTCCTTGCCGCGCGCCAGCCGCAGGAACGTCGTGACAATCTTGCCCGACGGGATGTGCACCAGCTCGCTGGGGAAGAAGTTGAAGTGCTTCGTGTAGAACTCGTAGATCACGTCGAAGTTGGTGCTGCACACGCCGAAATGGCCCAGCTTGTGCACCGGCGCCGGCCGCTTCTGGAACCGCT
>LNGL01000049.1:23573-81716 GCA_001510565.1 Knoxdaviesia proteae
GGGGGGGGGGGGGGGGGGGGGGGGGGGGGGGGGGGGGGGGGGGGGGGGGGTGGAAGAGGACTTGTTAGAACATACACCCTGCCCTCACCTCTATGGCACAACACACTGATTTGGAACACCGGGGGACATACGTAGTTGATCTGAGGCTGTGGGAACTCAATCGGCTGCGGCTCAATCGGCGTCTGGCCGTACACAAGGTGGAACGGAAAGCCGTCGGCCGGGTCGTGGAACGTCACCTTCTTGCCGCCGCCGGGCGCATCGGTGACGTCGAGCACGGCCGTGGCGCCGGGGATGGTGCTGGAGGCCAGCTCCAGGTCCGCCAGCGACTCGACCACAAAGGCAGCTCCGTCAAAGGCCTCCTCGTCGGCCTTGATGGCCACCAGCACGATCGGCTCCGAGCCGTAGCCGCGGAAGTACACCGTGTCGCCGATGCGCTTGGTCTCGGCAAGGCCAAAGTCGCTGTAGAAGGTCAGCGCCGCGTCAAGGTCCTTGTGCTTGTACTGCACATAGGCCGGGCGCACTAGCTGGATCTTCTTGATCTCAGCCATGATTCAAAAGTTTGCCGAGGGAAGAAATAGAAAGTTTGAAAATATGGGGAGGGAAGAAAAAAAAAAGAAACTCAGGATAAAAAAGAGGTTGATGCGTGTGACAGGGTTGGGCGGATCGCAGGTGGAAGCAGACGAGAATAAATAATGCACACGAGAGAGTCGAACGTCGTCGGCCGGATCCTAGATATAAAGAAGGAACCAACTCCAAGGTTTGGGGAATCCCGGGGAAGAGCCAAACACATATAAGCGGGAGGGTTTTCTCGGTTCGGTCTCTAATTATCCTTGCGCGAGTAGCGTGGACTGGAGAGAAAAACAAAATCCTGCGTGAGATCTTGTTCGACTTTCTCTTCTCCTAGTTCTGTGAAACCGCCAAAAGGAAAAGAAACTCTCCTTCCCCCCTCCTCCGGCTGTTCAGGTTGTGTGACGAGGACAACCACACACACACGCCCCCCCCATCCCGGATCTGAGTCAGGGCTGGGCCTTACTTGGTGTGTGTGTGTGAGTGTGTGTGTGTGTGTGTGTGTGAGTGAGAGTGAGAGTGTGTGGGTGCCACGGGGCTTCTGCTGTGCTCAACAGGCCTTTTCGGACTGCCGAATATGCGGCTGCTTACACCCATGGCTCTTCAATGTCCCTGACTATGGGCCACTATCTGCCATTCCGTGGCTTTCCCCCGCAAAGATTACCCCACCAACAGCCCCGCCATAATCACACTGGCCGCGGTCGGTAATTGAAAATAGGACGCTTTGGGGGGGAGGCGGACTCTCCGGATTTTAGGCGGCTCTCTGGAACGGGGGGTTCGTGCTTTGTGCTTGGCTGGTGTTTGGCGCCGTCCTAGTCTTCTGGTGGTTGGAAGGGCTGTTAGTATGGGATACATGTGTGAGTACAGAAAGTCCACGTACCGTTCTCGAGTCTCACTTACCGGAAAATGACCAGATAATGCGCCGATAGTGTTCTGTGTGCCTGACTATTTTTATTCTCTCCCGGCTCACCAAGGGCGGTGTGCATAACAAACCTGCGAGGCCACAATTATACGGCGTATGTATTGGCGGGTTGAAAATTGAATCTGGGGCCACGGCGGAGGAACGGCCAGGAGGGTCGTTCTTGTCTTGACACCAAACGTCGACGCTTCAGGGAATCTTATCAATCGTAGCATCAGTAAAGGGAGTTAACCACGGCTCAAGAGCGGCCTACCAGTGATTCGTCGGTCGAGCAGCGCCGAGAGGTCTCGGGCCACCGAGATCGGGGGAAGCTTGACACATCGTCTCGTCTATTCTTTCTCCGTCTCTCTCAGAACCACATCTTGCGGGGGGATCTCCAACTGTCAGACCTCTCTCAGTCCTTCTTACCGGAGCAGGGGAGTCCTCCTCGAGGGATTAACTCGCTGGTTCGAAAATTCGGCGATGCACCTCCATATCGTGAAGGGTGTGTCTGACCAAACGAGAGCTGCTGCTCCCCCAAGGTTCCCGCGTGTGTGACAGGCAACCTCCCCTCCTTGGTTTGTTTCCCACCGCTTCTTTGCCCTTCTTCAACCTTGACCACAGTTCAAACGGAAGCGCAGTGTGGAGCATTCGACGCAAACCAGCGCCGCCATCCTGCAGGCCAAGCAACCGCCAAAAAAAAAAAAAGGAATCATCCTGTCATCAAACCAGCCTGCTTGAGCCGGCAGCGGGTTCCTTTTTTTTGTTGCTCGTGATGCACCATCCCGGCCATGTGGAAGCATGAAATAGACTCCGGTGCAGAGACTCCCCTCCCCGCCAGCCCGCATTAGGACCCCGATCCACACACCATATACCGAAAGAAAAAAAAAACCCCCCCAGAGCCAGCAACCAACACACACCCCGCATCTGCTCACCAGGACTAGATTATCGGGTTATCGGTTCGCTATCGCCCTTCGCTCGTCGTTGGAGTAAACTCGTCGTCTCCGCCAGATTCGCCATGTTATTTTGGAGGGGACCCTTTCGCTTCGAGTTTAGTCTGGGGTGATAAGAGAGAAAGCAGAAGCCAAAACTAACGTCGCTCTCTAACTCTGAGACTTCTTCTTGTTGAGCTTGCCCCAAGAAACGAGGACGCGACCCGCGCGCGCAGGTTGTGAGCCAGGTTGTATTTTGAAATTCGAGCATCGTGTCGGCGGTTGGGACTCTCAAGTGATCTGGTGATGATGATGAAGCTGATGAAGCCGAATGAGAAGAGGATTACAATTTCACCGTTTTGGATGTGTGCGTGTGATTACAAAGAGGGCTGTCTTTCTTAGTAATAAGCCCTAACTGCCGCTCTCTTGATACAAGAGGAAAGAGCTATCGACTGTCTGTAGAATGAGAAGGAGGAAGTTGGCCGATGGTCCGGGGGAAGGAGCGACGAGACGCCGGCCGACGTCGGTAATGCTGACGCCCGAGTATGACTCCGGACGGAGCTGGCCCGACTGACCGGCGGGCATCTGGGCGTCTTCCCTGACACTGCACAACCGGGCATGTTTCCTTGCATTCAACGACCAACGCCAGCCTCGCTCTAATGATGCCAGTTGTCCTTGTAGAATAGATCTATAAATACTTGGAGGATGCTCGCGCTGGGCTGCTGACAAAACCCAGCAGGTCTTAGTCATCGGTTGGTGATGGGAACCTGGCATAAGCTTGTGCCTTATA
Organism: Knoxdaviesia proteae; assembly: GCA_001510565.1. NCBI lineage: Eukaryota > Fungi > Ascomycota > Sordariomycetes > Microascales > Gondwanamycetaceae > Knoxdaviesia > Knoxdaviesia proteae. Next base: position 26,761 of record LNGL01000049.1, read on the forward strand.
ACTATACAAAAGGTGTGATTGTATGGAACAGGAAAAATGAGGATGTATTAGGGAGAGTTTTTGGATCGGGGGCCTATGCCTTAGAATCTAGATATTACCCCTCCCGCTTCTGCCTAATAATGATAACTAATAATATATAGTTACGCCTTTTATTAAGGCCTTCCTTCTTTCCTTCCTTAGGTGTTAACTACTAACGCGTCCCCCCCCCCCGGTATATCCTAAGCCCCGCGAGTCTTTTATTCCGATTAGTTATATATATACTCCGAGGTATACCGGTCTCGCCTAGAAGGGCTTAAGCTAGTTTATATAGCGGGCTTTACGTATTCTTTTTCTATCTATCTATATTAAGAAGTATAATATATAGGAGGCTTTAGTAATAATCCTTAAGGGCCTAATTTAATACGGTTAGAACTTCGGTAGTTTCGGGGTTAAATATAACTTTTATAGTATAATAAGTATACTATCCTCTAGCTAGCGATTATCTCTTACTATATAGGTAGTATATCGTCGCTCGTTTTCCGTTATCTAGAGGCGCGTTACCGAATCCTACCTATCCTTAAATACGGCTATATAGTTAGCTACTCTCGCTACGTACCTTACGGCGTTATCCATATCTTATTCCGGTATCTTTACTAACGTCTCCTATATCTAGGTAATTAGTTTAAGTCTAAATATAATCTCTTTTAGTAAGAAACCGAGATACTATATAATCCTCTTATTTATATACGCTTCTATATAGTCTAACTTCTTTTCTTATTCTATAACGTTTATACTATACGTCTTAATTATTTTTACTAATATTATCTATTATATTTTATTATATACTTTAACTTAGCTTATACTCTTATAGCTTCTTAGGGGCGCTATTACGACCTTCGTTCCTCTCTTTTCTATACTCGTCTTAAAGACTCCTTTAAAGGCTAGGCTATCGTTAACGTAAATAAGTAGCGGTTTTACTTAAAGTAATAATAGGATAGCTACCGTAGTTTTAAGTAACTCCGTTACTAACGTTAAACGGATTAGTCTTAACTATACGAATCGTATAAAGTAATTAATTAAAACTAGGACGTATACGGGCCCTCCCTCTATCGGTAGGGGTCCTACGTAGTTTATACCTATAACGGATATTAGTCCCTATATAGATACCGGTTAGTTAGGATTTAGAGGTCTACTCGGGTTATAGGCTACGTATAGTACGTATCCCGCGTACTATACTACGACGTCCCGAGATAAGGTAGGCTACTAGTATCGGGTCTAGATACTTCGCTTCGTTACGTCTAGTCCTAGGTATCCTAATTCGTTATAGAACTTCCTTAGTAATACCGGTATATCGACGATTTCTACGTATTCCTTTTAGTTATTAGCGATCTTCTATTAAAGCGTTCCCTTAGTAAGTTAGAACTACTACGTTATAGCCCTTATTTAAGTATCTAACTTTATAGAGTTAGATACGTTTCCGATAATATAGTTATAAACGTCTCCGTATTATTCCGATTAGGAGAATAGGCTTACTATTACCTATATTCTCTCCGTTACTAGCGTCTTCTACTCGCTAAGTATAGCGTTAACGCCTCTTAGGCCGTCTTTCTATACTTACGTATTATTACTTATATCTCTAAGGCCTTATAATAATCCTAAGTCGTTATAATCGTAATCTAGGAAAATAGTTTTACTTAAAGCGTCTACTACCGTATTCTAGTTACTAGCTAGCTACTTAATTTCTACGTTTAATATACGTAGGTCCGTTACTTATTAAGTAAAGATACCTTCTTAATAGCCGCTTAATAAAAAAGTAACTAGTAGCTTATAATCTATATATATTATAGACGGTTAGGTATTCTAGAATATAAAATTATATTTCTTAACTAAAGTTACTATAGCGTAAAGCTCCCTTTTATATATACTATAGTTTATTTAGGGCCTTAAGAATATAAAGCTATCGAATAGGATAGGGACCTCTATTCTATCCTAAAGCTATATAATTATATAGCCGCTAGCGTATACTAACGCGTCGGTATAGATTCTTATAGGTAGCTAGCTATTATAGCCGCCTTAACTAAGTATTCTAGTTATAGCGTCTTTTAGGATAGTAAATACGGCGGCTTTAGCTAGGCCTTACTTTTATTTTACCTTACTAGTAAGTCTATAGAGGGGTCTTATTAACTTAGCGTAGTTTTTTATTTATTTCTTATATACTATAACCGTATTAAGGAACCCGCGGACGTAGGATTACGTTTATAGCGTTAGCTAGTCTCGTATCTTTTATAATTTATTAAACGAGGGCTTATAGCCTTTTCTAATAATATAGTTAAACCCTAAGGCTTTTATTATAGATACGTTAAGGCTTAGCTTCCTAAAGTTAAGCCTAAAATTAGCTTATAGTAAGCGTAATAGTAAGTAGTATTAGATAACGTGCTATACCTCTTTAATTAACTCCCTTATAACGAAGATATTATTTATATATCCTTCCGCTATTAGTATACTATCTACGCGGGGCGCCTAGAGGTTTAGCTTATCTACTAACGATCTTAAGAGCGTTATTACCGCCTCTTATATCCTAGCGGGGCTAGACGACGCGCCCTACGGTATCCTTATTAGCTAAAGCTATAGGAACCTAGGAACGTAGAATACGTATACCTTTCGGTACTCCTTTACTATAGGTACGCTTTAAAAAGTATATTTAAGGTCGAATCTTATATATACCCGATAGGATAGGTAGTTTAGGTATATAGTTACCTTATCGATAGTCTTTATCTTAATACCTAGTAACGTCTCCTTAATAAAGCTATAGTTAAAGGTTAGTCTCTTTTCGCTTATCGGGCTACTAGGTTTATCTACTAGGATAGCCTAGGAGTTCTATAGGGAAAGTTCCTTATTCGTAGCGAACGTCGACTTATATATCCCTACGTTAATTACTTCCTATACTAGTTTATTTAGCTAAAACTTCTATTATTTAATCTACCGCTTAATATACTACTAGCTTTATAGGATTATATCTAGGGTAAGTTAGGGCTAGTAGGTATAAATAGGGGTAAGTAGTATATTAGATAATATTAATATATTAAGTATTTTATAAATATAGAATATCCGTTTAATTTCTTTACGTAGCGATTATAATAGTAATATAGTATCGCTTAGTTATAAGCTAGTTAATAGAAACTATTAATATACCTCTTCTATAATAGCTATTATATCTAATATTAGTTTATATTCGTAAAGGGTAGCGGGCCTCGCTAGCGTAATAGGGCTCCCTTAATATACGGATACTATAGGTATCGTAATAGGGATAAGTAGGGATACTACTATTATACTTAAAGATAATATAAGTAATATAATAATAATAATAAGTAGGGATACTTTAGCTACGCTAGATAAAGATACTAGGGGTATAATAGTTATTAGGGGTAATAATATTCTAGCTATATTAGATACTAACGCTAGGGGTATAGTAGTTATAATAGGTAATAATAAGGTATTAGGCTTAACGGGGCTCCCGTTAGGTATATACGAATAGTCTAGATCTACTTTATAAATAGTAATAGATAATAAGGCTCCCTACTAAGGGTCTTTTAATATAAACTAGACGCTATAGAAACTCGTCCTTACTATCTATAGGCCCTAGGGCTCCGCGACGTAACCGCCCGGGTATCTAGCTTAGCTAGCGGTCTTAGCTAAGCTAGCTAGTTTTCTAATTCTCCGTTAGAGAGGTTTATAGAGTTATCGTTATTAGAATCGTTTATTTTATCGTTAGAGGTATTATCTAGCGGCTTAATACTAATTTCTAACGTATATAATATCGGGTTAACTAGTTATATTAATAATCGTTAGTTCTTAGTAAACTATATTATACCGCCGCGTACCGTAATATAGAAGCCGTATTTCTCGAAGCGTAGCGTATTTATACGTATATCTATATTCGTATTAATATCCTATAGCTATATCTAACTTAAGATAAGCCGTATCTACCGATTCTTATATTTTTAAATAGTTATCTATACTCCCGGGTATAGGATTCCCGCTATATTAATATCTATAACTACGTATATTTTAGTATTAACTTCTTTATTATCGGTATATATTATAGTTAACGGCTTTAGTTTACCTTTAATTAGGTTATAAATCGTTAAACCTAGTTCCTAGGTAGTAGGCTCGTCTATAATATAGGTATTAGTACCTTAGTTTACTATTATTTACCTAGCTATTATCTCTACTAGGCCTCCTAGTATTATTATTATTACGGGTACGCGAAAGGTATAGCTAGGTACGCTAGCTTATTATATAATAGCTAACGTAGCTTTACGTTTACTTAGTATTAGCTTATTTCTAAGCTTAATAGCGGCTTTTTTTAACTACCTCGCTACCTCTAAGTTAATTTCCTAGAGTTTACTTAAAGTTAGTATTACTTTAGTATCGGTAATCTTATTCTAATTAAATAGCTTTTATCTAACTATTACGCAGACTAGGGCTAATCTCGTATATCGCTTAGGTAGTATAGGGGTAGGGTCTTTATTAGGTACGTCTATAGTAATAGGTCTATTAGCCGTAACCTAGCGCTTTACTTCCTTAGTATACGCGTTAGTAGTCTATACTTTACTTATAGCTTAGTCGCCTCTTAATAATTTTAGGTATATAATATAAACGTTATCTAGGTTTAAATATAGCTCCGATATCTTCGCTTCCGCTACCGCCGCCCTTACTATAAATCGGTAGGGGATTACTATTTCCCGTAGGATAGCTTACTCCTATAATTTTAAGGGGGGGGTATAATACCTAGGACTACGATAGCTTACTTCTCTATATAAAATATAGACTAGGCTTATCTAGCGGTCCTCTAGTAACGGTTTCGATCCGTTAACGTAGGTATTCTAAGAGGTCTTTCTATCTAGTATAAGCGGGCCCTATACTAACGTTAGTCTTACGTTTACCTTATTAGCCTAGGCCGTTAGCGGGGTTAGGAGTAATACTTTATAGCTATAAGAGATTATAAAGGTATTCGGGTTAAAGCCTTTTAGAATATTTATATCGTACTATTTAATCTTTACTATAACTACCTTCTCTATTTCTACTTAGCGGCGATATATAATTATCCGTTTAATAGCTAATACTATATTCTAGTAGTTAGCTAGTATTCTAACGCGATCTATACCTCTCGCTAAATACTTATATTAAATATCTATATTAACTATATTATTAACGAATATACTTAGGGCTATCTATATTCTTAATCTCTCTATATTAGTTATTAACGCTACGGCGCCCGTTAAGCTCGCGATAGCTAGTATAGCCCTAATATAGTATTCCGTTAGAGATTCCGTCTTACTTTAGGCGAGGCGGTTAATAGCTTTAATAGACGTTTTCTATCTAGATAGGTAGGCTTAGATTAGCGCCGCTTTAAAGGCGTTAAGATCCTCCTCGTTAAGCTTCTTACTTTACTTTACCTTAAACTACGATAAGGTATTCTAAAGTATAGTTATAGCTAGGCCTTAATATAAGGTAATAATTATTTAGTAGTACTAATATAGGGTTAGGCTTAGGTATATATTAATTTTCTAATCTATATTTATTAGCTACGCTAGGGCTAGCTTATCTCCTTAGAAGGTAGGTATACTACTTAGGTCCGGGATAAGCGATAGGGGGGACGCTATTACGTTTAGGAGCGGCTAGCTCGGTTATAGGGGTATATCCTAGGTATCTAGGGTTAGGGTTAAGGTTAGCGTCGTTAGGGATAGTATTATTAGGGGTAGTATCGAGTATTTCGTTAAGTTATAGTTATTATAGGGGCTCGTAGCTATTAGCTTAAAGTTACTATACTTTATATACTATATCTTTAATAGACTAAAGTTATTTTAGGCTTTATATCTATTTACTATAGGTATTACTCTTAATATAATATTCTAGTAGGATTACGGTAACTACGCTACTTTTTTAAGGGGAGAGTAATAAAACTAGCTTATTCTTTAGAGGGAAATAAGAAAAAACTAACGTTACGTTATAACCTTATAATATTCTAATAGAATTACGATAACTATACTACTTTTTTAAAAGGAGAATAGTAAAACCGGTTTATTCTTTAAAAGGGAATAAGTAAAACTAACGTCCCGATAAGACCTTATAATATTCTAGTAGAATTACGATAACTACGCTACTTTTTTAAAGGGAGAGTAGTAAAACCGGTCTATTCTTTAGAAGGGAATAAGTAAAACTAAGGGATAGGAAATAGGGGGGGGGGGGTAATTAAGACGGGGGAAATCGGAAAAATTAAAAGGTTTAAGTAAACGAAAGTTAAAATATCGGGTAAAAGCGTAGCGAGTCCCCTATAAGCTTATACCTTATAACTATATAAAAGGTATAATTATATAAAATAGGAAAAATAAGGATATATTAGGGAGAGTTTTTAAATCGGGGGCCTATACCTCAGAATCCAGATATTACCCCTCCCGCTTCTACCTAATAATAATAACTAACAATACATAGTTACGCCTTCCACTAAGGCCTTCCTTCTTTCCTTCCTCAGGTGTCAACCACCAACGCCTGGGGGTGCAGTGTTGGGTGTTGAGGTACGTTCCTTCCTCTCCTTCCTTCCCTGGGACATGCACAGCTCCTTCCCATATCTCTCCCTCCCTGTCCCCACATTTCCCCTCCAAAACCCCCGGAATTTCCGGGCCCGAACCGTCAGTGCCACCACTCGGACTCTCCGCCCGCCGACCCCGCCTTCGGCCCCACATCTGCGTAGGCCGGGTCAACGTCGCCTGGCTGTGCGACTTCGCCTCATTTTGTTGTGCGTCCCCAGGTCCCCGTGGATTCGAACAGCCCGATTTCGGCGGGAGAGCCTTTTTTCTTTTTCTTTTCTTTTTTTTAATTTTTTTTAATTTTTTTTAATTTTTTTTTTCACCATTGGTTTGCCTCCTTCTACACTATATCTTCCTTTTCTGAAGGCCTTCAACAAAGATCGCCTCTTCAAGCCAATCCGCTCACCCACACACCACCGCAACAATGTCGTGGCTCTCGTCCAAATCGTCCTCGCACGCCCACTCCACCTCGATCCTCCCCGCCAGCCTGACGCGCGACAACCTGCCGCTGCCGCCGATGATCGTGTTCGACCTGGACTACACGCTGTGGCCCTTCTGGATCGACACGCACGCCACGCCGCCGCTGAAAGCCGCGCCGCCGCCGCCCGCCGCCGGCGGCAGCGACCCGGCGCACACGAGCAGCGCGGTCGACCGCTACGGCGAGGCCTTCGCGTTCTACCGCGACGTGCCGTCGGTGCTGCACGCGCTGTCGGCGGCCGGCGTCAAGCTCGCCGTGGCCAGCCGCACGTCGGCGCCCGACCTCGCCCGCGACCTGCTGAAGATCCTGCACATCGCGCCGCCGCCGACGAGCGGGGGCGGCGGGCGGCCGCGGCGCGCGCTCGACTTCTTCGATCCCGCCGCTGTCGAGATGTACCCGCGCAGCAAGCTCGTGCACTTTGACGCGCTGGCGAGGAAGACCGGCGTCGCCCACACCGATATGCTGTTCTTCGACGACGAGCCGCGCAACCTCGAGGTCGAGACTCTGGGCGTTACCATGTACTTGGTCCCCGATGGCGTCAGCTGGGCCGCCATTGAGAAGGGCGTGGCCGAGTGGCGCCGGCGCCGCGGGTATACCGCTGCCAAGTAATGTCGTCCGGTCTTTCGGCTTTGCCCCTTTTTTGAGGTTTTCCCTCTGCCAGTAGTCATCAAGTTTGAATTTTGGAACACACCCAAATGAGATAGATGCAATATATGTATAGAATGAAGAGACGCCATTTATATATATGTGTGTGTGTGTGTGTGTGTATGTGCTATGCCCTGCAAATCCCCGTGATATGGATCTACGCATCCTGCCCCAATTGAAGCTACCGAAACGGCGTAACATACTCTAACGGCAAGCTCTAACAGATTCGTTTTCTTACGTGTAGAGTGTGGTGTATAGCATGATGCGCGCAAAAACATGCCGCAAGAAAAAAAAAAAAAAGATAACCAGAAAGCAGAAGGAAATTCAAACCCGCATAATACGCCATGAAACGTGTCCAAAACTGGAGACATCTCCCAACAAGAAAGCGGGAGACAGCGGGTATACACATTATAGGAAAATAAGAAAAAAAAGAGACCAAGTTAACGAACAAAAAATAAGAAGAGGGGGAATCCAAGAAGGGTAAGAAAAACAGAGTCCATCTCTACCAACAACGCCCTTTGAAACCCAAGAAACCAGAAAATGAGAAAAGGGGGCAGCAGAACTCCATGGTTCATGGTGCTGTTAAGCCACAGTCGTGGAAACCGCTGCAACCGGCGCCGGGGAGGCAGCAGCAACGGCCGCAGCACCCTCAATCTTCAGCTTCGCCACGGCGTCGGCGGTAGCATCCGCGGCGGCGGCGGCCGCCGGCTCGGTGGCGGTGGCCTCGGTGCCGTTGGACGAGGTCGCTTCGGCACCGACATCGGGCCAGGTGGCCTTGACCGAGCAGATCAGCTCGCGCTGGTCCTTCCCATCGATCATGCCGACGCGGAAGCACTCGAACCGCTTGCCGTCCTCGGTGGGAACCCACAGCATGGGCCCCGTGGGGAAGCCGGCCTTGCCCGGCGCCCACTCGACGTTGTTCGCCCAGCTGGGGTCGATGGTGGGCAGGCTGCCGAACGTGTAGTCCAGGTCGCCGCCGTACTTCTTGGGGATGTTCGCGCGGTCGATGAAGGCGGTCAGCGTCGACTCGACCTCGTCCGGGCCGAGGATGAAGATCTTCGACACCGTGTTCGGGTCGAACCAGCGCTTGATCCAGCCCCACACGGTCGAGAAGAAGCTTGGGGCGCCGACGATCTACGGAGTAGTAGTTGTTAGAAGAAGAACTCTCGGGGGGATAAGCATCGACATCGGCCATGTTGATAATGGCTTGCAGTGGGTGCAACTTACGAAGATACCTAGAAACGAAAAAAAAAGAAACGTGTTAGTTAGAATCACACAGAGTGTAACGGAACAGACAAGAGAACAAAAACTCACGGTCAAGAGTCTCGGGATAATGCGCCGTAGCCAGCTGACTGGCCGACTGCATGTGGTTCTTCAGGTACCAGAACTGGCGCAGCGTGACGCCGGTGATATCGACAATGTTAGTCGACATGGTGATCGGCACGCCGGGGAACTCGCGGTCCTGCAGCTGGCTGCTGAACGGCAGCGCAAAGCGCGTCAGGTTCTCGTACAGCGCAAACAGCCGCAACAGGCCGGTCGGCGTGTTGCCATCGGGGTTCGCTTTGCAGAAGGTCGACGGCGCGCCGACTTTCTCGTAATCGGCCAGGCTCTTCAGGTCGAGCGTCTTGATTTCGTACAGGTACACGGGGATGCCTCTGGGGAAAAAAAAAAGAGGGTTAGCTGGAAAGTTGGATTACCTGGCGGTAAACATATCATGGCATTTCCTAGAGTTCTGGCTGGCTTGGTATATTGCGCGGCATGTCTAGAGACAAAAGCCACGATCAGACGAAACAGCATGAACAAAGGGTAATCACTGGCGCTCTTCTTACCTCTTATCGCGACGTCCAATCCATTGCGGGTACTAGAAGCAAGGGGGGGCTGTCAGTTGATTGACCACCAGGCTTGGCAAACTGAAAGACGACAGAGTGCAGAAGAAGGGAACAGGAGGAGGAAAAAGAAGAAGAAAGAGAAGCAGCAAAGAGCCGCTCTCAGCTTCAACGGAAATGGACCTTGGGAAATCACCCACCATGCGCCGGCTCTGCTCATAAGCGCTGTGTTCGATCGTTTTGTAGAGCACATCGAGGTCGTTTGCCTTGCGCCAGAGTTCTGTGTCACGGAACTGGGCCAAGGCATCGACGGGAACCCAACGTCGCGCGCGGAGGAACCGGCTAGATAGGGAGTTTGAGTCACTGTCAGCTGGGGGGCCTTGGGTCGTGTCTTCTGCACGCATCTGTGCGCTCCGTCTCATGTGCAGCTTGCTGGAGGCTTGATTTGGAATGCCGGAACCACCAGAACCACCTCTAGCCAGCGGTCGCCGGGGGAAAAGAGCTTACAGCAACGTCTCGTCGTCGTGCGATGCCGGCGATCCGGAAGTGTACAGGCCCTCGTCGGCCGCGAGCTTCTTGAACTCGGCCAGCGCCGCGTCCTGGGTTTGCGACAGGTATCCGAGGTGGCCGTTCGGGTAGCCGATATCGGGAACCACGGAGGTCGCAGCCGATGGAACCGAGCCGATTGGAGTGAGAGTCGCTTGTTGGGCCATGGTTGCAGCGAGAAAATCGAGAGAGAGAGAAAACAAAGAAGAAAAAAAAGAGGCGTCTGTCAGGAGGAAAAAAGAGAGCGGCGGAAAGGATCGTGCAAGATAGCAAACGTGAAGAGACGCCAGATGATGTCAGGATAAAACGCGAATGTCCCGGGAAGGCGCAACGCGGGATGAGGGGTGGAAGGAGCAAAAAGGAAAGGAGAAGAAGAAAAGGAAGGATATGGAAGGGTTCGAAGCTGAAGTCTAGTCTAACGGGCAGTGATTGCAAAAAGAAGAGGCTTTCTTGGAGATTCCGGGTCCTCTCTGGAAATCTCGATTGGCGGAGTTTGAAAATTGTTCGACACGATAGCGAGACGGAGAAAAAATTATTATTGTGGAGTTGAAGAGGCCGGATGTTCGGGTAGTTACTTGTGTGCGCGAGATTTGATATAGTGCTGGATGCAGAGAGGGAACAAACAGTGAAGTGGAAGAAGATGGAAGCTGTATATAGAAGTTCAAGAAGAGACAAGAGTTCTGAAGATGGAAAACAAGAAGAGAAGATCGGGAGAAAGACGGAGAGGGAAAGATGAGGTCAGGTAATGAGCCTTGGAGTCAATTTCAATGCTGACTCTTTCCGCTGCTTATTTACGGCTGGATCGGCGTGGCGTATCGCTCTAGCGGAAGGGCGGGGACATGATATTACAGGACAGTACATACTCCATCCAAGAAGATAGGACCCTCGCCAAAAGGAATGCAATGGAACGAATTGGCTGAACCGCTCGTTAACGAGTGGCTGGTTGGTCTTGGGTCGGCTTTTCTGTACGAAGCAAGCGCGCGCGGATCCGTTTAGTGATATATCGTCATAGCAGCCTCCTGGCTCCGGATGCCTGATCGGAGATACATGGGCGGGCTTTAATTATAAATGACACTATATGGGCGCACGGATCTTGTCTGTCCACAGACGGCTTAGGGTTCGGAAACGTGGGTGGTTGGAAAGCCCCTGCACGAGTCGGAAGCGAAGAGACAGCGCCAGCTCGTTGGGGACCTGTTGACTATTGTCCCTGAGGACCCTCTATGTTCCGACGGCTCGAAGTTTGTTGCAGAGTCTGTCGACATCATGGAGGATGTCCGTCCATCCACCTCCTGAGCTCTCACTGCTGCAACCAATCTTTCCCAGAGCTCTCTCGTCGTGCATGTTGGTGTGCTGTGTGCTACGTGTCTTGCTTCTCAGGCCGGCTCCAAGACCGCAGCTGATCGGATTCCTTTGCCGCACATCTGACATGCATGGCCATCCCAGGATATAACGCTGTCAACTCCAGCTCCACCGGCGTGGGACCGACCCTCAGCAGATCTCACATAAGCAGAGCCACAAGTAGTGGGAGTCATCGTTCTCGTCCTCCTCGCTGCCTCCGCGCGGCGGCACCGTTGATACGCGCGGAAGTTTAAATTTCCTCCCTGTGTTCTTGTCATTTTTGGTTGTCGACTGCGTTGTTGGCCGTGTGATAGGAGTGTTTTTGGTTGTCGACTGCGTTGTTGGCTGTGTGATAGGAGTGATCACTCAACATGCTCGTTGTGGCCGCGCTCCAGTGCGAGTGTATGTGCGCGGGCATGTGCCACTGACGTCAGTTCATGTGAGAGTAGATTAGGGACTTGCGGGTGAACTATGAGGCCGGGCCCTGCACTACTGGTAGTGGGTGTAAGCCTGCGTGATCCGGATCGACGTGCTGTGCCCGGAGATCTCAACCGGAAAGCTGGAAATGTGTTTGTTGTCCTTGCTGGTATGGGTATTCCAGGTATCTAAGGTAGCTATGAACTGAGTGAACCGGAACGAACATTCAGGAGTGGGAGTATTGGGTTATCGCTGACGTCGACTAGTCAATAGACGCCTGAAGCAGCGATAATTCTAACTCTTCAAGAAGAGCTCGGCTGGCCACCAAGGCCTTGCGAGCGGGTTTGAGTAATCGCCATCGCAAGAATCTTGATGGGGGATGAGGATTTCCGGGGAAGAATGGGGGATGGTTAGACTTTTGGACGAAATCATTCCTGCCCTGATGGGCGGATCTACTGGAGAGGAATGTTGTAGAACCCCAGACCCTAACCAAACCCAAACTAGGGTTTACTACCCTAACCCTTGTCTGTCATTGTGGGGAAAGTGCGATAAGAATCCCGATAAGAAAAAATTAAACTGACTGGACCATTGAATGCATCTTTTTTTTTCTTCTTTTTTTCAGCATCTCTCAACCCCCAAATCCATTCTCACAACCCAACACTCTCCTCTCCTCCCCCCTTTCCTTTCTCCTCTCCCCTTCTTTCATTTCTCTGTTGGCATTCCTTCTCACATATCACCATGCCGGCCGCCCCGAAAAGATCGGCTTCCATGTATGGAAAGCGGCGGCAGCACAAAACCGAAGAACGCCTGCAGAAGCGAAAAGAGCACCTCGCGACCCTACAGGACCTCGAGAAGGCCGTAGAGGAGTTTGTATGTCCGACCAGATATGGCGATTGCAAACTGCCGTCACCAGAGAGAAAGCAACCTCGACATTGCGAAGAAACATACTAACCCAGTCTCCCACCCAGGACGCCAAAGCCGCCGATGTCTCGCTCTTCTCCGACCTCCCCCTCTCCGAAGCCACGGCGTCCGGCCTCGAATCGTCGCACTTCCAGACCCTGACCGACATCCAGCAGCGCGCCATCCCGCTGGCGCTGAAGGGCGCCGACGTGCTCGGCGCCGCCAAGACCGGCAGCGGCAAGACGCTGGCGTTCCTGGTGCCCGTGCTGGAGCGGCTGCACCGCGCGCGCTGGACCGAGCTCGACGGCCTGGGCGCCATGATCCTGGCCCCGACGCGCGAGCTCGCGGTGCAGATCTTCGACGTGCTGCGTCGTGTCGGCCGCCACCACCCGTTCAGCGCGGGGCTGGTCATCGGCGGCAAGAGCCTGCGCGAGGAGGCCGACCGCCTGCAGCGCATGAACATCCTCGTGTGCACGCCCGGCCGCATGCTGCAGCACCTCGACCAGACCGCCGGCATCGCCGCGGATAACCTGCAGGTGCTCGTGCTGGACGAGGCCGACCGCATCATGGACATGGGCTTCCGCGCGGCCGTCGACGCCCTGGTCGCCCACCTGCCGCGCGACCGCCAGACCCTCATGTTCAGCGCCACGCAGAGCCGCCGCGTGTCCGACCTCGCCCGGCTGAGCCTGCGCGACCCCGAGTACGTGGCCGTGCACGAGGCCGCCGTGGCGGCAACCCCCGCCACCCTGCAGCAGCACTACATCATCACGCCGCTGGCCGACAAGCTCGCCACGCTGTACGGCTTCATCAAGGCGAACCTCAAGTCTAAGATGATTGTGTTCCTGTCATCCGGCAAGCAGGTCCGCTTTGTGTACGAGAGCTTCCGCCACATGCGCCCGGGTGTGCCGCTGCTCCACCTCCACGGGCGGCAGAAGCAGTTGGCACGGATGGAGATTACGCGGAGGTTTACAGCGGCGCAGTCATCGTGTCTGTTTGCTACCGATGTGGTTGCGCGCGGCGTGGATTTCCCGTCCGTCGACTGGGTGGTCCAGGTCGACTGCCCGGAGGATGCCGATACCTACATTCACCGCGTGGGACGTACCGCGCGGTTTGAGAGCAAGGGGCGGGCGGTGCTGTTTCTAGATCCTACCGAAGAGGAAGGCTTCCTGTCGCGGCTAGAACAGAAGAAGGTGCCGATTCAGAAGGTGCACGTCAAGGAGAAGAAGCGGAAAGACATCAGTGACCAACTACAAAGCGTGTGTTTCCAGTTCCCCGACGTGAAGTACCTAGCGCAGAAGGCGTTTATCAGTTACACGCGGTCGATCTTCCTACAGAAGGACAAGGAGGTGTTCAAGTTTGACGAGGTCGACTTCGACGGCTACGCGGCCAGCCTGGGATTACCGGGAACGCCGCAGGTGCGGATGCAGAAGGGGACCGGCGAGGCGCTGAAGAAGATCAAGAACGCGCCGCGTGTCAACCTCTCAGACGACGACTCGGAGTCGGAATCTGACGAGGAGGACGCCGACGCAGATGACGACGACGAGGAAGACGGCGCGGGAGTCGAGGTGGACGCCGACAAGAAGGCCAAGGATAAGCAGGCGAAGAAGCAGGAGAAGAAGAAAAAGAAGGAGGAGGTGCGCACCAAGTACGACCGCATGTTCGAGCGGGTGAACCAGGACGTGTTCTCGAGCCACTACACCAAGCTGATCGGCGACGCGGCCGACCCCGCCAGCACCACCGCTGCAGGCGGCGACGACGCCGGCGACTTCCTCACCGTCAAGCGCGTGCTCGGCGAGTCCGAGCTGGAGGCCGCCGGCACCGCGGTGCCGACCGGGGCCGTCAAGACGGTCAACCTGGGCGGGCAGACGCTGATCATCGACTCGAAGCGGCGCGAGAAGCTGCTGAAGTCGAAGAAGAAGCTGCTCAAGTACCGCGCGGCGGGCGAGCGGCTGGTGTTCGACGACGACGGCGTGGCCCACCCGCTGTACGAGCTGCAGGACGAGGCGGCGTTTGCGGCCGCCGGGCCGGTGGAGGAGCAGATCCGCCGCTTCGTGGCCGACGAGGCCGAGCGCGTGCGGGCTGCCGACGCTGACGACAAGCTGGCTGCGCGCGACCGGCTGCGCGAGAAGCGGGAGCGGCGCAAGGTGCGCGAGGCGNGAAGAAAAAGAAGGAGGAGGTGCGCACCAAGTACGACCGCATGTTCGAGCGGGTGAACCAGGACGTGTTCTCGAGCCACTACACCAAGCTGATCGGCGACGCGGCCGACCCCGCCAGCACCACCGCTGCAGGCGGCGACGACGCCGGCGACTTCCTCACCGTCAAGCGCGTGCTCGGCGAGTCCGAGCTGGAGGCCGCCGGCACCGCGGTGCCGACCGGGGCCGTCAAGACGGTCAACCTGGGCGGGCAGACGCTGATCATCGACTCGAAGCGGCGCGAGAAGCTGCTGAAGTCGAAGAAGAAGCTGCTCAAGTACCGCGCGGCGGGCGAGCGGCTGGTGTTCGACGACGACGGCGTGGCCCACCCGCTGTACGAGCTGCAGGACGAGGCGGCGTTTGCGGCCGCCGGGCCGGTGGAGGAGCAGATCCGCCGCTTCGTGGCCGACGAGGCCGAGCGCGTGCGGGCTGCCGACGCTGACGACAAGCTGGCTGCGCGCGACCGGCTGCGCGAGAAGCGGGAGCGGCGCAAGGTGCGCGAGGCGATTGAGCGCGCGGGCGGCAACCCGGCGGCCGAGCTCGATCAGAACGCCCGTGGTGGCCGGCGGGACGAGGCTGCCGACGGCGGAGGCGAGAACGACGACAACGACCACTCTGGCGACGACGATGACGACGGCGGCGCGCGGGGCGGCGACGGGGAGGTGCAGGCGGCGCTGGACCTGCTGCGGTCGCTGCCCACGGCCGGCGCCAACGACAACGACGACGATGAGACGGACGGCGCGGCGCGGCGCGCGGACAAGAAGCCCAAAGCCGCGCGCAAGTGGTTCCAGACGGCTAACTCGGACTCGGAGGACTCGGACGCGGCGGCGGCGGGCGGCAAGCGGCCGTCCAAGAAGGCGCGGCGGCGCGTGGTGGAGATGGAGCGCGAGCCGGAGACGCTGGAGGACTACGAGACGTTGGCGATGGGGCTTCTGGACTAAGTCTTGGGGGTTGGCGGGTTGGTTGGCTGGTTGCCGTGTGCGTTTTGTTTTACGCGATTGTATGCGGTGTTCGTTTGTACGGAAACTCAATAAAAGATAGACTCAAGCTGCGGATTCCACCAGGGCTTATGCATGTAGCCGTGCTTTCCTTTCCACTGTCCCGTTTGTTGCATATGTCCGCCAAGTTTGCTGGTCGCGTCTGGAAGGGTTCGAACGTGGGATGCGTCCGGGAAGGAGCGTTTAGCGTCGGTGGGCTTTCCCTGCAGGCCGCAGTTTTCGCCTTTTTGGGGGAAAGAGCAGGCGTCTAGTGTCGAACATGGAATTTCCGTAGAAGCCCCGAGTCGCGGCCTTTGGAAGTGCTGGGTCTTTGTTAGGGCGCGAACTGCTATTTTGGGGGCCTCGGCTCTTGGGCGGGTTAGACGCCACAGCACCCGTGGATTTGGGGGGTTCTTTCCGTGCAGGCTTCTTCTGGTCTTCGCTTGCCGTCCTGGACTTCACCCACACACCGCACATCATCTCGACCGGAGACAAACAATATATCCCCACTCTCTGCCTGTTTGCTTGCTCATATCTCCAAAGCTCTCGCTATCGCCTATCGCGCTTATTTCTTGAGTGAACGCCGTAAAGAAAAACAAACCCCACCAGGACGGCCCCGCGGCTCAAAAATCTTTCCCGACGACCTCCGCCCGCCGGCCTCAGCTGCGGGGGACTTGTTTTCTCTTCCCTGCCTTATTCCCTTCGCTCCTTGTATGAAACCTGATCTTGTTGCTTTTTCTAATCAGTGAACAAGGGGGGCGAGATTCGAACCCATGTGAACGGACGACGAGCACAAGACCAGACAAAACAGAGGACCCCGGTGTGTCGGAACTTGCCCCCAAACTTGGAGTGTCGCTGTTGACTGATCTGGGTCTCACGTCGATTGTGTGCATACAGATAGAGAGAGATATTGACAGTATTTTTTGGGGGGTCCCGCGCGCCGGCCAATTCTTCACGCCGATTCTGACTTTCTTTTTCCTTCCAGCGGGAGATCCTGTGCCCCGCCAATCCAGTTCTCGAAGACCCCCAAAAAGGCCTTCGTCCCGCCACTCGTCATCCGGCTTTGTTCCTCCCCCACACACCTAAGAGATCCTCCGCCCATCCTCCCGCCTCCCAGCGACAGTGATTCTTCACCAGCTTGTAGATCCCGAACCAAAGAAAAGACGCACCTGCCACACAATTATCTCCCCGACAACCCTACCCCTTCGGCGCCGCTCTTCCTCTGTCCCTCTCTCCGCGCCGAGCTTCTTCTCCGCCGCTTCGGCTGCTCTCTCCCAACCCCCCCCACCCCCCCAATGAAAGACTCCCACCACCCGCCGCTGCGTGCCGTGTGCCGCGACCTCGATGCGCGCGTGCACGCCTTCCTGGCCGCCGACCAGCCGACCGTCCTGCTGCGCGCCGTGCAGGCCCAGGTCCGCATCTCGCTGGAGGTTGTAGCTGATGCGCTGCGCCGATACACGTATGCTGCTCTTTGTGCTTTGCTTGCTGCTGTGTTCCTTCTGCGCTGCCCGTCCCGCCCGCCGTGCTGTGCTCATGCTGACCCTGCTTGCGATCCATATCCAGCCCCGATGAACTCGCCCTCTCCTACAACGGCGGCAAGGACTGCCTCGTCATGCTGATCCTGCTGCTTGCCGGCCTCCACCGCCACTACGCCGCCGAACCCACATCCACCTCCGCCTCCACCTCCACGCCGTCCTCCGTGTCTTCCGCCTCCGCCGCCGCCGCCGCAGCAGCAGCAACACCCGCTCCAGCCACACCGCCGCCGGCCCCGCAACCACACTCCCAACCCACCGCGAACCACACCCCCCCCGCGCCCGCTCCCCCGCCGTTCCCCACCTCCATCAAGGCCGTGTACATAGTCCCCGCCCACCCGTTCGCCGAGGTCGACGCCTTCGTCGCCTCGTCGGCCACCGAGTACGCCCTCGACCTGACCCGCACGTCGCTGGCCATGAAGCCCGCGCTGGCCTCGTACCTCGCCGCCAACACCGCCCTGCGCGCCGTGCTGGTCGGCACGCGCCGCACCGACCCGCACGGCGCGCAGCTGACGCACTTCGACCCCACCGACGCCGGATGGCCGGCCTTCATGCGCGTGCACCCCGTCATCGACTGGCACTACGCCGAGATCTGGGCGTTTATCCGCGCCCTGCGCCTCGACTACTGCCCGCTGTACGATCGGGGCTATACCTCGCTCGGCGGCACTACCGATACCCTACCCAACCCCGCTCTGCGTCGCCTGTCGTCGTCCAGCAGCGTGCCGACAGCTGCCTCCCTAGGCGCCGGCGCCGTGAACGGTAATAGCGTGGTGGTGGAGGAGAAACAGGAGGAGGAGGAGGAGGAGGACGTGACCTTCCGCCCGGCGTACGAGCTCATGGACGACTATGAGGAGCGTCTGGGCCGGGAGTGAGGACGCGGTTGTATGTGCTGATAGGGGTTTCGGGCGAGTGAACAAACGCGCATCGAAGGGGTATAATCGTCTCCGTTGGAAACCAGGACAACTGAAAAGCAAACAAAAACAACAGAGACGAGGGAACAACATAACGGGTGTGACTCAACCGAAGATGCGGAATAGAGCCGTTTCCCACCGAGCCGGCCAAGAATCCTCCCGTGTCTCCTCCTTTTCTCAAATCATAGCGGGACATTTTCTTTTTCTCATAGACTCAAGAAGTAGTGGACTTAATCTTGCATATCTTAGAACTGCGTAACACACCCTGAACGTAGTTGATCATGTGGTTTCAACTACTCACAAATGAGGAAAGCAGCAAGGCAAACCGAATACAAAGAATACAGAAGGTGGATAAGCATTAAAAGCAAGCATCTGCTGGAATGGTATCGGAAGCAAAGGGGAAATGCCAGGAAAAAATGATGAACAACAAGAAGAAGAAGAAGAAGCACAACCCTCATCCCAGAAGAACAGTTAACATAATATCAAGACTCGCTTTCCGCGACCCGGTCCCAGAAATACAGAAGTAAAGACTCAGAGTAACATATGCACCGTGAAACGAAAAGAAAACAGCAGGTGTACGTACTCCTTTCGACTCAACAGAGCGTCAAGACCCGATATCAAGACATATACAGGAACTAGAACAAGAATAGGAACAAGAAAAAGACACAAAAGCAACAGGAAACGCCGTAGACCATCATGTTCACACAAGAGATAAAGAAAAAAAGCTAGTGGTTCGGCTCCTGGTTCACGCCATACATCCGCACGCGGTACAAACACGTCTTCAGCGGATTGCCCTCGTTCTGCGTGACCACGAGCCGCACCACATCCGTCGCCACGCCGAGCACCTCGAGCTCCGACGATAGCCGGTGGATATACACGCCGTCGGCCGCCGCCGCATCCGCCGCGTCGTAGGTGAACTGCCCGACCTTGACGAACCCGTCGTTGCGCGGCGGCCGCGCCATCGGCGTGCCGTCGGCCGCCAGCGACGGGTTCGGGAACGTGGCCGCCGAGAAGGCCTCGACGCGCGCGCGCTGGCCGACTTCCTCGATGTACACCCACACCTCGATTTCGCGCGGCGCGGCGTCGGCGTCCAGCGAGGCGCCCCGCGGAATATGCTCGATAACCACGTGCTGCGGCGTGATCAGCCGCCCGAGGAGCACCACCAGGCTGATGCCCTGGGGCTGGCCGTTGCGGTCCGTTCCGATAGAGCCACACCAGCAGTCGCCGGGATCCTCCCAGGCCATCAGCGCCGCCAGGGGCGGCAGCGGGATCGCTGCGCCGCGGTGCCAGTGCAGCCATTCTGCAGACCCTATCTTGGCGTCGGGCGGGTTCCACGTGGGCGAACTGCGGTGCGGATCGACGACCGCACCGGTACCGCGGGAAAAGAAGTTGATGCGATGGCGGAGTTGGGTGTCCCAGTTACCGCCCACACCTCCTCGCGCCACGCCTTTGAGCTGCGCGTTGGCTACCGCCTGCTTCACCATGTTGCGAACAATCGTCGAAACCTCCGCTGCCGTCACACCAGCCTTCTGCTTCTTCAGGGATGCGGCCACGGTATCTTTGACCACCTTCTCAAGACGCTTCTCCAAGTTAGCGAGCTCACTTTGCATCTCGTGGCGGTGTGTCGTGAAATCCGTCTTCATCAGGCGCAGAAACTCCGCCTTCGTAAGCACGTCTGCTGGCAGTTTGGTATTGCTGTTACTGTTGTTGCTGCCCGGCTTCGTCGAGTCAGTCTTGCTCTTCATGTCTCGGATCGCATCTTCAATCTTCTTCTCGTTGATCTTGAGCCAAGCGTTCCAGGTCTTGGACGCCTTCTCCATCTCGGCCTGGGCAGCATTGCCTTGGAGAAATCCATCCTGTTGTAGGCGAGACTTGATGGCATTCCACGGAGTATCAGGCGACACTTGGTGACCACCAGACCATGACTTTTCAAACGTGAAGATTGTATCATCCGACTTCATCATATCGCGAAGCGCATAGTAAAGGTCCGCTGGGACCTTCAACTTGCCATTGGCTGCCTTCTCCATGTGGATAGCGCTGGGAATCATCTTCTCGAGCTTTGCCAGGGTTTCATCGTGGACCTTGTTGGATTTTCGCAACGCGTTGATTTCCTTCTCGAGTTGGCGCATGGCGCCCCAGGCAGACTCAGCGTCATCACCAAAGTCGATGTGAGGATCGGAGAACCCGAAGGAAGGAAGAGAGAATTTCGGGAGAGATAGATTCGGCATGCCTATGCTTGGGATTGATATTGGGATTCTAGGCATAGAAGGGACCTCCCAGTAAATTTCGCGAATGCTGGTCCACATACGATACGGGAAGCCGAGAATTTGCCTGTAGAAGAAGAATCCTATGCAGAGTGCCAAAAATAGAAGGAGAAATTTGAGCAATTCCTCGATTATTGAATACCACTCGAGGTTCCAAATGGCGTTGATTACCCTTGCGCCGAACCACGGAGTGCGAGAGGCGGGGTTGCCATGATTCCGGCGAGTTGCAGTGTTGATAACTGTGACGGTGGGGGGTTGCTTAGGAACTCCAGATGCAGCACCTCTGCGGGCATTCGGCTCCGGTGCAGCCGGCTTCCGCGTGAACAGGCTCTTGACTGACTGCAGGAGACGGCCACCAAGTGTGAGAGGGGGCTCTGGGGAGGGAGTGGTGGCAGGACGTGGTCGTCGTCGGGCTGCGTTTGGCGAGAGAAAATTGTTGTTGGGCGGAGTGTTGCCGGTAATGGGGTCGGCTCTTCGAGGGAGGATGCGAGTGGACTTGAAGATCTCGTTGAGCTTTTGGAAACTGCTGGGGCTGGCTAGGACTTCGTCGACGGTTGGACGCGTTATGACAATGTCGGGGTTTCGGGGCCCAGGGCCAGGTGACAGGAAACCAGCATCACGTAGAAAGGATTCATCGAGGATAGCGTTCCAGTTTTCCGGGCTGATCTGCAGTTGGTCTGGGGTCTCCGCTGAAGCAGACACCGAAGCATTATTTCCGGTGGCACCGCCTCGAGCGTTTGCTGGGGTAGATTGTAACTGTTGTGATCGCGGGCGCTCCGCTTCTGTTTCCGCAGACTGGCGTGTATCGGCGGTTTTTCCCTGTTCAATGCGACGTAACCGTTCCCGTTCAAATTTCTTCTCCGCTCGGCGTTGTGCAGCCTCCTGATCTCTCAACAAGCGATCATCTTCCTCCTGGCGCCTCAGCGCTGCTTCGTCGTTTCCCCCGTTTGCAACAGCTTGCCTCTCGTCAACAGCCGCGTTTTGCTCTAGATGCTGTCTGCGTTGCCGTCCAGCCTGTCTCACCTCGCCTTCGACTGACGCGGCGTGGTTGTCTGCTGGGTCATTATCATCGGCAACATGGATGATCCGTGGAGAGGGCGACGACGAATCGTGACGGGAAATAGCACGTACGGCGCGGGATTTCCCCACCACGCCCGGCCCAGGGGTTTGTGGTCTTCTTCCGAGACGTCCCGAAGCACGAGCATTAGGAGCAGATACAGAGGGCTGAGGAACCAACTGAACGGGTTCTAGAGGGTCGGCTTCCTGGTTTTGCTGAGATCTGGCGGCTGGAGAAGTGCCTCGAGCCGGGGTCCGTCGTGGACGACCAGGCCGACGAGTGGCACGAGGAGTGTCCTGCAACACATTCAAGTCATCATCCCGGATGGTGGGGGGTTTCCGGGCGGCATCGATAATGGTCTCCAAATCCCGCTCTTGGCCGAGGTACGGATCGTAAACAGGGACGGCCACGCCATAATCGGATCCGTAGCTTGTGGAGAATTTGCCAACGGGGGCAAGATCGCTGGCGGCGTTGTTCGGGGCCAGGTTGACCCCGGGTTCGGCAGGGCTTTCGGTGCCCTGGTTGAGGCGGCTCCGTCTCGGGGGCATGACGGAGACCGGGCGGTCCTTCAGGGGGTGTGTATAAGGCCCAATCCAGCTGAGTGAGTCTGGTGGTTATGACACTATGCGGACACACTAAACCCCTGATGACAGCCTGAAAACATGGAAAGTGAGGTTGACAAGGAGACTGAGTTGAATGAGACTTGAATAAAGCTTGCCTCAGTCTCTCAATGACCAAGAATGCTGAGAGAAAAGACAATCTAGGTAAAGTCGGCGACGTGACTTATCGAGAAAGAGGATGTTGATTAGAAAAGGAAATCCTAGGCAGGGGAAATTAGATTGAATTAAGGATGGTGACAAAGAATTGTTGGACTGGGGATTGTTGATATCAACACTGCACTCACCCACCCAGTCACTAAAACCCAAGTTCTTTGTTCAGGAACAAAGGGCTATGTGCCTTCCTCTTAACACCGAATAAGAAAAACAATGAAGGCCCAGTCCCCTTGAGACTTAGAGGTTCCTAAGGGTTCCCAAATCCCAAACCCTAAACAGCCAAAGGGTAGTTAGGAGCCGAAAGTTAGGGACGTGATATTGTCTATGGTACTCAAATTGGCAGTAAATAACATTTAGCAAATGACTACAGAAGTATGTACATACCTGGTTCTCTCTATGTCAGTAGGGCAAGTGCTGGATAGTGGCAATACTGTCGCATTTGCTAATGGATAGTGATGGTGGGAGAGAAAAGGGCGGATCGGGGTGTTGGTGATTCTACCAACACTGGACGCACACGAAGAATGAAGAAGAAGATGAAGATGTTGGGGGTTTGCGCGTGTGGCAGAAAGAACAAGAAGATAGCTTTCTGTCCTGGGAATCTCTCCTTTGTTTGAGAAATGGTCTGGAGCCGTGTTGTTGTTGCTGCAGGAAACCAAAGGCCGATCCAGGGTCACAAGAGCAGATACAATAGGAGACCAACTCCTTATATTGTGAATGTTCCTCAAATCCTGATCACCAACCAGCTGGAGGAGATTTTATGGATGGGATTATATGGGAACTCGGGCCTTCGAGAAGCAGTTTGCGACTCTGCGCCTTGTCGCGTTTGTTGTCTTCGGAAGTGGATCTGGGCGGTGAGCAAAAAGAAGACCGTGGAGAGTGTTTCTATTGGCCGAGAGACTGGAATGTGGAGCTGGCTAGACGTCGAAAAAAGAAACGAGAGAGAAAAAGATGCTAGGGGTCAAGCTTTCCAGGTTCGTTTCTTTGTTTGGCCAAACACACCACATTTGAGGGATGGTGATAGTTACAGAAGAAAAGAGAGATAGGGAAGAAAAAAAAGGAGAAATAATTGATTGCCATGTTTTGTGGGCTTTTTCTCTTGCCCTAGGGCTTTCTTTGCAAAGGAAGGTGCCCATGTGCTCATTTGCGCGACTGCCTGTTGCGTTCCATTCCCTGTTTCATTCTCTTGCTGGCTGGTTGCTCCTTCCAAGTATAAAATGGGAGTGCTTCCCTCACCAGAACATTTCCATCCTTCCCTAACCTAATGGTGAGCCCTATTATTCATATCACCACATGACTAGCGGGCAATGGACGTGCTTTACTACACTTCCAATGCTCCTTCCTCAAGTTCGCGAATGTCAAGAGCGTCACCCTCCCAGCGCCGGGAGCACGTGATGGCGAACATGACCTATGGTGTCCGGAGTTCAGATCTTCTGCCTCCTCGAAGATGTCGTCGGATGGGATGATGGAGATGAACGCAGGTATTCACCTTACCCACCGCTTTGAGTTGGTTGTGACTTTCGCTTGGTTCTCTTGCTCCCAGCTCAACCCACCAATTTTGTCCCAAACGTCAACGTCAACGCCCACACAGAACGCCAACGTGTCAAGAGGCATTTCAGCTGACTGTCTTGACTGGAACCACCATGCATTGACAGAATTTGGACGGATTCCTACGGAATGACTGGCCTTTGACACAAGTGATGTCTACAACACCAGTGATATGCCTGGCCGCGGCCAGGTATAAATATCATGGGAGGTCTTCTTCCGAATACCACCAGAGCTCTTCCCCCAGCGCACTCTATATCTGCTGGTAATACCACCAACCTTGAGGTTTCCAACGGCACCACTCCCAAATTCCCCTGGTATCCCAGTCTCTGGCACAATGGTGGAAGAATCAGGTCTCTCGGCTGGAGCCATCACCTGCATAGTTCTGGTGTTCGTGGGCGTTTTCGTGATCTTTGGCTGTATCTGGGGCAGACGGCCGGCTCGGCGACCAACACACGTGTCGACCTTTCATATGCGGCGCTTCTTCATCCCCCAGCCGCGACCTCCCCGTGCTCCCCGGCACTATCACCACCACCACAGGCATCACCACCAGCGCCGAGGCAGAAGTAGAGCGGAGCGGGACACTGAACTGGGAGCATCGTATGAGATGCCTGGAGGGTTCGCTGTTCCAGCCCCTCCACCCAGTCATCAATCTAGCCCTAGACTCGTGTCTCCGGACTGAGTGCGATGAGGACCCAAGGCGAACCATTTAAGTTCTCGCGCTGGCCAGGGCTTGAAGTATCGTGGAGAGGCGCTATAGAGTACATTCGGGTTCACCCGTTTCTTGGGTGCGTGCATCACTCATCACAGGTGGGCACGTGAGTATAACGATAGTTTCAAAAAAGGAAAAGAAACTTCGATAAGGGTTTACCAGATTTACTCCAAGGAAATATCAAGTGACACGGTATAATGATACGACGGCGGAATCGGCTCTCGGGTTGCAGATGTGACGGGCGGGGGCCGAGCTGGGCCGAGCCATGCCGAAGACGGGAGCAACGGCAAGCAAGATAAATGTCCGGAGAAGCGGAACTCGAACCCGAACTATATGTGGCCTCAGACGCTAGAATGTTCTTTTATGCGGATTCCAGGATGCCTTGTACCCTCTCTGAAAAGTCAATAACAGGCAATAACCCGTCCCATGCAGCAGAATGCAAGACAAAACAGGCAGTAGGCAAGCACTGGCGTTGTATCGTAGAATCTCTAAAACTCCCTCTCGAATAGGGCCGCATTCGATGGTGGAATGCTCCTCAATCGGCATATGCAGCGACAGGGGGGAAACATTCCCACCCCGGATTTGGAGTACCAGCAGTTTCGTCATCTCTCCGGCATTTGCGTGGTTTCCGGCCAGATAAAATGCGTGATCTTCCATTCCAGTGCGAGAGACATCCGCTAGGTCTATCGGAAGAAGCAAGGAAGAAGCTCTCGTTCTTCATATATCTCAGGACAGAAAGCTGAGAATATACATACCCAGAATACGATGTCTGACTGTCAGCTTAGAACAGCAGTTAGAAACAAAGCCAGCCTAAGTTAACCGGCAGTGTCCCGTGTAAGCTAAGCCGGTACGAAGCAAGATATCTGATGGGACAAGCTGTTGCAGCGTCTTCAGAGCGCAGAAAGAACATTCTGAGCCGATCGAACCAGGGCGCCTGCAACTTGGAACTGTGCGTGCTATATTATGCCCTAACCGCATTTGGCGGCGTTTCCGGCAATTTAGTGTTGAGCTGTTAAGGAAAAGGCGTCACAGACCAGGAAATCCTTACCAGCAAAACGGGTTTGCGTGCCTGCCCTGCAAGGAGGCCCACTTTCACATGTCCCCAAAAACCAACCTGAATGACCAGATCAGTGGACCTGGGGCAGGTGCAAACAACACAACAACACAAACAGGGAAAGAGCAGGCCTGACCAGGACCTGATTTGCGCACACGATCCGGTGCCGGCCGCACCTGCCACGCTCACGCAGTTCCTTCCCTCTCCCCCACACACTCTTCTGTATCTGGGCTTGGCTTTGAAGTTTACCGGCTTGGGTAGTGCAAGATAAAAAATGGCAGCTGCGATGCTCTTGGTGGCCGTGCCTTCCGTCTGCTCATGCGCGTTATTTATGGTTTGCGTGGGGGATGGTTGCTGGTGTTATGTGAGAAGTTGCACTAATGGCTGGTTGGGCGCCACACATTGCCCGCACCGCCATTCGCGATATGCGTAGAAACAGTTCCATGGACTCCTTCTCCTTCAGCCCTTTCCGGTGCTTACACCAGATATGCGTGCCACGGAACCATGTAATGCTTATCACAACAAGACGCAGCTCATCGTAATGTAGACCTAGGAAGGGACGTGCTTGTACCTATCCAGACAACACGGAGAGTCAGAAGCGTTTGGGCGCGCGTGTCCCGGGCGCGTGTGGCTTGACTCTCCGAGAAACCTGCGACTGTTCGCTTGCTGGCTCTTCTTCACCTCAAGGGAAAAGAAAAGAAACAAAAGCCCAGAGGGAGGTCCGAGTTCTTCCTCCTCTTGTTCATGTGCCCGTCTCTCTCTCATTTTATCTCGTGTTCATCCTGTCTTGTCTTGCCTGTCTCTGAGGTGTCTTTGGGCTGGGAGCATCTGCTGAAGCTGTCTGACCCTAAGTGGTGTGGCGTAGCCTAAATCCCAAGTCCCAATAGTGACTTGACCTGACCTGACTGCTCCCTATTACTTACCATCGTTCCGGAACTAAAAATCCCAGCACCGAAAAAGAATAGTACATAATCGTTCCTTCCCTCCTCTTTTCCAATCGTCCTGTTTGCGCACCTGCTTCTTTTATTTCGGCATCGCTCCTTCCAATCCCCGCTGCTGACTGACAGCCCCAAATTGTTACTGGATCGAACATCTTTGCTCTTCCTCTCTCTTCTTCTCTTCTCTTCTCTTCTCTCTCCTTTTTCTATTCTTTTCTTCTCTCTCCTCTTTCCTTTTCTTCCCTTCTTCTTCTCTCTATCCAGTCCCATCGTCGCTATTTGTTTCCAACTTTTATCTTCGTATCCACCAGTCTCCTCCAAATTCCTGCACAATCGCCCACCTCCGCATTCTTTCTCTCTCTCCTGGCCGGGGACATATAGCTCTGTCACGAGATTTATCTGATATCAACTGCATACTATATCAATCCCACGTCTTGCCTGTCGTTTCTTTGCTACGGCTCATATATCGTCAGTTTGTCCGGATCAACCATCAGCCCCATCGTATCTCTATCCAATCCCAAGTTGCATTCGGAACTTCCCGTCTGCACAAACACAAGCTCCGCTTCGCGCTCTCCCCCTCGGCGACATAATCACCGCGAGTGTTTCTCTCTCTTCGATCTCGACGTTGTGTCTGTACCCCGCCAAACATTCCATCCGCCGATTCATGTGTTCCTATGTACACAATCCGGAGTATTACTATCATACCTCGCTCGATCGAATTGTCGGATTAGTGGATTGCCGTCCGCCCAAGCTACCAGGATCTTCAATTGGCCTATCTTATCACCCATCTGCTGTTATCGTTCCCCATCAGTGGCTTCTCAACCATTCTCACCGCTTGGCCTGGGCTTTGTTTCTTGTATTGTCCGGGGCCCTCCCACTCACATAGCATCTCTATCAGTGTACTCTTTTTCATTGCTCGTTTTTGGGGAATTTTTCCTTCATTTTTCTCTACAGGAGCCGGCATTTTCCCTCTTTTTCTTGTGCTCTTTTCTCTCCTCTCCTCTCTTCTCTCTCTATTGCTAACCTCTCGAGAGTTCTTGGATTTCTCTCACCCCACGCAAATCCGCACTGGTCATTCCTCTGGCTCGTGACCGCCCAATTTCGACCCTCGTCTTGAACCCAGGGCGTGTCCTCTGGCCACGTCTTAGATCCAATGGCTTCCTTGGTATCTGACTTCATCATCAATCCCGTCCTACGCCAGGCCCGGCGCCTATCGGAAATTTCAAGATCTGCCCTGTCGGGAGAGCCCGACTCGGCTCCCGAAGCCCCCCAATCCCCGGAATCAGATACCACCGCTGTTGCTACCCCACAGCTTGCTTCAGCCAGAAGAATTGACCGATCGCCAGCCCAATCTTTCCCCAGCCCTGCTACTGCAGTCGCATCCCCTGTGGCGTCGGTAGTTGTAAGTCCGGCCCCCACCGAAGAAGCCGTCGTTGACGATGCCTCGTCGTCTGGCTCACCTCAAACCCCCTCGGCTGCCTCGGCCCAGACATCCTCCGAAAATCCATCACCAGCCTCTCTTAGTATTCCCGAAGATGACGGAAACAGCGTGCTGCGGAGACGCTTGCAGCTAATCCAAGCTCAAGACTCCCCGTCGCTGGACAAGGCTCGGCAAATGCACGAAGCTCTGATGGAGGGCTACCACAAACATCATGGAATCACGGGCAAAGACATTGCTTCATCTCCTACGCATCGCGCAATCCACCCTCTTGCCGAGTCTCGCGAGCCTGCTGTGCCCTCTGGTCCCCTCGAGTCTCTTAAGTTTTGGAATCACTCTTCTCATCCCGCCGACGCACCTCCATTCGAGACGTTCGTCCTGACCGAGGAGGATGTTGCTCCCACGTACGCGCCCCCGGACGATAAGTATGCTTCTCGGTCATATCCGCCCGTTCTGGGATGCCAACACTACCACCGCAAGGCGAAGATGCAGTGCTCCACGTGCCAACGGTGGTATACTTGTCGGTTCTGCCACGATGCCGCCGAAGACCACGCGCTGATTCGAAAAGACACGAAGAACATGCTATGCATGCTGTGTGGCTGCGCCCAGCGGGCATCTGATGTTTGCACGAACTGCGGTGTCACGGTCGGCCAATATTACTGCAATATGTGCAAGTTGTGGGAAGACCGCACCGACCGGAAGATCTACCATTGTGGCGATTGTGGCATTTGCAGGCGCGGCCGCGGACTTGGAAAGGACTTTTTCCACTGCAAGGTTAGTTCGTTTTTTTTCTTGGGACAAATACATGCATGCAGCTTGGCGTTAGCCCGAGAAGTGGCTATTTACTAACCAGTCTTTTCACCTCCTCTTATAGACCTGCTCGACCTGCATATCCATGACGATTCAGAAGTCTCATAAATGTATCGAGCGGTCAACCGACTGTGATTGTCCCATCTGCGGAGAGTACATGTTCACATCGCCTCGACCTGTGGTCTTCATGAACTGTGGCCACAGCATTCACCAGCGCTGCTATACGGAGTATACCAAAACATCATACAAGTGTCCGTTATGCAACAAAAGTCTCATCAACATGGAGTTCCAGTTCCGAAACCTGGACTTTGCCATCCAAAACCAGCCCATGCCGGAGGAATGGCGAAAGACCAAGGCAATCATCCTCTGCAATGACTGCTCGACAAAGAGCACTGTCAAGTACCATTGGCTGGGTTTGAAATGTGCTGTGTGTCGGTCATACAACACGGTAGAGCTACAGCTTCTTGGATCTGACGGCCCGTCATCATCATCATCATCATCATCATCATCCGGAGGTTCATCTTCACCAGACGCCCCTTCAGAAGCTTCTAGCCTTAATGTTGCTCCTGCGCCGATTCCTAGCAGCTCCGCCCCCCAGCAGCCAACCCGGCCGGCAGTCCGACGACACTCATCACACGACGGTCTAGCCGGAGTTTCTCACCGCCAAAATTCCGAGCGCTTGGCGAGATCTGCATCTCCAGATCCTCTCCCCGCCATGGCTTCGCCGTCCCTTGACGAAGATTCTGATAACGACATTCTCGGATTCTGGGGTACGGACATTTCCGTGTTTACGAGAGTCATGGCTTCCGGGAACAATAACGAAGCCGAGACCGAATCAGACTCCGAGACCGAGTCGGACAGGGACTCGGGGGCCGAGATGGAGGATTCCGACGATTCGGAAGACGAACTTAGCATTATCGGCCACCGTTAACGCTGCTGCTGCTGCTGCTCGGGTGTGTTCTGATATCCAGCCTCAACACTTTACACCTTTGTTGGGACCTCGGTGTTGGGGACCCCGGAACACAGTGCCGGACCCATTCTAGGCCTGCGATTATTAAGTCGGTCCGGTGAGGTTTTGGCTCGGCTTGACACCACTGTTGGATTACAACCCCGGAGACTCTGTCGATTTTCCTTTGCAGACTTTCCGATGTCTGTTCGACTCCTCGGCCTGTTGGGATTCTCCAGCACGGGCTTTTTGCTCACATAACCGAACTTTTAGACTCTCCAGTACCACTCACTATCTTTGTCGCCGTGTGAGCTTTCATCCGCTCCATCTTTTTCTTGTTCCGCTTTCCTTAATCTTTTCTTATATATTTTTTTATCCCTCTCATGCCCTTTTTTTCTAGCGGACTTGTACCATTTCTTTTTCGAGGGTGTTGCGGTGCAAGCGAGGCATATATTGCTCTCCTCGCCTCACTACCAGGACTCTTGAGCTATATCTTTCCTTTCTGGACCTGGCTTTGGGGGGACAATTTCGACGTGTACGAACACCGTTGCTAGTGTTTCCCCCCTTGCCGTATAGCTGGAGCATGTCTGGTATGTCGTTGTCCGAGTAAAACCTTTTTGTTTTTGAGATTTTATTTTGAATCATGGATATGAGTTCAGGAATCTTTCGTTTCCCTTTACTTTATGGCCCTTGATAGACTTTAAGGACGGTCACCCTGGAAAGCCATAGAGACGGGGTACAATTCTTTGGTTATGACCGTTTTTGTTTTTTACTGGTTTTGGGAACGCAATGCAGGCGATTTTCTTATTTTGGAGATTCAGCATAGAACGGATAGCGGGTATCATTTCAATCTTCTCTTTTTGGGCTTAATGTATTTTTTTTTCTGGGTGAGGGGTTTGGTTTTACAGTCTGACGACATGGAGTTGAGCGTACATCATGAATAATTTGCGGTCCTCGCTCTCATTCTCATTCTCGCGCTTGCTCTTAAGGCCTGGCTTTTTTTTTTCTCAAGGCCGTGACAAATATGGGATAGACTTCATCCGTTCTTCGTACTTGTGTGCAGCATCATTCGTGAAGCCTTTCTCCGTAGTCCTGGTAAGCCTGGATGGCAGTCATCGTAGGATGATATCGGAGCGGCTGCGTGGGCACGATTTCACCCATTCCTGCATAGCTCGCGGAACCCGGGGGCCAGCGTGGCACACGCAAGGGAGGGGGAGGAAGCGGCAGCGGGTATTTCACTTCCGGCGGGAGGCGACGCGCTGCTCGACCTCCTGGGCCTCGAGGCGGAGTTCTTTGACGACGTTCTGTTAGGTTGTCGGAGAGTTAGTTGGTGGGGAGGACGGAGGGGGCAGGACAGGCGCAGCGGGGGGGATGAAAAGGAGGAATCCTGCAAGGCGTGCAAAAGACGATGCGAAGAAGGATAGGAGGAGAATGAAGTGGGAATGAAGGGCCCAGTGGAGTGAGTGGAAGTGGTGGTTGAGAGACTCACGGCCAGAGCTTCCGGGTTGACGCCGTTCTCGACCATCGAGATCAGGATCGACAGCGTGCGGCGGTCCAGGTGGCAGTTCTGGAGCGAGCGCGCAAGAAGAGTCAGTTTTTTGGTTTTTTTTGGTTTTCTTGCCGTCCCGGAGATCCACCGATTTCACCCGTCCTTTTTGCACAAACAGAGGCATAAAACTCACCAGGATCGTCGACACCTCGTGGAGAATGTCCACGGCTTGCTGCGCGGCGGCCTGCTTATCGACTCGGTCGTCGGGGGCCATTGCGGGGAACGACGGGGGGGGATCTTTAGCAGTGGGGGCGGAAAAGGTGGTGATGCGGAAATCCCGGGGGGCTTCCGACTCTATGCTTGTAGTCGAAGCCTGTTTCTTTGGTGCTTTTCAGAGTTGGATATCTTGGCTTGAAATCTCCGTGGTCGAATATCGCGATTGGGCCATCTCCGGCAAACGCGCTTGGGACTCACGGTCACGTGACGTATATTTACCACAAGCGAAGGAGGCGAGTGCATCGCTCGTCGGTTCGGAAAACAAAGGAACTTGGCTTCCCTTTCCCCTCCTTTCGCTATTCAACTCGCTCTTCAAACCCACGAATATGTTTGTCCCAAGATGTCTCTTAGAGAACCTTTTTTCAGCCGGTAGTCGGTCGTGTTGTGTTGTAGACCCCAGAATCCTGGGTTAAACCTTAGGGTTCTCTGGAGTCTGTGATCTTCCGCAGGCGAGTATTTAACCGAAACGTAGCCAACCCCTCCGCATATACCACATCCTTTACTAGACACACTCAGACAGAGCCGGTATTCAGAGTCATTAACGCGTGAAATTGTAAACAGAAAACAGAGACAAGAACATAGGCCGTCAAACCCCTTGTTCGCATCCAGTGTGTCCAAGCGCGGCCCAGATGCACACGGACCCGTCCTCCCATTACCCCCCATATAAACATGACGTTAGACAAGCATAAGAGAACAAAGTCGGCTCACGACTTCATAGCCTCGACAAACAGCTCGCGCATGCCCTTCAGCAACGCGCCCAGCTCGCGCGACTCGTTGACGCGCTCGAGCACGGCATCCACCTTCTCGCGCTCCAGCTTGGGCCGGCAGTGGCGCACATCGTAGTCGCGGCGGGCGAGGCTGAGCTCGAACCACGCCTCGCGGTCCCAGTCGCGCTCGTCGATGTGCGAGAAGACGAACTTGAGGCGGTCGGCGTGGCCGGCGCCGTCGATGCGCAGACACAGGTTCGTCAGCCAGAAGTCCAGCTCGGGGATGTTGAAGCGCGCCTGCGCCGCCAGCTGCTCGGCGTGCGCGCGCTGCGCCGCCAGCCGCGTGTCGATCTCGGCCTGGGTGGCGGCCAGCGCGCTGAGCAGCCGGTCGCGCTCGCGGAGCTGCGCGTCGCGCTGCGCCGAGAGCTGGGCGATCGAGTCCTGCATCTCGCGGGTTTCGGCGGCTTCTTTGGCGAGCGTCTGCTGGTGGGTGCTGGTTTTGAGCTTGAGGATCTCCAGGTCCTTCTTCTTCATGCGTTGGTCCTCTGTCGTGGCAGTAGTAATATGTCAGCAAAGCTTGTTCCGACATCGTATCGTCCGAGTCTTTCTCTCTCTCTCTCTCTCTCTCTCTCTCTCTCTCTCTCTCTTTCTTTCGGGATGGATTCACAACGCACCCTGCAGCTCCGCCACCGTCATGCGGAACTGGTTCCGCTCCTCCAGCACGCGCTTGCGGCCCTGCTCGATGAACGCGTCGAACTTGGCGGTGAACTTGGCCATGCGGTCGCGCAGGTCGTCGAAGCCGAAGTTGATGTTGGGCAGCGTGTCGGCCGGCGACGGCGCCGACGGCGCCATGCTCGCGCGCGAGAGGCTCTGCGAGAGCGACGGCTCGAACGCGGAGGCCATGATGTGACGCGTCGGGGATGAGTATATTTAGATCGGATGGCAAGGAAGACGTGTAAGAGGATTTGGCGAGATGTGATGTGATGTCGAGGGAGTTTGTCGTGCAGTGGCGGTCGTTGGAGATAGGATTGTTTGTATGAGGGGAGAAGAAAGTCTGGTGCAGCCCAAACATTAGGAAAACACCAGCCCTTGTTATGATGGTCCCCGCTAACCCTGATAACCCTAAGCAGTTCAATCTTGTAGGATAGACACGAAGCCGTAAACGTACATCCAGATCGAATTCGAGAAAAGTTGATGAGTTCCAAATAAAGTATTAAGGAAGGTCTAGAACAGCTGTGGATTTCTCAATTCACATCTCTTCCATCTGGTTATTGAAGATGTCTGCTTCCTGGAGCACATAGTAAACACAGCTGTTACTTCGCCAACAATCTCTATCAACCAAAAAAAAACATTATCTCGAACGCCTTATCGCCTTATCGATAAGGAATTATCACTTTCTTTTCTTTTTTTTTTCCCTCCTCAATTTCACTACCACACCTTGTCTCTCTACCCCCTTCACCCATTCCCTCCCCTTGTTGCAACTTAATACTTAATATCAGCTCCTCGGCCTGTCCAATTCTGGCTTGACCTCTTCACAGCTCACATCCTACCACCACAATTCCCGAATATCGGTCGATACTATGCACCCTCTCACTCCAGCTTCCCACTCTCGAATACGGACTATGAATCGCATTGACGATGGCTGAGAAGAAGGACATGAATGGCCTGGCTATAGGCCAGGTCGGCGCATTGACTTACATCCCCATGCACGAGAACAGCGGTTCTCATGAGAATAAGCATGGGCTGCTCTACACAAGCCGGCGCGCGACTGATGGTACGTCAACGCCGTTTGCAGTCTCTGAACGGCCTCGTCTGCTAACAACCACGTTCTCTCCCCCGATCAAGCCCCCACCCTAAAGATCCTCAAGGGTCCCTCTCCGATATACTCCAGCTCGTCCTCGCGCCGCAATCTCCCCCCCAGGAAGCCCGCCCTCCGGTACCAGGCGCGGCGCGTCCAGTCGCGATGGCTGCTGAACGCCCACCCGGAAGCGATCGCCGGCATCGACGCGGTCGAGGAGTTTCTCCACGAAGAAGCAGCCCCGTTTTCACAGTCGCAGGCCGTGTTCCCCGACACCGGCGGCCCTGCTCCACCCACAACCCCCGCCGTGTTCGCCCTCGGCGAGATCCTCCGCGCCGGCGGGCGCCTTGGAAGCCCGGTCGCAGTCCCGGTGATTGCCGTGGCGGGCGGCGAGGCGGGCGAAGAAGTGCATATTGTGCAACTGCGCGATCACGAGCACCGCATCGACGCAGACACCCCGCTGAATGTGTGGTCGGCCGCCGCAGACGCTTCGGCTGCGTCCGGCTTGGCTGAGACGGCGCACACGCTCAGCTGGTCGCAGAGCCAGGCCCCGGTGTCGCGGCTGCGCTTCGCGATCGACCTCTCGTCCAGGACAGCGCCCATCCGGTGGCTGGTCGTCCAGCAGCCGAACTGCACGACGGTGCTTGCGCCCGAGCTGCACAACGTGTTCACCATGGAGGGCGGCTCGCGCGGCGCAAGCCAGGCTGCGCGGATCTACCCGAATGTTGTCGCGACCATCCCTATCCAGAAAACCGGCCGTCGGACGCACACCGACGTGGCGTTTTGTCCGCCCGGTTCCACCGATGCGCCACATGCCCGGATTGCGGTCATTGACGATGGGGGCTTCTGGACTGTGTGGAGCATCACCGTGTCCAAGACGAAGAAGAAGTTGGGCTTCACGGTGACACGGCAGTTGTGCGGAAGTCTGGAATCTGGCGGTATCCTCAGAAGCATCACAAATTGGGTGCCGGAAAAGTCACCCACGGGTGAACCGATTGCTGCGCAAACTAAGCCCAGTCATAACGGCTTAGTCTTGTTGTCCGGCGCCGTCACTGCTGGAAGTGCGGGTTCGGTGTACTCGGGGGCTAGTGCTAGCCACGTTGCGGCTTCGCAGACTGCGTCTAGCCAAATCAGACTTGTTGCTTGGGACGAGACCACCGTATCTGTGGTTGACATATCCCGTCCAGATATCCAGCGGCCAGAAGTCAATCTACCAAACTTCAACGTCCTAAAAGGGGAACGCATCGTCCAGGCCCAGCTAGATCCGACGGATGGAACCCGTCTGCTTGTGCTCACAACACACCGGCTTGCCTGGGTATACTGGACTGCAGACGGAGAGATAAAGAGCTTCTTTTCCCGCCATCTGCGGTCAACGTTGGACAGGGGACTTACGATGACGGCCACTGCGCTTGACACCGGTATCGGCGACGCGTCTCGGACTCTGATGGTGGTGATCTACTCTCCGTCCTCTTCTCTTGTTCGAACGGTGATGCTGAGAATCTCGCCCATCACGCTGGTTCCGCAGGTTTCCATGTTCACCACGTCCCTTCAGCCATCTTCGACGGCTCATACGCCGCCGACTGCGCAGGCCGTTGGCTGTCTCCTGGTCATACCCACAAAGCCCCTAACGACGACGGAGGCGCAGCCACCAGCCGGCACACAGTACCTCCAGATCTTCCAATGCTCCCATCTCGGCCAGGTCTCCTTCGCACTAGCCTCCCACTTTCAGCCGGGAGTCGAACTCCTTCGTCCAGCAGACACGATATCTCACCCAGAATCCAACCCCCAGGATGCAGCCAACCATGATCGGCAGCTAGCAGTACCCCGCAAACGAGCTCCGTTCACGGTGCCGGACGACCAGATTGCTGTCGACCTGACCAGAAAGCGCCGCGACCAGCACCAAGTCGTCGAGCCTGGCGACTGGTCATCTCGCGCACGTGGGTTAAAATCTCACTCCCGGGTTGTTTTGGAAACGAAGTGGCTCATGGCAGGCACTACACAGTTCAATACGGTGCAGAGGCCTGAAGACGAGCTTGTCACGATGAGAAAGGGGATTGAGGAGGGCAAGTACAGGTCCCAGAGTCTGTAAGTTGCCCTGACTGGTTGCATTTGTCCAGCACTCGTCACATTGATCGTATACTGACTCTTTGCTACATGCAATCAGACTTGAACTCATGCAACCGGAAGCCACAAGCTACGGGCCCAGTGCGCAGTACGACGCTTCGTGGATAGACCGCGTCACCGAGCTCGTGCAGCTATCCGGAGGAGCGTCGAGTGTTTTGCGTGCCGTGCCTGAGAATATCGAGGATGCCATTGGAGCAATCGAGCGACGCCTCGCGCGAACGTGGCCCATCCCGGAAAACGGAACAATCACAGCACGCGAGTTGCGATCCAGCACACTGCGCGAACTCGCGCGGCACATTGTCCTGGCCGGGATGGTCATCACCTTGCATGGAGTTGATGCGGATCCGGCCGAGGATGCCGGAGAGAGCCAGGAGGACCCTGAAAACCCTGACGACTTGTCCACCATGCCGAGCAGCCAGCCGTTCCGGTCGTCGCCGCCAATCAGCCACTTCCCAATGCCGCCGCCGTCATCCCGGCCGAACGCACCGTTCTCGTCCCAACAACTGCCCCCGCTTCGGAAGCCCACGGATCCCGCTGCAGCAGCGCTGCAGCGACTGCAGGCGTACTGCAAGCCACGGCGCGGGACGGACACCGAGCCCGGCAGCACTCTCGCGGCCCGCGGCCCGAGCGACGGCCTGCTGAAACAGCACGCACTCCTCTCGTCGTGGCCAGCCGAGCGCGGCGTCGCAACCAGTGCGTACGTCTCGTCGCAGGCGATGCCGGCGCTGCAGCGCGAGCAAGACATCCTCGCACGCCGCCAACGCCGCGAAGAGCGGAAGAAGCGCCGCCAGGAGCGCTACAGCTACCGCGGGGTCGGCGGCGCGGCCATGGACGACTACGACGACACCACCACGTTCTTCGACGACTCGGCGGCCGCGCAGCACGACGACACGGCGTGGTCGCTGCCGGCGGTGTCGGAGGCTGTGCATCCGGCGGTCTCGCGTGTGGTGTCGGCATCGCAGCCGGTGCTGCCGGTGCGCGGGATTGCGCCGTCGTCGTCGCAGTGGCCGGGGGCCAGTCAGTCGTCGCAGCCGGCGAAGACGGCGAAGAAAAGAAAGAAGAAGGCAGGTGGAATCAAGTAGGAGCTCCCTTTTTTTTTCTCGGATAATATATGTGTTTTCCTTGATCTGCTGTGTTCGTGATGTGAAGTTGTCGTCGTTCGGGGTGGCCGGCGATATCGGGGCCGATAGTAGCCGGATTACATAAACACGGTTGTTCTCGAAAACCTGATGATGTTCTTCCGTCCATCGCGCAGCTGTTGCTTTTGATCCTTCTTCCACATCTTCGAGCTTTTCGCATCTCCAGACTTTTCACTCCTTCAACACATTCGTCAAACCCCAACGGTGCATCCAACACTACGCCACCAAAACAATGTCCCACCACTGCCACGACGAGCACCACGGCCACGGCCACGGCGGCGGCGGCGCGCACGACCACTCGGACGATCTGACGCCGGCGCTGCAGTTTTCGCTGTACCAGCACATCCAGTTCGACGACATCGTGACGATGAACGAGGCGCGCGCGGGGATGGGCCGGGCGGTAGTCAAGAAGACGTGGGACGAGCGGCTGCAGGCGGCGCCGGAGCTTGTGAGCGACACGGACGAGCAGCTGCTGATGACGGTGCCGTGAGTTCTTTCTGCTGCCATCCGCGGCGTAGTTTTTTTTCTTTTTTCCCTCTCCCTTTCCACACGCCAAAAGCTCCCGTGCGGTTGGCTTCTCTTCGCGGGGGGCGTCTCTAACCGCTCACACCCGCACAGCTTCACCGGCCAAATCAAACTCCACACCATCCTGCTCCGCTCCAGCGCGGCGGCCAGCGCGCCGCGCACGCTCAAGGTCTTCATCAACCGCGACGACGTCGACTTCGCCACCGCCGAGGAAGCGACGGCGATCCAGCAGTTCGACCTCGCGCAGACGTCGGACGTGCAGGAGATCCCCGTCAAGCGCTCGCTGTTTGCGCGCGTGCAGCGGCTCACGCTGTTCTTCGCGGACAACTTCTCGACCCCCGTGTCGGCCGGCAGCGACGACAGCGACGACGACGAGGCAGAGGCTACGCGCGTGTCGTACCTCGCGTTCCGCGGCGAGTGGATGCAGCTGGGGCGCGCGCCGGCAAATATCCTGTACGAGGCGGCGCCGAACCCGTCGGATCACCGGGTCAAGGGCGTTGCGAGCGGGCAGATGGGCAATCGCATTGGCTGACGATGTCTTAGACAGAGAGGAAGCAAAACAAAAACAAAACAAACCTGTGAACAGAAACAGAAACAACCGAGAATGCGCAAACGAGGTCACGACAATCACAAGATCATGATCGGGACGTATGGTTAGGGTTTAGGGTTTGCATTCTTTTATGAGGGGCTCGTAATGGCCCAACTCACAGTGGATGTTCCCGCTGTAATTTGGAATTTGCAGGCTGTAACTCACCTGAAATTTAGAGCCCGCTAGCGACTCCAAGTGCTAATCCTCACTGTAGAGCAGCATTTTATAGCGCATGTACCCACTGTAGCCAACAGCCTCGTCCAAAACGACAAGTTCCCAGCAAAATCAATTAGCTAATCAGACATCCAATCCCTACCCGCAAAAAAAAAATTGGATGAGAGAAAAGCTTCACGATCATTTTTTCCTTTTTTTTTTTTAAACCCCCTTCTTCATTCACTTCGCCCAGTTCGAGAGATTTCCATCGACCGCCAACTCTCCCGATTATCCACCGCGATCTCGACGCCGATTCCGTCTATATCTCGGCCGGCCCGATCGTTGATCCCGGGAACTGCTTTGCTTTCTCTTCCGGGCCGAAACCATCCCTCCTGACACGAGAAGCCGAAGCGAGCACACACACACACACACCCTCGTTTCCTCTCTTCTATATCCTCCAGCCATGGCCCCGCGGCTCGCCGGCCGCTGGCTCTCGGTCGGCCTCCTCGACCTCCTGAACCCGACCACCCACTCGATCTCTGCTGCAGCCGCCGCGTCCGCGTCGCCGTCGGCCCTGCTCCGCGCCTCGGCCCGCGTGCCGACCTCGGCCGCGCTGCTGCAGCCACGCACCACGACGCGCGGCGTCAAGTACGGCTGGTCGACGGCGCCGCGCCGCAGCAAACACACGCGGTTCCGCCAGGTCAGCTCGGGGCTGCCGGCGCTGACGACGGGTCCGGCGGCGGCGCTGCAGCGCCGCGAGCAGAGCACGCCGCTGCGCAGCGGCGTGCTGGCCGTCAAGAAGGGCATGGCGGCGGTGTTCGAGGGCCGGCGCCGCGTGGCCTGCACGGTGCTGCAGCTCGACGACGTGCAGGTGGTGGCCAACAAGACGCGCGAGCAGCACGGCTACTGGGCGGTGCAGATCGGCGCGGGCATCCGCAAGCCGAGCGCCATGACCGCGCCGCAGCTGGGCTACTTCGAGGCCAAGGGCATGGCGCCCAAGCGCCACCTGGCCGAGTTCCGCGTGCGCGGCGCCGACGGCCTGCTGCCGGTCGGCGTGCAGCTGCAGCCCGACTGGTTCGCGCGCGGCCAGTACGTCGATGTGCGGTCCAAGTCGCACGGCAAGGGCTTCGCCGGTGCCATGAAGCGCTGGGGCTTTGCCGGCCAGCCGGCGTCGCACGGAAACTCCAAGACCCACCGTGCGCTCGGCTCGGTCGGCCAGTCGCAGGGCGGTGGCTCGCGTATCTACCCCGGCAAGAAGATGCCGGGCCGCATGGGCGGCCAGCGCGTCACCGTGCAGAACCTGCGCGTGCTGCAGGTCGACAACGAGCTGGGCATTGTGGTGGTGTCGGGGGCTGTTGGCGGGCCCAA
The DNA here is from genome assembly GCA_001510565.1 of Knoxdaviesia proteae. Taxonomy (NCBI): domain Eukaryota; kingdom Fungi; phylum Ascomycota; class Sordariomycetes; order Microascales; family Gondwanamycetaceae; genus Knoxdaviesia; species Knoxdaviesia proteae. The sequence goes on from LNGL01000049.1 coordinate 66,794, forward strand.
GGGCTGCATCGTGCACCTGCAGGACGCCATCAAGAAGATGCCGCCGCCGCAGCCGCACTGCGAGAGCCGGATGGCGGCCATCAACGAGCAGAAGCCCGAGGCCGAGGCCCGCGTGGAAATGGCCCGCCAGCTGCACCTGGAGCTGAAGGAGGCCCGGAGAAACCCGTCTGCCGTGGCCCAGGCGTAAGCCGCCGTCAACTTTCGGAGAAAGAGAGTTACCGTGTACGACATACGTGGGGAGATTAGTTTTTTTTCGGAGCCGGGTCGAACGGATAGACGAGGAGTCGGAAAACGCTGTGACCAATGTATTGATAAACTATAGTGTACAAGCTGGATGTCCTTTTTTTTTCTTTTTTTTCTTTTTGTTTCTTTAATTCTATCTGTACAAATCTAACGGCCATCTCAAATGTGGGTGTGTGTGTTGAAACTGTCATTCATAGCCGGAGAAGAACGGGACTCGATTCTCTCCCGCAGTTCCACAGCTTCCGGTCTTCCGATCTTCTCCCGTCCAGCAACCCCGGCTCTTAACCGTTGCCCCATCCCCCCTATTTGAAGCTCGACTGCTGTCTGAACCCCCGTGTAAGCGGCGCCTCGAGCTCGTCGTCCACAATGGCGGTAACAATGCCCTGCAGCGGATCGCCGTCCTCGAGCAGATCGATCGTGCGGCCATCGGCAAAGGTCAGGCTCCACTCGGTGGTCTCGAACACGCCGCGCGCGGAGGGCCGGAACGACGCGAAGCGCATGGTGGCGGCGGCGCGCGACCCGCGCACGGCGAAGGCGATGTCGATGCGGCCGCGCAGCTGGTTGATTTCGCCGCTGATCCACGGGATGCGCTGGCCGAAGTAGATCTCGTCGCCGAGGGCCGCGCGCGCGGACGGCGACGTGCGCAGCGCGTACAGCGTCGACGACACCACGCTGCTGCTGCTCTTCTGGTAGTTGAAGATGGCGACGCTGGCGGCGCCGATCAGCACGAGGAAGATCGGGAGCGTGCGCAGCCAGTGGAAGCGGAGCGAGGAGATTTCTGTGCGGAGAAGGAGTGCGCGTCTGGTCAGTCTTGCGGTCCCGCCCGGCTCGGGGCCAGTGGCTCCCAAACAAACTCACCGGGAAGCTCGCGGTCCGCCCGCCGCTCCAACAACGGCCCGTCACCCGGTCTCGGCGCCGGCGTCGCCCACCGCCGCTGGCCGCTGGCCGCCGCCAACCGGCTGCCCAGCGCCGGGCATTGCTGTGGTCGCCGGAGCGGCAGCGCCGCCGATCTGACGACTGCTCTCCGCAGCATTGTTGTGTGTGTGTGTGTGTGTGAAGGTCGGTCGGTGGCTCGCTCTCTCTCGGTCTCTGCAGTTCTCTCTCAATCGTATGGTACCAAGATATTCGAAAAGTGTCGTTCAATTGGGGAGGTCGTCGTTGGATGCCTTTTTTTCCCACAGTTCACCTTGAGTGGCCTGATTGGCCAAAAAACCCCAGTCCCAAGCTTGACGAGGTTTAGCCGCGGTACAACCGCGCCGCCTCAGCCTCGCGCAATTCCAGCCAATCAGACGGGAGATCAGACCGCCAAGCGTTCTGTGGCCAGAACTGCAAGGCTGACACTTTTTTGTGTCCCGCGTTCCCTCTTTACGGCACGTTGTCGTCATCTCCAGATCTTTTAGGAGTTTGTTTCCAGACCTCCTCCAACGTTCACCATCCACGCAATTCTCGGCAAGTTACCCGATTCTTCCCAACAAGCCTGCCGACGGCCGTAGCCCGCGATATTCGCCGCCCGCTCATCAGCTCAGTAACACGCACATCACCAGTATGGCGGCGCCGTCAACCACTGCGCGCATCCGCCGCACGTTCCGCTACCCCAGCGACGACGAAGACGACGATGCAACTCGCGACGCCCTCGACGAGCAAGGTGAGGCTTCCCGCTCTTTACCCCCTCCCCCCACCAGCTCGTGTTCCGTGCGGTTTTGTGGCGACTAGGAGTTTTGGGGGGTGGGGGGGGAGAAGGGGGGGCGGCTTTGGACCCATCGGACCCCTCCCGGAGCCACCCCGCGTCCCCCGCCATCCTGTCCAACCGCCCCGGCGTGCCCCAAACTAAACAACCCGGAAGCTAACATATCCGCGCCCAAACCCAGAACAAGAATCCCTCGTCGCATCCCTCTCCGCCCAAAACACCGCCACAAACACCCTCTACGCCCGCACCCTCCTCGCCCTGCCGCTCGCCGCATGCACGCCGTACCTCCTCCCGAGCCTGCCGTTCTCGCTGCTCCCGCGCCTGCTCTCGCTCTCCTCCCTGCTCACCACCGCCCTGCTGCTGCACCGTCTCCCGCCCGATCGCACGGGGTACCCGCCGCTCGACCGCTGGGCCCGCCGCTCGTCCCCCGACCCCAGCAGCGCCGCCCGGGGCGCACGGTTCGGGCTGCCGTCCGCAACGTCGCCCCTCGACGCCTGGCTGCCGTACCTCAACGCCGCCCTCGCCGGCCTGCTCCTCGTCGGCGGCCTTGTCGCCCCCGCTCGGAACACCCCCGCCGGCTGGGTGGTCGGCTTCGGCGCGCTGCCGGCCGTCGTGTACGCCGCCGTGCTCGTCGCCAAGGTCATCATGGCCGGCGTGGACCCCAGCTCCGAGATGGTTCCGCTGCGGTACCGGTACAAGGGGGCTTAAACCAACTCCGCCCCCATTCGGCTCTGTTGCTGCTGCTGCTGCGGCTGGTAGTGGTAGTAGGACAAGACACGGACGGTTTTCGAACCCTTTTATGACGTTACGTACAAACAACTCACTCAACGAAGTGCACGCTCTCATAGTATATACATACATGTTCAAACGAAGAATATATCCTTTGACGACACTACCAAGACGTCAATTCACCTCAAACCCGCGCTCAAAAAAGTACCCTTAAACCCTTCTAGCCCGGCTTATCACATTCACCGAAACGACGAACACTGAACATTTGGAAAGAGTGCCATATAAACAGTAAAGCAGCAAGCAAAAAGCATGATGCTCGTAAAAAAGCAACGAGAAGCACAAAAGAAAAAAAGAAAAGATCCCCAGAAACGTCCTCTTTGGTCGTTTTGAAGCTGCCGTTCCCGTAGTGCCTCAAAAAAGTCTCATCTATGTGTTTTTCGAATCCCTCGTTGTTGCCAAAGTGAAAAGAAGGACCCGCGCATGAAATGGAAAAAAAAATCAAAAAGAAATTAGAAGAAATTAGAAGAAAAGAAGAGAAAAGGGAAAAAAGAAAAAAAGAAAAAAACCGTGGAATTTCCAACGTCGATATAAGATCCATCCCCGTCATTAGGAGACGTGAAGTCTGTGGCGTCTCACCGTATCAGCGGAGTCCGGGCCATCCAGACCCTACGACGACGCCACACACCGTGAGCCCACACACATCTCCGTCCATGTGTGTCCAGTACGTCCAGCGGCCCCAAGTCCCTCACATATCAATCGACTCGTTGAACCGCAGCACGCCGTTACTCCGCAGCACGCCGTCCACGCCCTCGGGCAGCCTGTAGAACGGATCCGACGCGCCCGCGCCCGTCTCGCTCGACCGGTCCATGACCAGCGCCAGCCCATGCGACTTGGTCGAGTCGATCAGCGCCGGCACCATCTCCAGCAGCTGGCCCGAGCAGATCAGCCCCATGAAGTTGTTGCTCTGCGCCACCCGCACCGCCTCCTTGATCGACATCGACCGCTTGCCGCTGCTCTGCACCACGCTCGGCGCCGGCATCATCGCCGTGTCGCCGTCGCTACCGCCGCTGCCGCCACGTGCAACCATCCCCTGCAGCCGCCCCAGGTCGTTGCACAGGAACACCGGGAAGTTCGGCTGCTTCCAGTTCAGCGCCGTGCACAGGCTCGGGTTGTACGAGCTGAACACAATCGACCGCACAATGTCCGGCGCCTGCCCGCGCTGCGCCCGCGCGTGGTCAAACACAATAGCCAGCACCGCATCCGCGAATTCGTTTAGGTCTGCCGCCGGGCCGAGGTTGAATGTCGCTTCTTCCTCGGGAGTCGGGTAGAGGACCTGCAGGTTGACGTGCATCCAGTACGGCAGCAGCGAGAGCGCCTCGTCCAGCCGAATGCCCGAGTTGGCGAGGATGTGGTGGATCTGCGAAATGTTGTCCATCTGCATCTTGGGGAGTCCGGCCACCTCGTCCCGCGTCGGCGACCGCGCCGTCACCGACTGGAACTGGCTCAGCGTGAGCCGGCAGACCGGCACATCGAGCCCGCCGCACGCAATGGTCCATCTGGGCCACAGCACCGGGATTCCGTCACTCGTATACTGCACATAGAGTCGCACGTAGTCTCCCGACAAGCTAGATCCCGTGATGACCGAGCTGGGATTCGTCTCGAACTGGCTGGTGGCCTTCCAGTACGTCTCGAAATCTGTGATTTCCAGAGGCTTGCCCTGAAACGGCTTGATGACCTGCGTGGTGAAGCAGATCTGGCCAATAGCGCGCAGACGAGGGTCGAAGAGCGGGAGGTACGTGGCCGCCGTGTTCAACGATCCGCCGTTCGCAGCACGGAACGTCCGCGGCAGCGCCACCGTCTTTCCGATAATCTTGGCGCCGTATGTCGGAAACACGTCAAAGTCCAGCTGGAACGTCTCCAGGTTGTCCACCTGGAACGACACCAGCTTTGTGTCCTCCTGGAAAGGAAGCATGACGTTCTTGGGGATGAGATCGGACGCCTTCGACGATATCGTGAGCCGGGCCGCCGGATACTTGCTGTCGTGGAAGAACATCAGCGGCACAACCCCGTTATCGCCAAAGTTGATCTGCACAACCGTCTTCGTATCCAGGAAATTGTGTCCGTAGCGTCGTAGCGGGATGATCGGCGGCGGCAGTTCGAGAATCGGGATTGCGTCAGGGTCGAGGAACATCGGAGTCGGGCCGCTGCTGGAGCCCAGAAGGCCACTACTACTACCTCCGAACTGGGTGCTAGGCTGCATAACAATCGGGCTGGCCCGAGTTCGGGGGTTATACGGAGACAACAGCCGCATACATCCCAGATGACCCTCCCAGGCGGCATAGTACACAGCAGGAAGCCCCTTTTCGTCGAGAATGTGAGGATCAGCCCCAACCTGCAGCAGGCACTCAAGACAAGGCACGTTGCCCTCGCTGGCAGCGTGAACCAAGGGCGTCCATCCATAAAGCTTGTCGATTTGGTCAAGATCCGCTCCGTAGCGCTTGAGCAGAAGCAACAGCTCCGGAGTCTGGCCAGACCGAGCCACAAGATGCTGGGGATACAGGCCCTCGGCATCCGGCAGAATCTTGGCACCGTGATGCAGGAGGAGCTCGACAACCCGGAAAGACCCGTGCTCGCAGGCAAGATTCAGAGGCACATGGTCGGCATCGGACGCGGGGTCTATCCGGGCATGCTTCGCAAGTAATCGCTCGACGCAATCGAATCTGTCGTGGATGATGGCGTGAATAAGGGGGGTAAAGTTATCGTGATCGATGGTGTCCAGAGTATCAGGGTTCGCTAATGTTAACACAAGACATGAAAGTTAGTAAGCTTCCAGGATTGATCACCGTGATCTCTCCCATGTTCACATATATGAGCGCTACAGTTGGGCACCACATACCTTCAAGGAGGGCATCCAGCATGTCCAAGCGGCCATGCATACTCGCATAGTGCAGGGGAAGCCGTCCGTAAACATCAGTCCGGTCCACCTTGACACCGTTCGTGATGCCGTACTGCAAAATCAAAGTTTTTCCGTAAATCGCAGCCTGATGGAGGCAGTTTCTCTCGTTGATGTCGTCCTCCGACTGGATATCAACATATCCGGTGTTGAGCAGGACCTGGAGCGTCTCCTGCGGGGCTTCGTGGATGGCAGCGAGGAAACTTCTAGTCACCCGCTCCACCAGAACCGGGTCCGGAACGGCCGTCGAGTTGGCAGTGGCTAATTCGCCCGATCTGCTGCTCGCAATCATCCGCAGGAGCAGGTCCCGCAACACCTCGGCGTTGCCGGCAATGACGGTGTCCAGCAGGATCAGATCCGCATCGCCCTCGTCCGTTCCAAGCGTGTGCTGGCCCGAGACCACATGTTCCTGCGGGCGGCTCTCGAACGAGACATGGTCGCCGTCCAACCACGCGCCGAGCTCTTGCAGGCTGGTTGTTGCTTGGTCGGACAGCTCGCTAATCACGGTGGGGTTGAAGAACGGCTGCACCTCGACGGCGCGAGACAGGTACAGCTCCTTGGTCTTTGACTTCGACGTCTTGTCCCATTTTTTGAGGATTTTCGAGAAGGCAATGCCGTTGATCTCAACAAACTGCTGCAGCTTGTTCAAATCCGAGGCAAACTGCTGGAATCCTTCTTCCAAGGCAGTGAACTTTGCTGACCGTCGTGAGAGGCTGGGCAACCGGGACTGGAGAACCCTCTTCTTGTCGAGAAGGGTTTTTAGGCGAACTTTGAGCTGTATCGGCGGAGGGGTTGGGGGTAACATTAGTAATGCTTCAAGAGTGTATAGCCGTGGTGATGAGCTTTACTAACCTCGGCCTCCTTTTGGAGGTAGAAAGCATTGACTTTCTCGAGTTCTCGTTCCTACGCAGATGAGTTAGTACATCATTCAAGTGCACAGAATCAAAGTGTAGACGGGCAAGATGCTTACTAGTTGGAAGAAAAACGTGGCTTTATTCGCTTGTAGTGCGGACTGCGAGTCTAGAGGTGTGGACGGCCGGAAGAGGTCGTTTTGTGCATGGAGGGTCGGAGTGGCCGAGAGTTTCTTGATGAGCTATATTAACACAGAAAACAGACCCGTCAGTCAATACAGCCATCCAGATCGGTTGCAAGTGGTGGCTCCAGAGAGACAGATATAGAGATTCTGTCTGCTAGGCACTGCAACTCCCGGTAGAAGTATCACCCATGAAGCAATGACAAACCTTTTTCAGTGCCTTGTAGTTGACGAAACTCGCCGCATACTCCGGCACCTCAAGCTGGCGCTTCTGGATCTGTTTTCCGAATTTCCTAGAGAGTTGAGAAGAATCATACACTGTCAAAACTTCGTCTTCGTCATCTGTACTACAGACCACCCTCGTTCTGCTCGTCTCCGTGGGCATAAGGGACTTGATAGATGTCACTATCTTCGTCCGTCTCATCCTCGTCAACATCCATCCCTCATCCTCCTATCCGCGTGTCCCAAAACACGTGTGCGCATGTGCTCGGTCACGCTAGGTGAGCCACCGCGCTATGGACAAATAGGGATTTGGAAAGGACAGACAAAAGGGAACATGCCACAGTACTATGTATAGTTCCTCATAATCCCCGTGGACTTTACACAGTCATAAGCTCCGGGGACTATTTTGTTTTCTTTTCAAGAACCAACATATACAGACGAGGAGGGCTGAGGCAGGCAGGAGAAGCAAAAGAACTTGCAACTTGTTGCCCTGGCCAATTGAGATGAGAGGTGGGGAAGTTTGAGAGGAAGAAAAGATGAAGCAACGTACATGGCGAGAACACTCAGATGAAGGACACCCGAGAAGGGAGAAGAAAGATCAACGATGAAAGATGAAGAAGGTCTTAGTGCTGGTCGATCTTGATTAACCAAAGCCCGAAGAGGGGGGAAAAGACTGATTCACAATATCCGGACCAAGACTTCTCGTTGAAGTCTTGATAAAGGTGAAGTCGTAATTTGCCACAGTGTAACCGCTCGTAATACCGAGCAAAGATGGGGTCTGGAAGGATGGGGTCGGTGTAGGACAAGGTTGGCTCCGGCAGGCTGTTTAATGAAAGGAAAGGAAAACAAAACAAGGAGGAGAGAAGCGGAGGACGGCAAGGTCCAAAAATAGATCAGAAAGGTAGAGGATTAAACAGAGGGGAAAGACGTTCGATGATTTAGTGAGTCGACATCGTCAGTACTAAAACATGAGATAACAAGGAAGATAAAATCAAATAAACTGTTAGTATTTCCGCCCCCGATGGCTAAGCACAGGGAGTGGACAGAATATATAGGTAGAAAGTCAGATTCAGCCTTGTATCCTCACTACTTGCAGCATCGCTTTCTGCGTTCTAGGTGGACGGAGCATTCAGGCTGTACTATATAAGCCACTTGCCCAAGTTCATCTGTCCTGTGTGATGATGGAGTGTCCCGTAGGTGTGACCAGAGCTTTACAGGAAAGCTTCGGCCACGTAGATACGCTCGATGGCACACTTATGTCACCGAGCGTGGGCTGGAATCTTACTCCTCTTCTGTCATCTAACAGAATTCCCCTCACCTAGGTAAGCTCTGACAGTGCTCCTGTGAGGGGGAATCACACTGCACGAGATTCTGCACGGGAGGGATTTGAAGACAGGCTGTGTGACGGTTCAGGGGTTCCGAGGGCGGTATATATGTAATAGTAATGATAATAATACGGCTCAAAACGGAGCTGGGGGTGTCCTAAAATCGCTGGATGCACAATTGACTGGCACCTATGATGCCCCCAATATTTTTGAGCGGTATGTATGGTACCAGATCATCGGCAGCCACCCGGCTCTGAAACTTTTCACGATGCTCAGTGAGGTACTTAGCAAGGATCCGGCAGAACACTTGCGCAGAATCGAAGTGCACACTGCACAGTGACTTACAGGTTCTTCGGGGGTGCTTCCAGGGCTACCAGCCAAGTAACGAGCCACTGGTAGCTCTCTGGGGTTCAGCAGTGACTATGCCGTAACAACACTTTGTATTGGGCAGAACATGTGTCAAACTAGCATAGCGGTCACACACCACATGGTTGCAAAATATTGCCACGGTAGATACAGTGGACTGACCAACGACTTACATTATATAGGCTTGTCAGCGGTTGAAGGTCACTGGGTTGTGCCTCGAGGACTATTCAAGCCCAGGCTATTCAAAAGGGACAAAGAGAGCCCCTTCGCGTCACCAGTATGTGATAATGACCGGGACTTCGTGTTAAACGGCACTATTCAGATAGTATCCGTGTGTTGTAGCTGTCTGATAAAATGAGGTTGGTAGGTAGCTAGTTAGTACCAGATATGGTGGAAGATCAGTCATGAGGGCTGAGGGGAGAAATCAAAGGCAGGAGCCGAGACAACAGCAGAGCTTGATGAGCCACTTGAAGATATTTCAGGTGTGAGCATATAAAACCGGAACAGTGAGTGAAGTGAAGAAATATCGGCCACCGTGGATGGGCCAAGCAAAGAAGATTCTTGCTTATTTTCAGGGCAGGTAGACCAGGGATTTCAGCACAGCAAATATTTCCTCGGCTTCGGCAGGCCAAGCAAGATCATACAGGTGAAAGTCAAGGCTGCGAGAAGTGGGTGTTCTGAGAACTATCTCATTACTATAAAGCTCGTATCAGTGGACAGATCAGAGAGAGCTGTGACAGCAGCTAATGACTGAGTCGGGATTGAAAACGACACTCTATCTCCCGGGGGGACAATGATAGGTAAGTGGTGGTGCGAGATCGATATAGAATCGGCATTGCGACATGCTTATGCGTATGCGACGGGAGCGTGAAGGAAGAGGGGGGAGACAGCGAGGGAAGTGGTTGTTGGTTCCAGATCTGGCATGGACAGTCAGCGGTGGCCAACTGTGCACCGGGAAGTCGGCTGAAGAGGCACCGAGCCATGGCCAATTCCAGGGCGATCATTGGGTGGATTGAACCCCGAGAAGCACGTCCACCCCTCCGCAGCGAATCACTGCAAGCCCCTGTCACTGGCTGAAAACTCCCGGATAGAAGGGCCTGAGGGGCGGTTTGCTCGTTGCAGCATGGGGGAGGAAGCCGATGATGGAAATATGATGTTCTTCGTGGTAACGGGAGGATAGGACAGTTTGTGGTCACTGGACAAAGTCGGGGATACATGAAGATATCATAGTGTAACAGGAAGAGGGAGGTTATGGAGGATCTGTTGGTCCTTCGTAGCGGCCCATGCTTTCCAGTACTATTCTATGCATGAACGAGGGACAGCAAGATCAGATGCAGATATTTATAGAGCAGAGAAAGGGTGTGTAGCTAGAGCCGAGCTGCAGCTGTCAAGGGAAGTGGACGGACAAATCATGGACTGGGTGATCTAGCAGTGTCAAGGGATGGGGACGATGTGCAGAGGATGTATCAAGGACACGTAGATCATAGCTAGAGGGCAGCTTCGAGATCACAACAGAGTCCGAACACACCAAGGCAGGCTGGTCTCAGGCCGGTCATAGGCGACAGGGTGCAAACGGGGGAGGTAGTGGGACATACATAAGATTGATATATATGAGTGGCAGTATGGCCAGGAGACGTATAAAAAAAACTGGCTATCTCGGGCCAGCTGCAGGAGTGAGCCGTGTGTGTGTGTGTGTGTGTGTGTGTGTGTGTCTGTCAGACAGATGGCGAAGTGAAGTCGAAAAGTATGTATAATCAGGACCCGGGATTTCTCGCTCTTTCTCCTCGGGGGTTTGTCTCAGGTGGTCCGTAAGCAAGAAGTCTCTCTTCACTCTCGAGGGCTGCTGGGAATGTATGAAGCTCGGATATGGAGAATGCAAGGGGAGAGGAGGAATAAAGAAGAAGAATGTAAGGAAGACGATAGAAGGAGGAGGAAGAAGGGGAGAGAAAAAAGGAAGAAGGAAAATCGTCGGCCGTCGACCGTTGGGCAGGCGCGAATTGGAGGGGGTGGGACGGGGGGGGTACCTTCCTTGATTTTTGGAGGGGTGTGGTCTTGGAGGGGAGTTTTAGGAAGGAACGCTGGAAAAGGAAAGAAAAGAAAAAAATTGTGAACTGAGGGGTGGTCGGTCGACGACTATTAGGTAAAGAAAAGAAAAGGCTCGCAAAGTTAGATAGTGCAGCGCGCAGTTTGTCCGCACCAGCACTAACAAGGCCAGGAACACGCAGTGTTTGTCTGCCGCCACCTGCCAGGTCTTCGTTCCTTCTGTTTTCTGACCTCACCTACCCGCCCCCGGTCACCGAGCTCATGCAGTCAAGCTGTTCCTGTGCCAGACGTCTGCAGCTGGCCACGGCAATTCGAGATCAGAAGAGAACGCAGTATCACATGAAGATAGCCAAGTCTAGCATCAGAAAGCCGTCGATATCCAACCTTACACGTCCTTTCGTCTCGCTTTTCTTGTGAAGACACGACGCATCACGCAGTGTATTAATAGAATGTATATACCTGGTATGGTACACCTGTCTGCTCACCGACACCCTTAAGCTTCGTTCCATATCTGTCATCAATAGTCGACTTCAGAAAGCCTTATTCTAAGGCCAGCCCAAAAGTCACACGCCGCCTTCACCCCATTTTTTTTTGTCTCTGCTCCAGTTCAACCAATGACTCTGTCTTCTGCTCCCCCGTGGGCGGACCCTTTAAACACGGAACTGTTGATCCTAGGAAGCTTTGTTTTCCCTTTAGTAGTATAACTCTGCGGGCAGGGGGGAAGTCGAGAAACTGTTGTAGTGGTCCCGCTCGTGAGCGACTGTTGACAGAAATTGGGGGCTAGGGTTATTGTGTAAACCCTAAGGTTTTCTCTACTCGGGTGAGCACAGTCACGTGCCATGACTTATACTCAGGTCAGGTGATTTGTTTTTGTTTCTTTTTTCTTCCTATAACCCAAGGCTGGTACTCTCCCTCTCTCTCACTGCATTTTGCAGTCTGCGTATTTCCTCCAACAACCACCAAGCTGGTCCCAGTCGGCCACAATGGCTGCAAACGATGATGTTCTCATTTATATCGAGCAGCTGAAGCACGAGCTGCCAATGCCGAAGCGCGGGCCGACCAGGAAAGACAAGAGAAAGAAGACGCACAACGCCAAATGCGCAAAACGACCGTTGGAGAGTACCTGCAAGCATGCCACGACCACCTGTTGGCCAACAACGTCCTTGTTACCAACGGCTACCTCACCACCCGAACTCCGGCCACAAATCCGGCGAGAAAGCACTGTCCTCTGCGCCTCACGCCCTGGGAAGGCTTCGTTGATACCCAAAACCGCCTTACCCAGTCCCTATCTAGCATCATTCCCCCGAACGCGCGTCTGTTTGGAAATGTCACTACACTTCAGGCCATCGGCGAGAGAGCCCACGCCCGACGCGTGACCAGCGAGGCCTCGCTGGTGTTCGTTCAGAACAACTGCATGGAGGACCCCGTGCGTATCATTCTTCCCAAGGTCGACCCTCTCCGCGCCTCTCAGCACGGCATCCCCGCCCCCCATGGCGTCTTTTCCGAGACCATGGCGAGCAGTCTCCGTGACGAGGAAGACCGCCGGGACGGCGTCGTGTCAAGCCGAGATAGCAGGCTCCGAACCGACCAGATCTGTGTCATCCGCGAAGCCGGCGGCCGGAAAGAGGTCGCCTATGTCATCGAGTACAAGGCGCCAAATTCCGTCCATATCACTCACCTGGAGCAAGGTCTCCGCCGGATGAGCATTACGGACGAGGTCGTAAGTAAACCCATCATCCCTACTGCTGATCCCGATACATTCGCCCACTACGCAGAGCTTCTCTCCGCCGCCGCCGTTACCCAAACCTACCACTACATGTTAGAAGCCGGACTGGCGTACGGCTATCTAACGAATGGGGACGCGTTTGTGTTCCTTAAAATCGACTGGGCCGATTCAACCGTACTGTTCTTTCATCTCGCCCAGCCTTCACGGGAAGTCATGGAAGATAAAGATGCCACGTAGAGTAATGCCGTGGCCCAAGTCCTACTATTTACATTGCTAGCTCTACAAGCCCGTTCCCGTGGCACCGATGAGCGTACGGCGGCGGTCAAACAGACCGGCACATGGCAAGTTGACTTTGGCTCCATCGCGGAGAAAATCCTCCGAAACGAAGAACAGCAACAGCAGCAGCAGCAGCAGGATTCACAAGGGACAGGGACAGCAACACCACGGCCAACCAAACACCGTCGGTTACCAAGCAGTCCCGAGTGGCAGCCGACAGCGACCAAGAAGACAAAGAAACCCCGGAAGAAGCAGGCCACCGGCAAGAGTAACCGCCTACTACCATCTCATCACCGGCGCGAAGACCCCGGTGAGGGGGATACCGGCGATGATGATGACGACGATGATCCCCGATGCGGTCCTGGCCATGCACCAGATCCAGATGCGGACCGATCTGGCGAACGCGCAGAGTCTGTTCGTGCACGATCATAGCCGGCGTCTCCAGGCCAAGGCCGAAGAACAGAGATGATTGATGATTGCCCCTTTTTTTTCTGTGTATTGATAGCAAGCCAGCTTTCTCCTTTTGTTAATGGCGTTAGGTGGTTTACACAGACATTGCCTTTTTTTCTTTCTTTCTTTTTTCTTTCTTTTTTCTTCAAGTACCATAATACCCGAATAGACACACACGCACACATAATATCACCAGAAAAGCAGATATCACCCAGTCTCAGTCTTATAACAACATCAAAAGCAGAGGGGACAACAAGACCACGTACACGAGAACAACATCTGTGATTTGTTTCCAAACTAGACAACTCTGGGGGCATAATGGTGTGTGTGAGAGGTGAAAGAGAACAGAAGGTGCATCGATCAATAAACGAGGGTATGTATGAAGAAGAAGAAGAAGATGAAATAAAGGCGTATTAAAAAATAGGAATGTGTGTGTGTATTGGGAAACTTGAAGAAGAAAACAACGAGACCACAAAACAAAGGACACAAGTTGAAAAAAAGTATATGAACCCCCCCTCATCTCATCTCATCTCATAATCACAGCGACTTCTTCGCATCCACAAGACTATCTGCCATAGCCTCCGCCGCCGCCCTCCGCAGCCGCTCAGCATCATCCTCCTCCTTCGCGGGGCCGCCACCAGCAGCAGGAGGAGAAGCGGCAGCAGCAGCAGCAGCAGGAGCAGGAGCAGTGTGGTCCTCCATCTTGATCTCCCGCCGCGCCCCGCTCGCCTCGCGCTCGTCATCGCTATCGCCCAGCGTGAACGGGTCATTATCCAGCACCGCCGCACTCGACGCAATCGGGCCGCCGCCGCCGGCCCCGCCGGCCCCACCTGCCCCGCCGGCGCCAGTACCCGCGCCCGACAGCGGCTGCCACTTGCTGGGCCGCGCAAAGGCTGCTGCCGCTGGGGCTGCGTCGCCGGCCGCGGCGTGCAGCCGCGGCGATGTGCTGTACATGTCCTCGATCGTGTCGGTCGTGTCGCGGAACGCCACCTTGCGGCCGTCGGGCCGCGGCGACTTGGACGGCGGCGGCGGCCTGAACAGGTCAGGGTTGGAGGAGAATCGGCCGTCGCGGACGGGGGCTGTAGAAAGAAGAGAGAAGGAAAAAAAAAAAGTGTTAGATACCGTAGCACACGGAAGTAGCCCATGAGACAACAGCAAGGAAAGATGTGTTTGTACTCACTTCCGTCTGACGACAGCTTCATACCCGCAAAGTCATCCGTAATAAGCTGCGGATCGGCATCATACCGCTCGTAGTCCCCACTCCGCCGGCTGCCGGACCCCGGCGGCCGTCCGTACGGGCGGTTCGCGCCACCAGCGCCACCACCGTACTGGTTTGCGGGGCCGGGGCCGCCGCTACCACTGCCGCTGCCGCCGTCGTCGTGCTCCTCCATGGCCTCGTCCAGCCGCTTCTTCATGGTCGTGATCCAGCTGTTGAACTTGGTCTGCGTGTCGACAAAGCCCTTGCGCAGGCTCTCGCGGATCACCGGCAGGTCGTCGTCGAGGAAGCTGTGCTCGCGGTCGTCGTACATCTCGTTGGGCTTCAGCCCCGTGGCCTGCCGGCCACCGCCGGGGCCGCCGGGGCCGTACGGGGCTGGGCCGCGCGCACCGCCGCCTTCCGGGCCGGCTGTCGAGTCGTAGTGCTCGGCCAGCTGGCGCGCGTAGATCTCGTCGGCCTCCAGCTGCGACAGCGCGCGCGGGCCCGACGGCCGCGGTGGCGGCGGCGGGCCGGGCTCGTCGACGTCGTTGTTCATAGCATCCGGGTCGGTCATTTCTAGATTTGGGTGTTTGCGATGGATGCACACTGTGTCAGGGCCTGGAACTTTGATACCACATCTGGCTGCCGGGGTTTTTTTTTTTCAACAGGGGGGGG